>JAUIMM010000052.1:8635000-9200000 GCA_031769625.1 Taudactylus pleione | reverse complement strand
TAATTTATTTTTATTACCAGCGCAAATGTTTCCCAAGCTATTAATGTAGACTGACAAGCAATCTTGAGTTAAGCAAAATTTTCACTAGGCGTACTATTGTGCAAGATTTTGACCCTACATGTCGTTGCAGCATTAGCGTCACAATGTTAATCTAACATATATATTAATATATTAATATTCCATTAAGCAATCATATAAATATAACATATTCATACAGTATATAACACCAAATACGAATAAGTTATGTCATAATAATGTCCATGAGTACCATGACATTTATATGGGTGCTGCCTGGTGCCATTGTAGATCCAAATAATTTAGCTTCTGGAATTTAATAAATTAAATTTTCAATTAAATAATGTGTCCTAACCTGCTGCTACATGCTCTTTCCTCCCTGTCTACCCCATCTGTGTCACACCTGTTTGTCTGCTCCGCCCCTTTAGAATGGAAGCTCTCACGAACAGGACCCTCTACCCTTGTGCTTTTCCTTACTTATACTGTCATCTACTCCTCACTCGGGCACCTAACACCTGAGTGCTTACGCCCTGTTGCTTACTTGAGTGTTATGATCACTAATGCAGCAATGTGTACAAACCGTGTCCTTGTCCTGAACTCTATTGTACTGTAAGTCACTGGTTTCTTGTTCACTTATTTGTCTATGTATTTTGTAAGGCTCTGCGGAACACTTGTGGCACCATATAAATAAAGGATAATAATAGTAGCATACATTATATTATTGACGGCTTGCCCACATCACATTGGTATCATTTTCCACATCTGGCTTCTTTGACTATTATTACATGGTTTGAGAAACAAAACTGTGTTTCCATTCTGTGTGGTCCCTGGTTCCATGCACTTGCCTGTAGGAAGATGTAAAATCAATCCGACCTGAAATTAAAATATCACATTAATTATGTATTTCAATGCTGTATACTAAAGCACAACATTTACTAATATGTTCTTCAATTTACCTTAATGTAAATGGATTCCATAATTCATATCCTGTATGTATAATGCAAGGCTTTAAATGTATATAAAATTTTTCACCGTATTTGGGATTATTAGGGGTAAATTTACTAAGCTTGAATGCGGCAAAATCGGTTGTGAACTGCATATTCGGAATTCACTAAAGGCTACACTCTGCTGACTTTGCTCTATTCGAAACGAAAAATATGTTTTCGGACACGTACACAATCAGTCCAACTCGGCAGCCTTTTGCCATAGACATCAATAGGACCTTGAAATTTACTAAAGATTCATATTTTGTTATAACGGCCAAAATATAGTGCATGTCGGCCACAAAAGAGGCGTTATGAAGAAAAAGGGAATTTAGTACCCGCACAAGAGAAGTTCAATACTTTCCATATTGTATACTGCACCCATACATATGGTCTAATAAATATATATTTAATTTCACGTGGGAGGTGCACCCTAGAGTAAATATCACATGCAAGAAAAAAGGGGTAATATTCTAAAGTGGGCAGTCAAATAAACAATATCTCCTAAAATTTAACCTTTATTATATTAATTAAAAGTGAATTATAAAAACAGAATGTGAAGTGATATGTAACATGTATGTAGTTTATATTGTCAGTTAAAAAACAGACACCTCAAATATAGGGTATTTACGGCAGTCCTTAGAATGTGGGCCTTGAGCTAGAATGCAGCTTTTGGTGATGGGGTGTATTATTATCCAGGTCAATTATCAACCTCAATTTATTGAGGGTTACCTCTCCAGACAATCTATACCTGAAAATACACTATCTGCTAGTGTCTCTTATATAGTCTTAATCCTGCTGGTTACTAGAATGAAACTGTCATGCAACTACACAAAGTAACTATTTCTTCTGTTACAAAGATGCTGCTCTCTGTGCAGCTTGAATCAGTCTTCACTGCCAGTCATTCTGCTGCTCTCAGCAGTGGCTCATCTCAGTTATCCACAAAAGGTTATGGAAATTACAGTGGACCCCTACGCTATTTGTCCCCTGTATTTCCAGAACCAGATCAGAGCCCAGTGCTGGTTCGCTAAATACAGGTGACCCCTAAGTCATTTGTCGCCTGTATAACCAGGGCTGGTTCTGACAGCCTGGTGCTGGTTGTACTTAATACAGTGGACCTCTACATTGTTTGTCCCCTGTATTTAGCACAACCAGTACTGGGTCTCCAAAGCCTGGTGCCGGTTGTTCTTTTAGGCATGGGGCCACAACGTTTTTTTTTAATTGTTACACAGGTTTTCATCCGTGCATCTGTGTTTATTTTTTGACACACAGATACATGCATCACGGATCTCCCTAATCCATTCGTGCATCTGTGTTTATTTTTGTACACACAGATGCATGCATCATGGATCTCCCTGATCCGTCCGTGCATCTGTTCGTTCGAGCTAGTCAAAATTGAACGCTAAATACAAATGAATAATACGAATGATAGCGAATGAATACACCATCGAACAAAACGCAAATGACAGCAACTCTGCAGCTTAGTAAATTCAGTAACCTGTTTGAAAAAAGAAACACATGAATACGGACGATTGATCTCGGATGATGTCGAATAGAAATCGGCAGCTTAGTAAATTTACCTCTTAGTATGAGTACCTGATTGACAGGTACTCATACATGTTCAAATGAACAAAATGAACATATTTTACTGTATGTGGTTGCTATGGAAACTGGCACCAATATTAATAAGTAAGGACATATTATCGTCAGATGAAATTGGCAGCAGTAAATGTTATTACATTTTAATCTAATCAATGTTTGCCAATGTTTCCAAGTTGTGAGAGCTTTCGGTAGTTATACACAAGTGGAAATGTAATTACAGTGAATAGGTCTGTATAAAATAAAATCTCTAGTAATGGGCAGGGCTGTGGAAGCTATGATTTCACATGTACTTTGTATGCAGTGCATTTAATAATAGGCTACACCAGTGGTTCCCAAACTGTGTGCCATGGCACCCTGGGGTGCCTTGGGACACTTGCAGGGGTGCCTCAGGTTGGTGGTCCAGCACCAAATCAAATTCTTTATGATCAATGTAATGTAAATATGTGGGCAAACAGAAGCGCAAATGTATCCACCACCACATAACTGACCCTAAGGATGACAGGTAAGCGCAGTTTACTTCACTTTACTAAATTGTTTTCTGATTTCTCAATAACAAACTTTTGGCTTAGGGGAGCCGTGGAAACAATGCTGTTACTCTAGGGAGCCATGATTCAAAAAAGTTCGGGAACCACTGGGTTACACAATGTACATCAATTGTCTGAGATCAGACTCCTAAAACTTTAAAGTGTAACGGCTTGTAAACCACTTTTATTAGTTTCTATATTGAACTTCTAAGGTTTTACAAGTCTATAAACCTCTCACCATTACATGTACTGTAATTCCAGAACTGTTACTAAATTTTATTAAAAAAAAAATACAGAGTATTTTCTTAACTCTAATGTGCAGGGTTACAAGACCACAATATCAAGTGCTAGCACTCCAAATAAATGACCTTACAAATAACAAACTGTAGTAAAAAAAACATAGGAAATGACAACAATAAAGGCAACATATAACATCTATACACATTTTGCATATATTGTATTTAATATATAATATTTCTTAAAGGTTTTATTTCAATAGCATGGTCTGTCCAATATACAGTAAATCAATGTTTGAATTTTCCCTTTTCTACTGTTTTAAAATGAACAGTTCACTCAATAATTAATGTCAAACATGAAATGTCTTGTACAGTTCAATTTCCGAGAGATATTCTGCTAAGAAATGATTGTATGGTAAAGTGAATATAGAATTTGAATATTTTTATGGTAATGTGACTGAGACTGTAGCCCCAATGTAAATCACTATATTATCCTTTTATCACATTCTGCTGTAGTACAGTGGAGATATGCACTCAAGATGTGGACAGTCACTGCCAGAATGTCAAATGTTATGGAATCGACATGGTTAAAATGTTGACATTTTAAGGTGCGTATCCACTAGCAGATAGTGGAATGACAGTACGATTACAACATTGTAATCGTACAGTCATACCTCTTCCCCTGCAGTGCCTACACTGAACGATATGTCGTTCAGTGTAGGCAGCCTCCCTCATCCCTGAACATGGTCAATCTGTCGTTAACAGCAGAATGACCGGCATGTTCAGGCGATGATTGATGTCGGAAACGACCAGCGGGAGCGCGCATCGCTGGTCGTTTCCGACATTTTCATGCCCGATTTGTGCACGATTAATCGTCTAGTGGATACAAGGCTTAACAAATTGACATCTACAAAATGTTGACATGGAGAAAATGTACACATATGAAGTTAGGGTTGGGGTGACGCTAAAAACTGATTGTTGATATTCTCATGTCAGCATTATGAATGTCAACATAATATACCAAACCCAATAGTAGAAGCTTCTTGCATGGATGAGGTATTCAGGTATTTTTATTTTTTGTGCCAAATTTCATTTTTAATCTTTTCATTGACAGGATCATGTGCTAAATTGCATATTGGGTGTATTAAAATTATGTTTCATTTATTTCAATGGGAATAGCTTTATTTTGGCATCATAGTCATGTAGAGTAAACAGCGTCTGATATAGTGAAATAATCCAAATGTTGCAAACTTACATTTTCATCATTCTTCCCTTTTACACAATTAATATAGCCCACAACATATCACTTAGTATTTTTCATTTAATATGAATAAGAAGAATTATGAGAGGTTTGGTCTATGTACTGTATCTGAGTCACATGAAATATTATTTGTAAGAGATTCTGGGGGTCATTCAGACCCGCTCGCGTGCGTCCTGTGCTCGCGAGCGGGTCGATGTTACCCCAATGCGCATGCGCACAATGGGGGGAGCTCCGTCGTGTGCATGCGGCCAAGCTGTCGCTCCGGGTCTCGCACCAAAGGGGGCGTGCTGTCGATGGCAACTGACAGCACGCCCCCTTTGGTGGGCGTGCCAGGGGCGTGGCTGCCAGATGGAGGCGTCCCCATGGGAACGCCTACCGTCTGGCTCCGGCCCCACTGACATCACTAGTGATGTCAGTGGGAGTGATTTTGGCTCTGATAGAGCCAAAATCACTCCAGGGCTTGCGGTCACCGAGACCCTACCGCAGGGTCTCGTCGCAAGCCCGATGGTCGCGATGGTCTTGACCATCACGACCATCTTTTTGGCCGCTCGCATATGCTGTGGGTGGTCACCCACAGCTATGCAAGCGGCCAGGAGGCCGCTCCATTTTCAGGTAGGAGGGCACTGATTCAGAGCGAGCGCTCTGGTCAGAGCGTCCGGCTCTGAATCAGGCCCTCTGTATGCGTTTACTTTTTGTTTGACCTTTCTAATTTGTTCAGCTATTTTAGCTATCTACATATTCAGTTTATTTACTTTATAATTTATTAACATGCTTTAGCATAGGCTTAGATATTAGTCACTAATTTTCCCATCGGTAAACCAGATTCTAAATCATTAATTGAAATGAATGAACATTATCATGGCAGCTACATTAGTCCACACATGGTATCGCTTTACCAGGTTTCAGGATGGTGTATGCCCCTGTAGTTAGTGGCACTAAGCCCCTTAGTAATAACTGTGATGCTATAGGGTACTTGCAGGACTCTGTGGGGCTGTATATGGTTCTATGGTTCTTATGGCTTTGAGACTCAGAGGTCACGTCCAGTCTCCTGGAATGCTGAGGAGGAAAGACACAACAACTAGGTGCCAAGTCAGGCCTCTTGTCGCTGAGCCATGCCGGGTTATGGATACTGCTGACTCTGCGGCCATATATATATATATGAGGCAGCGCAGAGCATCCAACAGTGTGTAATTTAGAGATCCCCATAGTAACAGAAGCCCCGACCACCCCTCCACTCCAGTTTTAGTAGATTCTTAAGTGGTGACAGATCTATCGGTGGCTTTAACCCCCACCTCCTAGTTTCTATAGGTCCATATTGAAGTTCCCTCTCCAGCCCCAGTGGCAAAATCCCCCATATCAATAGAACCCCCACCCAGTGGCAATTTGGGCATTAACCCCTAACCCCCCTTGATCCCTAGTGCCGGCTATAGATGCGCACACTCCCCTAGTGCACTTACCCTTACCCCACAGCTCATGCAGAGCTGATGTCAGCAGGACCTGATCATCAGTCCTCCTGTTTGCACTCAGCTAATAGTGTTCAGATGGGAGCTACACTTCCACTCTTGGCACCGGATTTAAACTTTATGTCCTGTACATGCACCCCAATATACTTTTGCAAGGGATTCCGGGGCGCACAAATCGGGACTGATGTTGGCTGAACACCACTGCCGGGGAGCCAGGCCAGCAGCAGGGATGCATTTCTGCACTTTTAATGTACAGTAGACATGTACAATATTGACATTTTCAACATGTCAACATTTTATCAATGTCACCATATTGCATGTTGACATGTCAATATTCTCACTGAGCGCGTTGACATTCTGAATCGTACGACATTACAGTGATGACATCGTGAATGTTGACATGGTGACTACATACCATTTGTTTACAACAATACATCTATGGCACAGGTTCTCAAACTCGGTCCTCAGGACCACAAACAGTGCATGTTTTCCAGGTCTCCTCACATAATCTCAAGTGGAATAATTATCTCCACCTGTGGATCTTTTAAAATGTGTCAGTGAGTAATGAATACACCTGTGCACCTGCTGCGTGACCTGCAAAACGTGAACTGTGTGGGGTCCTGAGGACCGAGTTTGAGAACCCCTGATCTATGGGATCCTATATCTACTATTTGTTTTAATCTATGTTCATCAAGACCATGGAATTCTAATGCGCACAGTGGTAACCAGCCTTGTCTTCCCCATGAGAGAGTAGAAACGGCCTGTTCTAGATCTTTACGGTCTCTCCGCTAGTCATTTCACTTGTAGTACATTGTTACATATACTCAGGGGGCATTGAACTAATTAAAGCAGATGAGTGGTGCTACTAAAACTGATGAGTGGTGCTAGTCCTCTACCTAAGTTTCCAAATAGTGCCTTCCAGTGATGATTAAAGTGACTTACTCCCACTGTTCCCATATTTTGTTACAGAGTTTAAATGCAGGACAAATGGTTTACAATCCTGTCTTACTGCAGTATGATACCTTGTGTGCACTTCAACGGGATTAATCACTATCCCGGCTGTCGGGATGCGAACGCTCAGAATGCTGGCACCGGAATCATGACACCAGTCAGAATTCTGGTGCCGGCATCCCGATGGTAAGTAGTGGGGTTAGTGGGAGGATTAGGTTTTAGGTGTAGGCACTAGGGGGAGGGTTAGGGTTAGGCACTAGGGAGGGAAGGTTGCAGAGGGGAGAGTTAGGTTTAGGCAGCGGGGAGGGAGAGGTAGGTGTAGGGTTAGGATACTGACTGACAGGATCCCAAGTGCTGGCATCCCATACCCACCTGTGGTTACAGTAACTGAGAAATCATAGACACTTAAAAATAGGGAATCGGTACATACCGCTGGACTAAAGCCCGGTGGATGTAATACCGACGCCGGAAGACAGAAGAATGAAGATCCCGACAGGGTAAGTATTTAAGCTATCCCTAACCCTTTCCCCCCCTTCCCCCTAAACCTGCCTTTGGTGTGCCTTACCCTAACCTCCCCCTAGTGCCTTACCCTAACCTACTCCCCATGGGTGCCCAAACCTAACCCCCCCTGCCCACAGCCTAAAGCTAACCCTCCCGGGGGGGTGCCTAGCCCTAACCTCCCCTCCTAGTGGCTAACCCTAACCCCCCCCTCCCCTAGCCTAACCTTAACCCTAATTCCCCCCGGGGTCCCTAAACCTAACCCCCCCATCCCCGGGCTAAGTGTCTACTTACCCAGCAGAGAGGACGATCAGTCCGGCGTCCTCAGCGTTCCGGCGTCAGGATTAACATAGGCGTCAGTTTTTCGATGCCTATGTTAAATCCCTTGCTGGGATTACGCTGTCGGGATTGAGACGGGCAGTCTCATAACTACATCCCTACAATAGGACATGACTTTATACTGTACTAAATATATATCTAGGTTTAACATTTTAAACTGCACATAACTATAAGAACTGAAAATTTTAGATCTGTACAATGATGTTCAATACAATAAGAGGACAAAATATATAAAAAAACTAAAATTACTGTATGGCATTTGCATACCCCACTAAAATCCCATGTGGGCACATCACTGAGAGTGCAATTTCTGAGGGCTATCTTTTCATGTCTTACATCAAGACATAGGAATTCTGTTGTTCTTAATAGAATCTTCTTATTGAAATACACAAATTGCTGCAAAAAAAATGTGTATATTAATAAAACAAAAATATATGTACTGTATATGCAGCTAAACATTTTTACACCCCAGCTTTTCAAAAGGCCAAAGTTAGGACACTAAGGGAAGATTTTCAAAGCGGCAGGTTATAAACCCCGGCGGTTTGGTGGCGGTTATGCTATCCACAAATTTACTAAGGCCAAATCCGCTACAAAACCGCCGTCAAAACACATTTTAGAATAGAATAGAACAAGGCTAGGGCTAAAATTACTAGTCAGCATTTTTTGGTATCATTTAGAAAACGGCGTCAAACCACCACTAAACCACCGAGGTTTACAACCCGCCGTCAAACCGCCACCAAATCTCCGATGTTTAGAACCCTCTGCTTAGTAAATTTTGCCCTTGCAGGATGTACTAAAGCTAAAATGCGCCCAAAATTCCAAAAACTATAATTTTTCTGAGTTTTGGTTGCATTCTCCATAAATCAATTCAGTAATTTTTGTGCTGACTTAGAACAAACAGACAGACACAACTTTCTTATTATATTAGTATAGATATGGTTGTGACACTTATATGAACAGTCCCGCATTATTTACTAGCTCTCCCATATGGGGAGTAAAGGGATTGCCTAGTCACTGCCTGAGTGTTATAGACATTCTGTATAGTAGTTTATTATTATATTCCCTTCTCAGTGTCAGATAAACTTTATTTCTTCAATAAATAAACCATGTTCACATGTACCTGATTCATTTGATCACTACAAATGGAAAGCTCAACCAACTGCTTTTCCCCGTTATATGTGCATTGTACACAGTGTCCAGCAGCAGAATTCAGAAGCTGTAAAAAAAGAGAAAAAAGACAGACAGTAAAAAGATGTGTGGCTATTTCAAAAATGTGTGTGTATACAAATAGATCAGAGGAGCTTGGAGCCTTCCAGCTGACCAGAGTGCCATTCCCGCTTATACAATCTATTCTCCACCCACTTTTTTATAGACGGGAATTGACTAAGGAGAGTGTAGTGCCCACTACAGGTCTTTCTAACCTTCCATAGCCAGCTGACTACAAATGAATCAGGCACCAGGTATCATCAGGAGTCTGGTAAACCACATGCATCATGAGATTCCATCAATCATCTGCAATCTTGTGACCCCTCACACAAACTGGACTACCTCACTGCCTGTACAATAAGCGGCCAGAGAGCAGAGAACTAAGGCTTCAGGAGCCCAAAACAAAAAGTGAGTAACTCATCAACATTCAAGTCTATACTGGGTGAAAACACCCTTATAAAAGGAAATGAGTAAGAAAATATTAATCAGATGTCTACACATGATATGGAAGTGGGGGAAAACTTTTTAGGGTATGTCACTGTGACACCCCTCCAGGTAGGGTAGAGATGTTAAGTGAGGTTCAGTTATCTTACTAGAAGGAATAGGTGGATGGTCATACTCTGTATTAGCTCTTATGAGGGTTATCTTCACAGCAGAGGAAGAATTTGATTCTTCAACCAATGAAGTATGCCAATTAGTTGAAAACAAGACTATTTATTGACAGTACTATCTCATTAACACTGCTGAAATGTTAGGGATTTAGAGGGGAATTCAATTAGAGGCGAAAAGCCGTATTCACCTGTTTTTTTGCAAAAAATTAGCCTAAAAAAATTCGCCAAATTCAATTCCAGGACAATTTCGCCTAAGCAGAAACAATTCTCAAAAAAAGATTCTCCAATCAATAGCTGGTGAAAAGAAATGCAAAATCTTTATTTTGGGGTGCAAACGTGGGGAAACAACTCAGACCCCTTGGAACAGCCCCCCAAAGGACAAATCTGCAAAAAAAACAAACAAAAAAGAACACCTCAAAAAAGACATGTAATTTTTGGGATGAAAATTAAAAAAGTGGGGTGATAAACATTAAAAGTATCGAAATAGACTTCTTGGGGGTCCCCAAGTATGGGTCAAGTGTTTTTGGGATTGCAGGTGCATGCAGCAGGTGGATTTTTCAAGTTTTTTAAAAATTCACTTTAGAGACATAAAAATATGCTTGCACCCATTTTCAAGCACCCCAAATTTGTCAGGAATACTTATTTTCACCAAAAAATACTGCTTTATGCCATTCTTCACCACTTTTACAAAGACGCTAATAGCAAGCAATTTACACAACTTAAGTACGCAAAATAGTCTTATTAGGGCTATTAGTACACATCTATATTGATTCCCTATGTTAATATATCTTTTTCTGGGGTACAGACTGATTTCCCCAATTCTTTCAGTACTTTTCGCCTGTTCCGCATTTGCCTATTTCCGTTTTCGCCTGTTTTGCAATTGAATTAGGTGAAAAGCGGGGACGAGCATGGAATAAATTCGCCTGTGAAGCAGGCGAATGATGCGAAAGGTCGGACAGGCGAAAACTTCGCCTCTAATTGAATACGGCCCATAGTTTCAATACATTTCAACAAGAAAAATACATGCAAAGGTATTCTGAGTAAGTAACATACACATAACAATGTAGCAAGGTTTATTGTACTGGAACTCGGCAAGATTCAAAGTTTACTTCAATTAACACCTATTGGATCTATGTGATCCTGAGGACATAAAACTGGTTTGACAGTACCAATGCAGGTTATCTTAACCAAACTTTACCACATTACTAAATACCATTTAGTTATAATTTAAACCACATAAGCAGTTTACCTATACCGAACCACTAGTAGGTAGATAACCCTGCGGCTCTCACCATTGTCTTCAATGGTGGGAGCCGTTCATTGGAGAGAGGCGGGGGCTGACCTCTCAGCCAATTAACGCTCAGACACGGCACTACAAAAGGAAAAGCCATGTCTGAGCCATTCACTCGGGAGGTAAAATCCTTCAAGGATGTTACCTAGTTCGTGAGTCGGATTTTTTTTATTTTACCAAGACCAAGGATGCCTATAGGGCCAAGAGAACCAGTCCAGGTAATGTAGGTGAGTATGTGTGCGTGTGTATGTATGTTTGTATTAAAACTATACTGTCATGGTGTGTGTGTATTGTGTTTATTTAAACATTTCTATACAGGTGAATTAAAGGTACCAGCGGGCCCTTAATGCCCTGCATGCTGGTACTTGTGATTCTCCAACTACCAGCATGCAGGGGAGACTTGCTGGGACCTGCAGTTCTAATGTTTTCACTTCTTTTTTCACTTATACACGATCAACCAGGCACTCACCGCCCCAGGTGTGGAGGGGATAGCCCCGGGCTATCAACCTAGGCCTGGGGTGGCCTGGAGGGGGGGGACCCCTTTATTGGGGAGTCCCCAGGGTTCCCCGGCCTGGACTGACTAGTGGTCAGGGTTGATGCTTCGGCTTGGGGACCCGGTGAAAGGACTCTCCAGGCTGTGGCATCAGCCCCCCACTAGAAAAAGTCCAGTGCTGGTTCTGGAAAATACTGGGGGACCTTACACATTTTTCCCCCCTGTATTTCCAGAACCAGGACCGAATCAGAGCCCAGGGCTAGTTGTGCAGAATACGGGGGACGTATCTGTCCCCCGTATTTTGGCAACCAGGGCTGGTTCTGACTAGCTTCGTGCTGGTTGTGCTTACATATGGGGGAACCTCATGTCGTTTGTCCCCTGCATCTTGTACAACTAGCACTAGGTCACTAAAAGCCCGGGGCTGCTTGCTCTTTGGGGGGGAGGGGGTGCGTTTTTCTTTAAAACACTTTTTTTTTTCACAGATGCATGGATAGTTCTCACCGAATACGCATGGCATCGATTCAGTGCCGGGAAAGGGCTAGGCGAAGTCCAGCTAGTGACGGAATGCTGGGCTCGCCCCTAACCTGCCATTACACGGGAGCCTTGCCATGCGGGCACGCCCTCAATTAAGTCACTTAGGGGGCATGGCCTATGGTAATTAGGTCATGCCCATTATACTCGGCCAGCACAGGGCGCTGGAGCCGGCCCTGTCTGATTATTATCACCTGGATGTCCTGCTGTGCCATTACAGAAAATAGTTAAAGTACTCCTAATTGTCACAGCGAGTGCCCCCGGGGGTTCCTAGTACCACAGGTTGAGAACCACTATTCTAGAAGAACTATATGGGTCTGATACAGAGTTAAACAAAAGTCAATTTTGAGGACAGATCTTGCAGTTTTAGTACTGCGCATGCTACGCAACTAAGTGTATGCATGTATACACACATCTCAGTTGCATGTCCAGTTGGATGTAACTGGATGGTAAAAAGGCATTCGCACATTAGCTAGGCATGTACAGAGATACATCCAGGTCAGTAACAGGGCACAAAAGTGCCTTGTGCCGGCCTCGTACCCTGAGCTTGCAAAAGGGACAAGGCTGGCAGCTCTGGTGAGCGCAGTGCTGACCGGGAGTCCTGAGGATGCCTGATTGGCTGCACAGACTGCAGTGTGCTCATTTGGAGTGTCCACAGGATGCTGCGGATGGCATTGCACAAGTGATCCTGGCTGCAGGGTACCATTCCAGGCACCCTGATAGCCAGAAGCAGGGGTTGAGAGGCGGCGACGGTGCCGCCTACAGAGCCATTATGCGCTGTGCACCAATACCGGTTGCACACCCCTAGTTACGGCCCAGGATCCATCTGATGTCAAATGGATTTCTTGTTTCTTGTATAGGGCTGGTTCAAGCATGAGTTTAGGTGATAATGTTGATAGCTATATGACCAAGTGTATGGATTAGGACAGTACAGTCGATAGATGTAAACACATAGGCACAGAGAGGAATATTGGATTTAGGGCCTGATTCAGACCCGGTCACTAGCAAGTGTCCGCTCGCTGCTGCCGATGTTTGCTAGTCTGTGCATGCGTATGCATCGCAGTGCGCAAACTACTCATAGCGATGCCCTGCAAAGACAGCCCAGTGTAGTGAGTGGACAAGAGAGGCCGTTTGTGGGTGGTAACAGGGGCAGTCCAGGAAAAACGGGGGTGTGGACGTGCGAACGCAGGCGTGCCTCAGTGTCTCAACGCCGTTTCAGAGGCGTCCATAGTTAGCAGGCAGCGTCATAGTACACGTCACCAGCCTTTTTTTTACACTGAAATCCTCGCAGTGCTTGCAGTAGGGTAGAGGCAACCACAAGCGCTGTGATCACTTCCGATGGTGCTCGATGTACCAATGGTTTAAAGCACTTCCTGGAGATGACGTGCGCAAGTGGGCGTCTTATGATTCGCTGGTGAGTGTCTGCATACACAAAGTGATCGCACGCCAAGACATAGTGCGCATGCTAATGCCTTGACGAGCGATCGCTTGCCTTGCAGGGCATGCGCTGGATTTGCATACGCAGGGAGCGAGCAAACGCATCTAGCAGGTGAGTCTGAATGAGCTCCTTAGTTCTGTGCAAGTACTACAATGTGAGTGTAAATGTGGGCGATTTGTGTTCTACTCTGGATTTACCCATATGTTTTTCTTTTAAACGATATTTTAACATAATGTACTTTAAATAAATCGGTTTATTAATGGTTACTTTTCATGACACTTAAAAAAATAAATGATGTATTACTTGTCCTGCTGACTCAAGGGCTGCAAATGAAGTGAAGATGTCAGGATAAATATTGGTTAAAAACCACTGGAATCCTTTGCAGCCAAGTGTAAGTCGCAGTTCCTCACGCTCAGTAACATCAGTCGTCTCAATCTAAGAGAAATAAAAAAAAAAAAATGTGTCTGGTTTAAATATGGAACTCACATGACATAGACTGAAAGGATGCTCTTTATATTCAGCAACTATTGTTCAGTGTTCAATAACTAATAAAATAAACAATTGAGGTCACTAATTAAGAATGCAAAGATACACATTATTTACACTGGTAACATATTTAAATATATTTTATTGTATGTACATTATTTAGTGACAAATAGGAAATATAACCAGACCACAGCTTAATGATTCAGATGAGACTTTCATATGCCTCACCTATTGTCACTAATAATGAAGTAAGGCCCTGATTCAGAGCCGGACGCTCTGACCAGAGCGCTCGCTCTGAATCAGGGCCCACTTCCATAAATATGGAGCGTCCTCCTGGACGCTCGTATAGCTGTGGGTCACCACCCACAGCATATACGAGCGTGCAGGATGATGGTCGCGATGGTCTTGACCATCGCGACCATCGCCACTGCGTGCAGAAGCCTGCGGTTGAGTTTCTCAACTGCAAGGCCAGGAGTGATTTTGGCTCTATCAGAGCCAAAATCACTCCCACTGACATCACTAGTGATGTCAGTGGGGCCGGCTTCTGACGGTAGGCGTTCCCTTGGGAACGCCTCCGTCTGGGAGGCACGCCCCCGGCGCGCCCACCAAAGGGGGCGTGCTGTCAATCAACATCAACAGCACGCCCCCTTTGATCAGACACTACGAGCGAAGGAAAGTCCTTCGCTCGTCGCGTCTCGCGCATGCGCACGACGGAGCTCCCTCCGTCGTGCGCATGCGCAGTGCAGACCATCGACCCACTTGCGAGCGGACAGCCGCTCGCGAGTGGGTCTGAATCAGGCCCTAAGTCTTAAGGGGCCTATCCATTAGCAGATGTATTTCTGAGCGATGAAAGACAAAAGATATCCCTTGAAAATTCCGGTGGCTGTGCTGAACGATATCTGTCATGTACATGACCGATTTTGGCAAACGATGAACGATATCACATGACTGCTACTGTCTTTCGTCGTTTACTGCATATAACCTGCACGATATTGCTATATGCGACAATTGACCAACATGTTGGAGAGATAGATGCGATTTATCGGCCGTGGGAATGCGCATCTGTCATCGTTCAGGGCCTATCCATTAGCAGATATAATGAACGATATATCGTTCAATCGTTCATTTTATCTGATAATGGATAGGCACCTTAAAGGTGGGTACACACTATACAGATATATCTCCAGATGATGGTTGTTCGTACACACTGAATAACCATCATCTGTGCCTGCCTGCAGGTCCTGGCGACCAGGGGGCGTGACCTGCCTCCTTCCTCACGGCTGCCGCTGTGTGTGTACGGGCGGTCGGCACCTGCCAATGGACAGATATGTCTGCAGACATATCTGTCTATCGGTTTTGCAGCAGAGCCAATGCGATATGTCGGTGAACGCCGACGTTCAACGACATATCACGGGTACACACTGCCCGATGGACAGCAGATACATTGGCCGATCAATTGATCGGCCAATGTATCTGTCAGTGTGTACCCAGCTTAAAATGTCACCAAATATTAGATAAAAAATTAAACAGCAATTACAAATGCTGGATTACAAGTAACACCTGATATGGATCTGCAGCTTCCAGGTCTCACTTCACTTAATATATTCCCTGATGATTTGAGTTTCCTTAGTTCAATTTAAAAACTGTGAATTAAGGGCCTGATTGTTCACAACTGCACATACGTATAAGCTGCATTGCGATTTCGCACGCACAGAGGAATCCATCACAGAGTGAGTGACAGGCTGTAAGTGTTTGGGGGTGGTGACGAGGGAGTGGTCAGAGAAAAGCAGCAGTGTTTGTCCGCTGGAACGCCGTTGTGTGGGTGTACATAAATTAGCCACTGCGATTGCATATGCAGCTTGAGTACTCACTGCGAGCGACGAGACTTGCGGTATCTGCGTCTGGGCAGACCTGGTGTAAATTGTGCATGACTAGTTGATGTGTACGCAGGAATCTGAGGCAGTACGGATGTGAGAAAGCAGCAGTGGGCATCTCTTTACTGGCTGGGATGTGGCAGCCATTAGCATCACTCACAGCTGCGTTCTGTGCAAATTTGTAGCGCGAACGCAATAGCAACCATTACTGAATCAGGCCCCACGTTCTTGGCAATCTCAGTGGACATCCTGGGCTGATACTGAGTAGCATTAAATATGTAAATTGGTTCTGCGCATAACTGTAAGCAACTGAAAGGTGGGACAGGGAGATACGGAATATTCTTATGTAGGCCAAGTACGATAGAGGCATGCTCACCTATAGTAGCTGCGAATAGATGGAGACTGGCACAAAAATGCAAAGCTGTATTATCTATAGATGCCTGAGGGCAGATGCAAATACAAATTCGCTGTTTTTTAAAGCGTACTGTATATACTGTGTACCTAAATACGCAATCTTGGACGCAATTACATTCTAACTCAGCATCGGGCCCCCTATACCCAATTATGGCAGTGTACCCTTTCTTCAGTGTGCTCTTCTGGCATTTTGTGTTGGATGCTTACAAGTATCTATTCAATGATAATAAAATAAATAACTCATGTCCCCTGAAGATAAAGTAGTATGTTGAATGTTTCATGGCAAAATGGTTAACTAGCCATATGAACTATGCATGCTGTTTTCTTACCAGGTTACTTAGTATCTCCTTTCCAATGTTATGATAAAAGATATTTTTGTATGAGTCCATCCACACCTCGGCTATCCGAATTTTGTCTCTCAGAACTGCATCATTTTGAAGTGCATTGTATATAGTTTGATTATGAAACAAGTGACCAACTCGTGAACATGGAACAATTTCTACCGATCCACCACAGAGCCAAATCTGTAGGCAAAATACGTAGCAGAAACACACTTACTATGAAAGATTTCTGCTGCAAATCTATATACAGACATTCTTCACTTAACAACCTACTTGTTTAACAACCGTTCGGACCAGCACTATGACCAGCTGGAACCCATAGTACAATGACTAAAATGTTATTCTGAATGTATTTTTTAATAACTTTAATTGTACTGTACAGTATGTAAGAGTTATGCAAAGTAAAACAGTTACAGTATCAAGTTTGAGTTTCCTTTAGACCTTTTCTTTATTCAGAGTGCATAAAAATTATTACCTCCTGGTTCCTCTTTTAGTGACCAATCCGTTTAAAGACCTAGTCGTAGGAACGGAACTCGGCCGTTAAGTGAGGAATGTCTGTACTTTTTATTTCATTATTTTATATATGTATATTTATATGATATATTATTTTAAGGGTTTCCAAAAATAGGGCCTTAGAACTTACAAAATAGGTGATTAAGTATAAACTTCTTGTGAAAACTTACGATGGAGTGGGAAGAAGATAAGCAGAGACAGAAGGAGGAAAGAAGACTAAAGTCGGGGTGCTCAGTGTGGTATCAAGTGGGAGTGTGGTCTGCTATGGCGAGATAGATTTTAATAGAGCAAAGAAATCTCTGCAAGGTGGGGGAGAGTCTGGTCAGGCATGGTAGGGAGTTCCATAAATGATTACCAGCACAGGCAAAATCTTGGGAGCAGGTGTGTGAGAAGGTTAATAGATATATGGACAGGAGGTCAGAAATATTATAATTTAAGTGTTGTTGATGGCTTTATAGGTGAGGGCCTGGAGATTGTAGTGGAGAGTATGTAGTACATCTGAAGTGTTTGGGGAGCTAGTGTAAGCAATGAGAAATTGAGGAAGGACTGAAGTGTGAATTGTTGGGTGAGAACGATGCCAGTTATGAGGAAGTGGTACAAGTAGAGACAATATAAGCAAATTGACAGTATTGGTTGCATCTAAGGTGGGAAAGGGTTAAAGTTTAGCAAAGATTGTAGTGGTAGGATTACAAGAGAGACTGGATGTGAGGAGTTAAGGAGAGGGCAGAATTGGTGATGACACCAAGGCACCAGCATACAGTGGAAAGTGTGGTTCTGTCATTTAAGGTGAGCAAGATTATAGAGGAGTTTGGTATTGCTGTAAGTCAAAAACATTAAACTTTAGGTATAGCTGAGACATCCATGGGGGATGGCAGAGAGATAGCTGGACAAGTGAAACTGTATAGGGGGGGAAAGGACAATGAGGCGATTTTGGTGTCATCAGCATAGAGATTGTACAGAGACAAAATGTACAGCAAGAAAATGAGAGGACTGAAAACAGGGACCCAGATAGATAAAGGGAATGGAGAAAAGGTTTTGTTAGAGGTTGAAAAACTGAGGGAGCAGTTGGAGTGGTAGTAAGCGAACCATGAGAGAACTGTGCCATGAAGGCCTTTGGAGTGAATGTGTACAAAGAAGATGATGGTGAAACTAGCAGGGAGATCCAGGAACATGAGTATGCATGACAGGTAAGTATTTTAACTATTTACTAATTTAACCCTAATCCCCCCTTCCCCTAGCCTAACCCTAACCCTCCCGGTGGGGTGCCTAACCCTAAGTCCCCCCCGGGAGCCCCTAACCTAACCCTCCCCCCCGCGGCTGTTCGTGCCCGCCGCCCGGCTTACCTTCAATCGGTATGCCGGGAGTCGGGCTCCTGGCGTAGGTATAATGACAGGCATCGGGATTTCGACGCCTGTCATTAGACCCCTGCCGGGATTAGACAGTCGGGAAGCCAGCAGTCGGCATTTCGACTGTCGGCTTCCTGACTGCATCCCTGACCATGATAGTTGGCTGTGAGTACTGTAAGTCAATAGTCATTTTAATGAGAGCATCCAGGAAGTCAAGAAGGGAGTGAAAAGAAGTGAGCTAAGTAGTTTTGGTGTTTGATAAAGAACTGGTTCAAGAAAATGTTTCTTAAGGATAGGATATATGAGGGAATGCTTAAATGAGAAAGATCACTGTGCAAGTGAAAAGGGACAGGTTGAAGATGACAATCATTGGTGGAGAGGGTGCAGCAGTGTTGAGAGAAAATGGGGTTGAGAGGTAAAACGAAGAGAATATTTCAGGATAGAATGTGCTGAAGGGGGAGTTTAGGAGAGGGCAGATGTGGTGAGTGATATTTGGCAGGAGATGTCTTGTTGAAAGGTGTACTGTACATATTGGTCATTGATGTAGATTTGTCTTTTGAGGGGAGAAGACGGTAGTTGATGCAGAAGAAATTTTAAAGTGGTAAAAGTTTGGAGTTGGATGCTTGGGAGAATTTCAGAGTCTTCAAATAAGCTTGGTGAGAGAGAGAGGGCAGTGTTGTAAGATAAAAAGAATACATTTGTAGTATAGGAAGTTATTATTGGAATAAGATTTCGTAGTGTGGTCCTCAGCAGTGCAGGGGCACTTTTGGAAGTAGCAAGTCAGTTTATTACTAGTAGGAGACAGTTAGAGCAAGTCATGACTATTTGGTCATGGAACAGTGGAGAACCTAATGAGAAGACTAGGCTTCAAGAGCATTAAGGTGACAGTGGATGCTCATGAATGCAAGAGTCGGACGGGGGGGAGAGTACAGGAGAGCAGAGAGCAAAGGAAGGCTGACAGAAAAGAGGTTGTGGTTAGACAGAAGGAATGCTAGTTTGGAAAAAATAGTGTTCAGGAAAAGATCAAGGTGAAGGGGGAATGTCCAACCGAGTGATGTGAATTCCCCTGGGAGAGACCTAAAGAGGGAGTAAATAATTACATTTTGTTTTCATGTTGTATTTAGATTCTGAGTTGGTTAAATAAATATATATTATTTTAACTTACCCGAATAGAAAGTTCTATGTTTTCGAGCCCGGAGTAGTTCATGCGTGTATCAAATGCTCCAATGTTTTGGAAGTAGTGACGATTGACTGCTATAACGTGTCCAGGTATTGCTGGGGTT
This sequence comes from Taudactylus pleione, assembly GCA_031769625.1. Lineage (NCBI taxonomy): Eukaryota > Metazoa > Chordata > Amphibia > Anura > Myobatrachidae > Taudactylus > Taudactylus pleione. Next base: position 9,180,301 of record JAUIMM010000052.1, on the reverse strand, counting down.
CTAGGTGTTCAAATTAGATACTTTATCACATTTAAATTCACAATCTATTTCTACAATAATCTGCTAGTAAAAGTCATAAACAATGGATTTAATTGTCATTAACTGCTACTTTTTGTGTTGTTTCCCTGCAGTGACACACATGCATATTCCACCACAGTAATCCACATCAAGATTGAATGATTGATTGATTGATTTACACACAGTAACAGAAAGATTCCCCAATTTTCTAAATGTGGGGGCAGGTCTAATTAATGTTAAGCAACCTCTCTAAAATGAGAGAAGCAGAGATGTATTCTTTAGTTTAATGTTTAACTGTTGTAGCTTGATTTTGATTTTGCTTTGTGATTTTTGTTAAGAACACTCCATAATGCAGGCTCAGTGATGACTTATTGCAGTACCATTAACATTACAGCAAAGTGAATTCTAAGTCCAGGTGCAACATTGTAAATATATAAATGGTTTGAATTACTTTACACTTATGGTTGTCATGTCCTTTTATCAGACATAGAAATTTCCCTTTCATATGAACTTGACTTGGTTCATAAAATCTTGACTAGGTTGTTCTATTACCAACAGGCTAGTTTGATTCCTGAATCATAAGATTTTGAGTCCCACGCACTGCCGATGTCAGATGCAGGGATCGATTTTTTTATTTTGCGCATGCGTCTATGTCACACTGTGCATGCGTCTATGTCACACTGTCTATGTCTATGTCAAACTGCGCGTGCGTCTATGTCACACTGTCTATGTGTCTATGTCACACTGCGCTTGTGTCTAAGTCACACTGTCTATGCCACACTGTTTATGCAGCTATGTCACAATGTCTATGTCACACTGCGCATGCATCTATGTCACACTGTGTATGCGTCTATGTCACACTGCACCATGGTTGCCAACTATCTGGCTGCCCTTCCAGGAGGAAGCAGCCAGATCGGCACGGCATGGGGCCGGCCAGATTGATGTCACTTGTGGGCGGAGCGGGGGCGGAACCTTGTGATTGCGTCATTTTGGCCCTGCCCCCACTACACAGTCAAAATGACACGAATCGCGTCACCGGCCTCCCCCCGATGCAGGGGTTTCTCAGGTAACCGCGGGCGGTTCGTAGGGGTCGGCAACCGCCGGGAGGCTTGCCCGACTTTCCGGGGGGCTGAGAGCGGCACCCGATTTTCGGGAAGCTCCCAGCCGAATCGGGGGGGCGGGCAAGTATGCGGACTGCACGTGCGTCTATGTCACACTGTCTATGTCACACTGCGCATGCATCTATGTCACACTGTGTAAGTGTCTATGTCACACTGTCTATGTGTGTATGTCACACTGTCTATGCATCTATGTCACACTGCGCATGCATCTATGTTACTCTGCGCATGCGTCTATGTCACAGTGTGTATGCGTCTATGTCACGCCGTGCATGCGTTCGTCACACTGCAGTGGCATATATATATATATATATAACAATGTCAAGGCGGCACTCGGAGACGAATAAATGCAATACCCTCACCAGAGGGATTTTATTGTGGTCAACCCACAATAAAATCCCTCTGGTGAGAATATTGCATTTATTCGTCTCAGAGTGCCGCCTTGACATTGTATTATATGAATTTGGGGGTGCAAAGTGGGGGTTGAACGCCTAAATACACTGAGGACCTCATTCAGAGTCGGTCGAAGCGGCCGCACGGTCATACGGAAAAAGGGGCCGGATATTCAAATGATTCCCTCGCAAGTTGCGTCCCTAAGTTTGGATCGGTAGTTGGCCGACCAAGGGGAGGAAGCGTTCGGAAGACAAAAAAATACGCCCCCTTCTCGTATGCAGTGCACGTCATCTCCGGGCATATAAGGATTAATCGAGACCATCAGGAACCATTGGCACTGGTCGTAGAGCTTAAGGTTGACCATACCCTCTCTTAAGCTCTACGATCATGTCAGTGTAAAAACCTCCCATGTCACATGTGCCATGACGCTACTTTGTTAATTATGCACTCCCATAATCCATATGCACTCCCATAAAACGCCGTTCGCATAATGAGGCACGCCTGCGTTCAGATCTCCACTCCCCCGTTTTCAAGCACCTTCCCCTGTTACCACCCACAAACGCCTCATTCTGTCAATCAAACTACCGACCTGGCTGTGTTCAAGGAGAGAGAAATTTCTGATCTTAGTGGCTAGTTTGCGCACGCGCATTGCGAACTTTATGCATGCGCAGTATAGCGAACATCGGTGGCGTACGACCGTGCGGCCGCTTCGACTGACTCTGAATGAGGTCCTGAGTGCTGGAGTTCCAGATCATTGGATTATATATATATATATATATATATATATAGTACTTGTGTACTTTACGGACTCATTACCGTATTAAGGGCCTGATTCAGAGCCGGACGCTATTTGCGCTCGCTCGTTCAGAAAAAGGGGCCGGATATTTAAATAGAGCGCTCGCTCTTTGTGGTCTGTTGACGCCTCTATGTCTGAATGAGCGAACGAAACATGCGCTCGCTATTTTGTAAAAAACGCCCCCTGGCACCTCGCATCCTACGTCATCTCCGCTATTTATTAGATTAATCGAGTACATCAAAAGGCGTATGAACTGCTCGCAGTGCTTGTGGTTGGATTTTCCTACCGCAATCATGCGAGCAGTTCAGGCTAAAAGAGAACCAAGTGACGTGGTCGATAACGCTGCTTTGTTAATTATGCACACCCTTAAAACGCCCGTTTTGACCATTTGGCACGCCTGCGTTCGGATCACCACTCCCCGTTTTCAAGCACCTTCCCCTGTTACCACCCACAAACGCCTCATTCTGTCACTCAAATTAGCAGGCATTCGCTATTTTGCGAGCACACAATTTCCGACCGCAATGACTGGTTCGTGCATGCGTATTACAACCCATATGCATGTGCAGTTGTGCGAACATCGCTCGGAGCGAACGAGCGGCCGCTTACGAGCGGCTCTGAATCAGGCCCTAAGTGTCCAGCATCATTCCCTACCATCCAAGTGGGCATAGAGAGGCAATATAACCATGCCGTGGCGAACGCAGCGAGCCCACGGGGGTACAACTTTATCCGTAAAGTACACAAGTACCATATATATATTATATATATATATATATATATATATATATTATTTTTATAGACAGTTCAGCATTGCACAGACATGCACACACTGAGAAAGACTACATACTGACACACAGAAACTGACAAAGACTACATACTGACACGCACACACTGACAAAGACTACATACTGACACACACACTGACACGCATAAACTGATAAAGACTACACACACACCTCTTTCACTTAAAACTTTAATGCAGGCAAATAAATACAGCAAAATTTATTAAAGATTCCCCTCCTCCTCCGCCAACAACACCCGTTCCCGCACCCAGTAACCAGTATGCAATCGGGAAGCCGACTGCCTAAATACCGGCAGCCGGCTTCCCGACTGTCATTTCCCGGCATTTCACTAGATGTAGACGCCCGCATTACCCCGACGCCGGGAGACCGGCGCCCGGCATCCCGGTCGTAGTGATGCCGGGCGCCACGAGCGGACAGCCGCGGGGGGGGGAGGGTTAGGTTTAGTGCTCCCGGGGGGGACTTAGGGTTAGGCACCCCCGGGGGGGACGTAGGGTTAGGTACCCCCCCGGGGGACTTCGATTTAGGCAGCGGGGAAGGGGGTGGTTAGGGTTAGGCACAGAAGGGGGAATAGGGTTAGGCACTTGGGGGGGAAGTTAGGGTTAGGCACCCCTAAGGAGGGTTAGGGTTAGGGGGGTTAGATTAGTAGATACTCACCTATCCACGATCGGGATTTCCAGCGCTGTCGGGCTTCCGCTGCTTCGAACTCTGCTCATGTCGGGCTGCCGCTGACGGGAATCGAACCCATTCCCGGTAACCACCCTGCCCTGGCAAGACACCACATACACATCCCCGCCGGCACCTCCTTTCCTCTGCCGTGCATCCCCACATGTAATACACACACCTGTGGGGCTCCGGGGGAAAGAGCCACGGACACAGGCCCTGATTCAGAGCCGGACGCTCTGACAGAGCGCTCGCTCTGAATCAGGGCCGTCCCTGCTCCTTTTTGGTGCGGCCTCCTGGCCGCTCGCATAGCTGTGGGTGACCACCCACAGCTATATCGAGCGGCCAAAATGATGGTCGCGATGGTCAAGACCATCAAGACCATCGCGACCATCGGGCTTGCGACAAGATCCTGCGGTAGGGTCTCGCTGCCGCAAGCACAGGAGTGCTTTTGGTTCTATCAGAGTGACATCACTAGTGATGTCAGTGGGGCCCGCCCAAGACGGTAGGCGTTCCCATGGGAACGCCTCCGTTTGGGCAGCCACGCCCCCGGCATGCCCACCAAAGGGGGCGTGCTGTCAATCACCATCGACAGCACGACCCCTTTGGTGCGAGACCCATAACGACGGCTTGGCCGTCGTTATTTGGGTCTCGCGCATGCGCACGACGGAGCCACCTCCGCCTCCACATAGATGCACTGCGCATGCATCTATGTCACACTGCGCTTGCATCTGTCACACTGTCTATGTCACACAGTCTATGTCGCACTGTGTATGCGTCTATGTCACACTGCACATGCGTCTATGTCACACTGTCTATGTCACACTGCCTATGTGTCTATGTCACACTGCCTATGTGTCTATGTCACACTGTCTATGTCACACTGTGTATGCGTCTATGTCACACTGTGCATGTATCTATCTCACACTGTGTATGCGTCTATGTCACATTGTGCATGTGTCTGTCACACTCTGTATGCATCTATGTCACACCGTGCGTGCGTCTATGTCACACTGTGTATGCGTCTATGTCACACAGTGCATGCACTATGTCAAACTGTGTATGCGTCTATGTCACACTGTCTATGTCACACTGCGCATGCGTCTATGTCACACTGCGCATGCGTCTATGTCACACTGTGTATGCATCTATGTCACACCGTGCATGCGTCTAGCTCACACTGTGTATGCGTCTATCTCACACTGTGTATGAGTCTATGTCACACTGTGTATGCATCTATGTCACACTGCGCATGCGTCTCTGTCACACTGCGCATGCATCTATGTCACACTGTCTATGCATCTGTCACGCCTTGCATGCGTTTGTCACACTGCACATGCATCTATGTCACAGCGTGTATGCGTCTATGTCACACTGCGCATGTGTCTATGTCACACTGTCTATCTGTCTATGTCACACTGTCTATGTGTCTATGTCACACTGTTTATGCGTCTATGTCACACTGTGTATGCGTCTATATCACATTGTGCATGTGTCTGTCACACTGCATGCGTCTGTGTCACACTGCGCATGTGTCTATGTCACACTGTCTATGTGTCTATGTCACACTGCGCATGTGTCTATGTCACACTGTCTATGTGTCTATGTCACACTGTGCATGCGTCTATGTCACACTGCGTATGCGTCTATGTCACACTGCGCATGCGTCTATGTCACACTGTGTATGCGTTGATGTGACACTACATATGCGTTTATGTCACACTGTCTATGTCACACTGCCTATGCGTCTATGTCACACTGTGTATGCGTCTATGTCACATTGTTCATGCGTCTGTGTCACCCTGTGTATGTGTCTATGTCACACTGTGTATGCGTCTATGTCACACTGTGTATGCGTCTATATCACATTGAGCATGTGTCTGTCACATTGTGCATGTGTCTGTCACACTGTGTATGTGTCTATGTCACACTGTGTATGTGTCTATGTCACACTGTGTATGCATCTATCTTACACTGTGTATGCGTCTGCCACACTGCGCATGCATCTATGTCACACTGTCTATGTGTCTATGTCACACTGCGCATGCGTCTATGTCACACTGTGCATGCATCTATGTCACAGTTTGTATGTGTCTATGTCACACCGTCTATGTGTCTATGTCACACTGCCTATGTGTCTGTCACTGTCTATGTCACACTGTGTATGCGTATATGTCACACTGCACATGCATCTATGTAACACTGTGCATGTGTCTATCTCACACTGCGCATATGTCTGTCACACTGCGCATGCATCTATGTCACATTGTCTATGTCGCACTGTGTATGCGTCTATGTCACACTGCACATGCGTCTGTCACACTGTCTATGTGTCTATGTGACACTGCCTATGTGTCTGTCACACTGTCTATGTCACACTGTGTATGCATACTGTATGTCACACTGCGCATGCATCTATGTCACACTGTGTATGCGTCTATGTCACATTGTGCATGTGTCTATGTTACACTGTGTATGCGTCTGTCACACTGTGTATGCGTCTATCTCACACTGTGTATGCGTCTATGTCACACTGTGTATGCGTCTATGTTACACTGCGCATGCGTCTATGTCACACTGTGTATGTGTCTATGTCACACTGTGTATGCGTCTATGTCACATTGTGCATGTGTCTGTCACACTGTGTATGCGTCTATGTCACATTGTGCATGTGTCTGTCACACTCTGTATGCATCTATGTCATACCGTGCGTGCGTCTATGTCACACTGTGTATGCGTCTATGTCACACTGCACATGCGTCTATGTCACACTGTCTATGTCACACTGCCTATGTGTCTATGTCACACTGCCTATGTGTCTATGTCACACTGTCTATGTCACACTGTGTATGCGTCTATGTCACACTGTGCATGTGTCTATCTCACACTGTGTATGCGTCTATGTCACATTGTGCATGTGTCTGTCACACTCTGTATGCATCTATGTCACACCGTGCGTGCGTCTATGTCACACTGTGTATGCGTCTATGTCACACAGTGCATGCACTATGTCAAACTGTGTATGCGTCTATGTCACACTGTCTATGTCACACTGCGCATGCGTCTATGTCACACTGCGCATGCGTCTATGTCACACTGTGTATGCATCTATGTCACACCGTGCATGCGTCTAGCTCACACTGTGTATGCGTCTATCTCACACTGTGTATGAGTCTATGTCACACTGTGTATGCATCTATGTCACACTGCGCATGCGTCTTTGTCACACTGCGCATGCATCTATGTCACACTGTGTATGCATCTGTCACGCCTTGCATGCGTTTGTCACACTGCGCATGCATCTATGTCACAGCGTGTATGCGTCTATGTCACACTGCGCATGTGTCTATGTCACACTGTCTATCTGTCTATGTCACACTGTCTATGTGTCTATGTCACACTGTTTATGCGTCTATGTCACACTGTGTATGCATCTATATCACATTGTGCATGTGTCTGTCACACTGCATGCGTCTATGTCACACTGCGCATGTGTCTATGTCACACTGTCTATGTCACACTGCGCATGTGTCTATGTCACACTGTCTATGTGTCTATGTCACACCGTGCATGCGTCTATGTCACACTGCGTATGCGTCTATGTCACACTGCGCATGCGTCTATGTCACACTGTGTATGCGTTGATGTGACACTACATATGCGTTTATGTCACACTGTCTATGTCACACTGCCTATGCGTCTATGTCACACTGTGTATGCATCTATGTCACATTGTTCATGCGTCTGTGTCACCCTGTGTATGTGTCTATGTCACACTGTGTATGCGTCTATGTCACACTGTGTATGCGTCTATATCACATTGAGCATGTGTCTGTCACATTGTGCATGTGTCTGTCACACTGTGTATGCGCCTATGTCACATTGTGCATGTGTCTGTCACACTGTGTATGCATCTATGTCACACCGTGCATGCGTCTATGTCACACTGTGTATGTATCTATGTCACACCGTGCATGTATCTATGTCACACTGTGTATGCGTCTATGTCACACTGTCTTTGTCACACTGTGTATGCGTCTATGTCACACTGTGTATGTGTCTATCTCACACTGTGTATGCATCTGCCACACTGCGCATGCGTCTATGTCACACTGTCTATGTGTCTATGTCACACTGCGCATGCGTCTATGTCACACTGCGCATGCATCTTTGTCACAGTGTGTATGCGTCTATGTCACACTGCACATGGATCTATGTCACACTGTGTATGCGTCTGTCACGCCTTGCATGCGTTTGTCACACTGCGCATGCATCCATGTCACACAGCGCATGCATCTATGTCACACTGCACATGCGTCTATCTCACACTGCGCATATGTCTGTCACACTGCGCTTGCGTCTATGTCACACTGTCTATGTCGCACTGTGAATGCGTCTATGTCACACTGCACATGCATCTATGTCACACTGTGTATGCATCTGTCACGCCTTGCATGCGTTTGTCACACTGCGCATGCATCTATGTCACACAGCGCATGCATCTATGTCACACTGCACATGTGTCTATCTCACACTGTGCATAAGTCTGTCACACTGCGCATGCATCTATGTCACACTGTCTATGTCGCACTGTGTATGCGTCTATGTCAAACTGCACATGCGTCTATGTCACACTGTCTATGTGTCTGTCACACTGCCTATGTGTCTGTCACACTGTCTATGTCACACTGTGTATGCATATGTCACACTGCGCATGCATCTATGTCACACTGTGTATGCGTCTATGTCACATTGTGCATGTGTCTATGTAACACTGTGTATGCGTCTGTCACACTGTGTATGCGTCTATCTCACACTGTGTATGCGTCTATGTCACACTGTGTATGCGTCTATGTTACACTGCGCATGCGTCTATGTCACATTGTGCATGTGTCTCACACTGCGCATGTGTCGATGTCACACTGTCTATGTGTCTATGTCACACTGCGCATGCATCTATGTCACACTGCACATGCGTCTCTGTCACACTGCGCATGCGTCTATGTCACAGTGTGTATGCATCTGTCACACTGCACATGCATCTATGTCACACTGTGTATGCGTCAGTCACGCCTTGCATGTGTTTGTCACACTGCGCATGCATCTATGTCACACTGCGCATGCATCTATGTCACACTGCACATGCGTCTATCTCGCACTGCGCATGCATCTATGTCACACTGCGCTTTCGTCTGTCACACTGTCTATGTCACACTGTCTATGTCGCACTGTGTATGCGTCTATGTTACAATGCGCATGCGTCTATGTCACACTGCGCATGCGTCTATGTCACACTGCGCATGCATCTATATCACACTGCGCATGCGTCTCTGTCACACTGCGCATGCATCTAGGTCACACTGTGCATGCGTCTATAGTATATCACACTGCACATGCGTCTACAGTATGTCACACGGCACATGCATCTATATCACACTGCACATGTGTCTAGATAGCGTGTGCACAGTGTCGGAGTTGTGATTTCGGCGTGTACGGACGCTGACAGTGGGCGTCTCAGCCCTTGCACATTTGGATGCATTGATGTAAACCAGGGATGGAGTTATAGCAGCATTTGCAGACAGGCGACCGCCAGAAACCACAGACATGGACGCACCTGCGTCCAACTCACAATTGCTCCTATAAGGGTGTAGTAGGTAACACCGCCGGCCAAGCCGGTTCAAATCCCGACAGCGGAAGCCCGACAGAGGTGAATATCCCGATCGCTGAATAAGGTAAGTATACTAACTCTATTCAACCCCCTGACCCTAACCCTCCCTTAAGGGTGCCTAACCCTAACTCCTTCCCCCCTAAGTACCTAACCCTAACCCCCCTCTAAGTGCCTAAACCTAACCCCCCCATCCCCGCAGCCTAAACCTAATTCTCCCGGGGGGGTGCCTAACCCTAACCGCCCCGGGGTGCCTAACCATAACCCCGCTTCCCCTAGCCTAACCCTAACCCTCCCAGGGGGTGCCTAACCCTAAGTCCCACCAGGAGCCCTGACACCTAACCCTCCCCTCCCGCGCCCGGAGCCTGGCTTACCTATGTTCGGTATGCTGAGCGTCGGTCTCCTGGCGTAGGTCTAATGACAGGCGTTGGGATTTCGACACCTGTCATTAGTACCTTGCCGGGATTATACAGTCTGGAAGCCGGCAGTCAGCATTTAGACCGTCGGCTTCCTGACTACATCCCCCCTATAATCCCCCAGTGTGTGGACAATTTGTCCATCATTCTCAACAGTACATGGATCAAGCCTCCCGATCAATAGCCATAGTAAGTACACACTCACACTGATAAATGTGCAAATTAAATGAATGTTTGCCAGAATTATAATATGTGTGTTAAACAATTTAGGAACTGTCACATTCCTACTATATATATATACTAATACCTGTAAGAAGTATTATTTAAATATATGTAAATTTTACTTTTCTGCAATAGTTTGAACTGAAAAATTTGTGCTTTGTGATTTTGTGTTATGTTATGTTCTACTCACTCATATAATGGCAGGTGCAAATCCACCTAGGAAATGGAATACAATGCTGTTGTTTTATATGTGGCTACTCCATATAAGGAATAAACAAAATTTTAAATATAATGAAAAGGAAAATGAAGCCTATATCCATAAAAAGGATGTCACAAAGTTCATTACAAAACCCAATCACTTAAAATCCCTTTGTATAATTTTTTAATAAATCGCAATAATCTCCAATATCATCATGTATCGGTAATCCGTTTTGTATTTGCATTATACAGTAGTCACCATTGCATAAGCACATCTGTATTTAGTTTCATCGGTGCTATTTTAACAATCCATACTAGCCTGTTATTGGAAATTGGAAATTTGATAAAATTGTATCAATAGTCACATATTTGATAGCAATCAATATACCAAATTCAAACTTTTATAAATAGACACCGTGGCCCAGACACTGTGGGCCAGAAATGACACCCTTCTCCTACCGTACATTCATAGCATGATTCCAGTGTCGTTGTACATTACACCAAATATCACCTGCAGGTGATGATTACTATTGGGCATGGTCAAATGTTATACTGTAGTATGACCATTAGACAAATATATCCAAGCATGTAAGTAAATATACATGGGGTTTCCCAGCCATGTAATCCCAAAAGCATTTTAAATTTGTCACTGGACACGTTTTTATATAACTTTTAACACATTAACAGTTAAATCGCTTTTTTCATTATTCATCAAAATGTTTTCACTATTGGGGTATGAGAGCAGTAATTCTATGTAAATCAAAGTAAGTGAATCCTTATATGTATTATTACAGCAGCGGTGGGCAATTGGCGGTAAATGGTTTACAGTACGCATGACCCTCAGGACAAGATTACTTTAATAAAAAATATAACAGGACTTCACAAGCTCATTCATAAATAATGTGAGGTTAATATTGCACCTGTTACAAGTGGGCCTTAAAGTTTATCAGACTTATTATTGTGTTTTTAAATGGTTTTGCCAAAAGATTGATTGAACATTCTATTCTGAGTGCCAAAATACTTTTGCAGAATGAGGAACTATAAAGTTTAGTTTGTTCTGAAGACAATTTATAAAAAATTCTTGCATGTCGCTTATACAAAGTAGTTCTTGTACTCACATAGTGATACATAAGAGATGTATTTTACACCTATGTGAGTGCCCGAACACCTTTCTTTTTCCCTGAATATGTAAACATTACCTGAATGGAATGATGGGAGATTGGCGTACCTTCTCTTCCCTTTCTGGTAGAGTAACCCAGTGAAAATCAAGTTTCCAATCAAATACTCCTTGTCTCAGTTCAGCAGAGGGGTAATAGTCAAATGTTTTCCAGTCAATTACATCTAAGACAGGCGATACGATTCGATTTCTTAACAAAAAAAAAAGACAATGTTGCATTGCTGTCACTAAAGATAAAGGAACAAAGTAAAGACCAGGGTGTCCCACTGGAATAATTACAAAACACATTAGGGGGAATACACTGAGCAACAATTTACTATCCACTATAGAAAATTCAAAGCACAGGTTTTACTACTAGCCTGCAGTTTTAGGGCTGAACCCTCAAACCACGTCTGATGTGTGGTGTTTAACAAACACTTAAACCGCATGCGATGCAAGCTAAACCACATGGTAAATCAGATGTGAAACTGTCTATGGGGGTGATCCAACGGTGGACGGAATTGCAAAGCTGCATGCAGGCAGCTTTGCAATTCCGTCTTTGCAAATATGCAAATGCAGCAGGAGGTGTATGACATCCCCTCCTGCATTTGCGATGGTGGACGGCACCATGCCGCCAGCCAGCTGAGTAAGCCTCAGCTTTCCCATGCTCGCCGGCTTGCAAGGCCAGGAAACTGCATCCGTTGATGCAGTCCCTGGCCTTGCCACTCCTGGAAAACGGTGCGGACACGCCCGTTTCCGGGAACGCCGGCCGTCCTTGCCCCCGCACCACCCCTTAAATGACTTTGCCTGGCAATAAGACAGAGGCATTGAAGGGGCAGCGTGAGATTACCCACACTCACAGAATGGGTCCTGCGCACACACAGATTCCTGATAATCCTGAATCAGCCCCTATGTGCACTATCAGTATCACTTGTGTTAAATATAAATTAAAAAAAAAAAAGAAACAAGAAAACACATAAAACTCACAGTTACCAGCCTACTCGGCATCTGGCCAGGTCCAATAAAATGATCAAGTCTCCACACCTAGCTTAATAACATTGGACCTTTCCTTTTATGGCACATGGGCCTGATTCAGTGTTGGGAATAAAGTAAGATATACCAAGTACAGTAACTGTGCACCTTGGTATAACCATGTTGCACTGCAGGTGGAGCAGATATAAACTGTACAGAGAGATTTAGTTTTGGGAGAGGTGTGTCCAAACTGAATAGTGCCAGAACTCTAGTCACCTCATGATTGTTGTTAGATTTGTTTGGGCTAAGGGGTGTTAACCCTGACTAGAGATTGGCAACTTGAAATCCTTCTTGCGCCAAGGTCTATTGTCCTGCCACTTTATGATCTATATTAACAGGGAAGGGTTTGTGAATTAACAGCTACACAATTTTGGATAGTACTACACAAGGCATCACAGGGTGTACTGTACAGTCTTGTGAATAAACCGTCTCACCTGTTATCCATTATTCTGCTCATCAGTGGCTCCAGCCAGCCAGGGTGGCACTCACAGTGTGGCTCCATGAAGACCAGAATCTCTCCTGTTGCTCTGGCTGCACCAAGCATACGTCCTCCGATAACGCCCAGTCTCTTGTTGCTTCTTATTAGCTTTACTCCAGCAATTCTAGAAACATATTCACTTAGGGCTGACTTAAGGTGACCTGAATTCAATACATACAAATATTAATATAATCTTATGTGAAATTACTTTGATTGTTAATGGAGACAAGCTTTATCCCTGGAGGACTGCAGCAGCAGCAGCCAATAATCAGCTAAACTGACAATCATTCAATGTCACTAAGCTCTTTTACCCTTGCAATCTGTCTGGACCAATATGCAATATGTAGCAATTATACTCATGTGTCAAATTCCTAGTTCCCTATAGGTTGTAAGCAGGACCGTCACAGGGTGCCACTGTGCCCTGTGCTGCACCCGGCCCCTGAGCGGAGCCCAAGCCGTCACAACTGTGCACCCTAAGGGGTGGGTGGGTGACCTCAGTTTCATAAATAAACTGCCTGTTACCAGCAGAGAAAAGTGTTTATAGTGGGAGGTAGATTTCGGACCTATCTTCTGGAGCAATATGACAAACACTGTTATTTGCTGTGTATGATACCGTGCACCTATTAATTGTTTGTATGTCAAATATTAAATAGGCAATTCAGCCAAGTTATTTTAATTATCATATCATTTTTTTTTGTTGTTACACTGCATGTAATACATCATGATTAGGATTTATATGTGGTCTGGTTTTACAGCATTTTACAATGGTGGGGCTGATTCTGAGTCACATGCAAAACAGAACGCAGCAGCGCATGTTGGCGGGTTACCCGTCTGCAAATTTATGCAAATGGAATAAAAACTCCTTCCCTTATGTACATCCATGTGGCCGAATGTGCAAGTACTGCGCTGCCCTCTTTTAGTGCCCGTGCTGTAACACTGATTGGTGCATCCTTATACCTCACCATTCCTCGCACCATTGAAAATTGCATCAGACATATGGCAGGAGCAGTTTCTCCATCTGATCAGGGATTCTCATACTTGTGACTGTGCGTCTAGGAACATAGCCACTTGGACTGACACGTCCACCAAACTCTCATAACACACCCGCTGAACGGACCATTTTTCGTGCACTAGTACCCGCCTCCCAGTCACCACCCAGGAACGCCCCCTACTCTTTTTCACCATCTTTTTGATACCGTCTGAATTAATGGCAAAGCACCTTGCGTGCGTACACTCTGGACAATATATGAGTTGATGGGGTTTTCAGAACTTTTAGCACATGTACAGTTGCAAATAACCGCTCAACTACTATTGTACACATGGACCCGGTAGGTCTTACAAGTGTCCTAATCTTCACTTTACTATAATGCAAATATAAAGCAGTAGTCTCACACATGAGCTTTTGTTTGTTTTTAATAGCAAGTTATATAACTTTTGAGCATGCATCTGATAGACATTGTTCTTAGCTATTTCCCTACAGATTATTTTCTTCTTTTCAGTGCCTCTCTGGAGAGCAGACAATAATGGCTGAAAAAATGTCACATCTCTGAGCATGTCATGTGATGGCAGAGTAGGGACAAGGATAAGGATAATGGGAGAGATATAGCAAACATTTAAAAAAGGACAAGTGGTGAAGTTGCCCAAAGCAACCAATCAGCTTCTAGCTATCATTTATCAAGTGCAGTTTATACAATTAAAGTTAGAAGCTGATTGGTTGCTATGGGCAACCTCTCCACATGTCATCTTTTGAAGGTTTGATACATCTTCCCCTAAGTTACAGTGCACAAAACAGACACAAAACATAATGATGGGCTTCCAGCACAGACACAGTGAGTTTGCTGCACAGGCAGAGGCTCTCGGACTGTCAGCAGGTCATGTGAAGGCAGAGAGATAGAAATAGAAGGAGGATGTCACAGGGAAAACATAGCTCAGAGGTTCATTCCAAAGCATCTCTGCTCACTACATCATGTGCTAGGTACAGTAACTGCTGTTGACATACAGTAGTAGTCCATGGCACTGTGAAAAATATAAAGAATTCAATCATTAATAGCTGCAAGGCAAACCAAGGGAACATGGTAAATACTACCACACTAATTCGTATACCTGTAGTACAATTTTTTCATGGGATTACTGCTTTAAATTCATTACACTTACTGTATATGTGAGGAGACAAGGGAAAAGGACTTCTAGGACTTGCCTGCATGTTGAAAAGAGTTAACCCCATGACTCATTTCTGTGTTCTTAAATTGAAGCCCTCAGTCTGCATATCCCATACAGGAAGTTTGCCAGAAGCAGACAGCAGGGGAGTGTTCCTGTTACAGCCCTCCTTCCTCTCTGCAAAGACTGACACCTGAGCCCACCAATGAGAGAGAGAGAGGGAATTGTGGGATAGTGTGTGAGTACTGTGTGACTCTGAAGGTTGGGGTGTTGTCCCCTCTCAGTGTCTTAAGATATATATAGCAGCTCTGTGTGCCCTGTTACAGGTGGCCAGGTAGGGAAGAGACATACAGCAGCTCTAAAAGACTTTGCTGAACTCTGAGTGGACTGTAATGATATAACCCTGCTTACTGTTTGCTGGATTTCTGTGTCTGCATGAATAAAGTTCATCATTCCTTCATTATAACCTGCTCCACTGTGTGATCCCTGAACCCCAGGATACCCAGGTCACCCGGTATCCTCACAATTGGCGGCAGCGTTGGGATGTCACACAGTTACTGCAGTAATTTCAGGGGAGTGAGTAGAAGCAACGCTAACACCAGAGAATATCAGCATGGAGAGTCAGTCAGGAGTTGCAACCGGTGGCCAAATTGAAAACGTTATGAGAGAGCAGGAGAAGTTTTACCGGACAGCCTGGAAACCGCACCTGCAAGGATTTTGCAGGATAAAGGGAATTGCATATAATGGGACTGACACCCGGGAGATTCTGGTACTACGGTTGTTGGAGTGGGATCGTGCACACCCAGAGGATCCCGACCACCTGAGTGATGATGAAGAAGGACCGACAGGCAGTGGAAGCACTTCTTCCAGTTGGTTACCCGAGTCATCCACCGCTACTCCCGGCCTACTACATAGCTGGCTGGGGGCGCTAGGTGAAAGTGCAACTACACAAGAGAGAGCTGGAGTGATCCAAGCAATATTAGGGGTACAAATCCCTACTAGCAGCGACACTGTGCTGTCGCCCAGAGGGGCTGAACAAGAGAAGCGGCGCTTGGGATTTAAGGATGTTCCCACATTTCGAGAGAATGAAACCGACATTGACACTCACCCCCAGATCTTTGAGAATCTCATGGGAGTGCACGGGATAGAGCCAGCTGAATGGCCCAAGTATTTGGGGCCAAGTCTCACCGGTAGGGCTTTGGAAGCCTACAGGGCTCTAACTCCCCAGGAATGTGGAATCTACACCTGCATAAAGAAGGCATTGCTGGCTAAATTTCAGATCACTGCAGAATCTTATTGTCTCAAATTCAGGACACTGAGCAAAAGTGGGACTGCTTCCTACCAAGAGTTTGCCAGTCAGCTACGGCAAGCTTGTGGAAAATGGCTCGAGGGTAGACAGGCCTCTACCGTGGAGCAGATCATCAACCTAATTGTGGTAGAACAACTAATGATTAAGATGGCACCAGAGATACGGGAGTGGGTTGCAGACCGGAAGCCCAGCACACCTGAACAAGCTGCAGAATGGGCTGATGAATATATAGCTAACCGTCCCCAATGGAGAGTCTTCAGTGCAACAGGTGGTACAAGACCCCCACGAGTGGAGAAGCTCCCTGACAGAGAACCGCACATCAATGATAGTAGTAAAAGAGGCCCTATCAAAAACATCTCTTATCAACCACCCAGATTCAAAGTGGCTAACCCAGATCCTCGGATGTGTTACCGCTGCAATCAACCAGGACACTTGTTGAGGGACTGTCCACGCACGCGAGGGCCATTCCCTGGGGCTAGACCGGCCCCAGTTTCTGTGGTATGTTACCCTATGGAGGATTATTGCGAGGCAGTCATCCAGTCAGATGCGGTTGAGATGATGGATGGGGTGTATATTGTAGACCTGGTTCTGGGGGAGGAGCAGGCAACTCCTCAGAATATGCAGGGGCACTTACAGCCTGTGTTGGTAGAGGACCAGCGGGTACAGGGCCTACGAGATTCTGGAGCCTCACTCACACTGATTGAGCCAGACGTGATTCCCTCCTCCCTGGTGATTCCTGGACAGTATGTACGAATTGCCACCCCCGGGGGACAACATACCGATATTCCCGTTGCCAAGATACATCTCGACTGGGGAGCCGATCAAGGAATCATGGAAGTCGGAGTACTCAAGGGGCTACCAGCCAAGGTCATCCTCGGGAATGATCTGGGACAGGGACTGGTGACACGCTTCGTTCAAGTGGTGACCCGGAGCCAAACCCAAAGAGCAGTGACCCAGGTGACAGATTCAGAACAGAACCAACGTACCCCAACCACAATGGTGAGTGATTCCAGTCCCTTGTCCAGTACTTCAGAGACAGACTTGGGGGAGGTGGACCGGAGCGAGTTTCGAAAGGCCCAACGGACAGACCCCTCCCTAAGTAAATTAAGGAGCACAGCCGACCTGGAATTGGAAACAGCCGATGGGAGCAAGATAGTTTGGGATGAGGAATTGCTGTACCGAGTGGTCGTTCCTCAGTCTGGACAGGAAACAGTCATGCCCACTAAACAGTTGGTGGTACCTGCACCATACAGAGCACAATTACTAGCCCTTGCTCATGACATTCCAGCGGCCGGGCATTTTGGCACGCGTAAAACAGTGGCCCGACTGTTGCGGAATTTCTTCTGGCCACGGATCTCTAGAGACGTTAAGCAGTATCAAGATACCTGCCAGAGACTGGGGAAACCCCAGCAAAAAGCTCCTCTGCACCATTACCTATTATAGGGGAACCCTTTGCCCGTGTTGCCATAGACCTAGTCGGACCATTAGCTATTCCCAGTCATACGGGAAAAAAGTACATTCTAACGTTGGTGGACTTTGCCACATGCTATCCTGAGGCTGTGGCCCTGTCCTCTATTGATACAGAACATGTTGTGCAAGCACTGACAGACATATTCAGTCGGCTTGGATACCCGCAGGAAGTCGTCACAGATCAAGGACCCCAATTCCAAGGTGAACTAATGCAAACCCTGTGGGAAAAGTGGGGGGTTCGACCACCTCTTACCATCCACAGACGAACGGACTCTGTGAACGTTTCAATGGAACGCTAAAAAGACTTCTACAAGCTTACGTGCAGTCCGAAGGGAGGGACTGGGAGAGAGCCCTGCAACAGCTTCTATTCGCTTATCGGGAAGTCCCCCAGGCATCTACTGGATATTCCCCATTTGAACTTTTGTACGGCCGGAAAGTGCGGGGGCCTCTAGACCTGGTCAAAGAGAGCTGGGAGGGAACTTTCCAAGAACACCAGCAGCCCATTTTACAATATGTGGAGAATATGCGGAACCGCATGAGAAGATTGCTACAGTTAACCCAAGAGCATCTCAGGGAATCACAAGAGAGACAAAAGGAATGGTATGATGCCCACGCACAAGACCGAGAGTTGTATCCAGGGCAAAAAGTAATGGTGCTTATCCCAGTGCGAAGAAACATACTGCAGGCCACGTGGGAAGGACCGTATACCGTGGTAAGGCGCACCGGACCAGTCAATTACATGATTGCCCTGGATAAGGCAGGGAAGCACCAACGCACCTTCCATATAAATCGAATGAAGGCCTATCGTGATCGTCAAGCAGTAACAATGGCGGTATGTTGTCCTCCGATGGAAACCCCAGAAACTGATCCATTGCTTGACCTTTTGGGAGCTGCTAAAGAGAAGAAAGGAGTGGAATCAGTCCAGGTGGGACAACAGTTGAATGCAGCCCAGCAGCAGGAGATGTGGAGGATCTTAGAGGCTGAACAGGCCCAGTTTTTTTGTCTACCTGGTCGAACTCATCTGACCGCCCACCATGTGGACACTGGAAGTGCTAGGCCCATCCGACAAGTCGCTTACCAGATGACTCCGGGTGGTATGAGGCAGGTAAAGGCTGAGATAGAGGAGATGCTCGCTTTGGGAGTCATAGTGCCATCTAAAAGCCCATGGGCTGCTGGGGTTGTGTTGGTTCCCAAGAAAGATGGAACCACATGGTTTTGTGTGGACTATCGCAAATTGAACGAAGTCACCACCACTGACGCTTACCCTATGCCCCGTGTTGATGAGCTAGTGGATCGGATTGGAGGGGCTGAGTTTGTCTCAACACTGGACTTGAGTAAAGGCTACTGGCAAATCCCACTTACCAAAGAGGCACAGGAGCGTTCTGCCTTCATCACACCGGAAGGACTCTTTGAGTGGACTACCATGCCTTTCGGGATGAAGAACGCCCCTGCCACATTCCAGCGAATGGTTAATGACCTCCTGGAGGGGTGTCAAGACTTTGCCCAAGCCTACCTAGACGACATTGCCATCTTCAGCCATACCTGGGAGGAGCATTTAACTCAGGTGACAGAAGTGCTGAAGAGGATTAGACAGGCTGGACTCACCATACGCCCAGATAAGTGTCAGATGGGGATGGCTGAGGTTCAGTACCTAGGACATCGGGTCGGAGGAGGTGCTATCAGACCTGATCCGGCAAAGGTGGAGGCTATTGCCAATTGGCCACAACCTATCAACCAGAAACAAGTGCGGGCGTTCCTTGGAGTCGCTGGCTATTACAGGAAATTTATACCACATTACAGCACCGTGGCCAAGGTTCTGACGGACTTGACCAAAAAGAGATATGCTCGAAATATTGAATGGACTGTTGAATGTGAGCAAGCTTTCAGCACCTTAAAAGACTTGCTGACTCGAGCCCCAGTGTTGACTACAACAGAAAGTTTATTGTGCAGACAGATGCATCAGGGTGTGGACTTGGGGCAGTGTTGAGTCAAGTGGGAGAAGACGGTAAGGAACATCCAATTGTCTATCTATCCCATAAACTAGCTGACCGAGAGATAGCCTACGCCACTATCGAAAAAGAATGTCTAGCCATAGTCTGGGCCTTAAAGAAGCTACAGCCATATCTTTATGGGAAAGAATTTACTGTTGTCACTGACCATAACCCATTGTATTGGCTAAACAGAACCTCAGGGGAAAATGGGAGGTTGTTGAGGTGGAGTCTGGTGTTACAAAGTTTCAACTTTTCCATTTCTCACAAAAAGGGACGAGAACATCACAATGCTGACGGGCTATCCAGATGTGAGGAAACAAATATCAAGCTTTGCAGACCCTCGGGCCGAGTCAACAGTCAGGACTCCAACATTGGGACCATGTCTGTCTCCTCGATTTAAGAAGGGGGAGGTATGTGAGGAGACAAGGGAAAAGGACTTCTAGGACTTGCCTGCATGTTGAAAAGAGTTAACCTCATGACTCATTTCTGTGTTCTTAAATTGAAGCCCTCAGTCTGCATATCTCATACAGGAAGTTTGCCAGAAGCAGACAGCAGGGGAGTGTTCCTGTTACAGCCCTCCTTCCTCTCTGCAAAGACTGACACCTGAGCCCACCAATGAGAGAGAGAGAGGGAAGTAAGGTGGTGCAGGAAGGGGAATTGTGGGATAGTGTGTGAGTACTGTGTGACTCTGAAGGTTGGGGTGTTGTCCCCTCTCAGTGTCTTAAGATATATATAGCAGCTCTGTGTGCCCTGTTACAGGTGGCCAGGTAGGGAAGAGACATACAGCAGCTCTAAAAGACTTTGCTGAACTCTGAGTGGACTGTAATGATATAACCCTGCTTACTGTTTGCTGGATTTCTGTGTCTGCATGAATAAAGTTCATCATTCCTTCATTATAACCTGCTCCACTGTGTGATCCCTGAACCCCAGGATACCCAGGTCACCCGGTATCCTCACAGTATACATTTACCATCATACACCTTCAGCTGCCGTACATGTTCTTTATGCACATTCCAGGATTTTCTTCCTTGGTAATGTCCATAATTTTTTATTAATGGCTCCGATATACTGCTACAAGACAAATGGGACCCTCCTAGACCTAATTAACCTTCCTGCATTCGAAGGGCTCATTCCCCATCCCCTTGAAAATTTGAAATATCACCCCTGCCATACATTCAAGATGCTATCTACTATGTGCCAAAACACTCTCCATGGGGCCTCAGACACTGGGCCCGATTCAGAGGTGGATGCAGTTGAAGCCGAGACTGCATTTTTTACGCCACCTTGTTTTTATGCAAATGTCTCAACCAATTCTCAGACTACTGAGACTGGCAGTGGTGGTATTACACTGCCACAAGTACTAAGACACACAATAGATGTACCATCAGTTGCAACATATAAGATTGGCAGGTGCAATTTCGCCGTCTGAAAATGGCTGCCGGTGTCATTGCAACTGTGTCTTCAGATGCAGTCCGCGTCTGGCTAGCCCACTGATATTGAATCTCTCTGCATGCAATTTCGATCTGCGTCTTAGAGTGGTAACCATCGAAACGCATGCACCGCGCGACTTGGACACATGCGCAGACTGAAAACATTTGCCGCTTCCGTGCGACATCGATATTACCTGCACCTCTGAAATCGGGCCCACCATCTCTCATGCTAGGGTAGATCATCAATGGTTTAGCAACTATTGATAGTCTGAGGCCGATGGTGAATCATAAATGCGTTTTGCACATGTGCGGGCACCAACTGCTCATGTGCAAAACACAAACTATCGAAGGCTCACCATCGTTGGCTTATATCTGATGGTTTAAAACCATCATCAATCAATGGCGAGCCATCAGTAGTCAACAATACCTTATGCCTTCTCAGGCCTATATGTTCTTCTGACTCTTTTATAGCCATATCAGGTCATGTTGGGTATGAGTAATGTTCTATGGGGTCTATTTACTAAACCTTGGATGGTTATGAAGTGTAAGGAGATTAAGAGGGTCATTCAGACCCGGTTGCAAGCACCGATGTGCACGCAACCAGGTCGATGGGTGGCTCTGCGCACGCGCAGCAGCCGCACTGCACGTGCGCAAGCCCCGGAGCGAGAGAGAAACTCTCTCGCTCCGTAGCTCACTACAAAAGGGGCGATGGTGACCACCATCGCGACCATCACCCTGGTCGCAAGCTAAGCTGTGGGTGGTAACCCACAGCTTAGCTTGCGACCAGGAGGCCGCACCAAAAAACAAGAAGCGCCCGCCCTCATTCAGAGAGAGCGATCACTTCTTGCGACCGCCTCTGAATGAGGTCCTAAGTCCCATCCAATCCGCTCCTAACTGCCATGCCACAAGCTGTGTTTGAAAGACAGGAGCTCATTGGTTGGGACTTTGGGGTCTATTTTCTAAGCAGTGGTAGAAGTGAAAAGTGATAAGGTGCCAGCCAATCAGCTCCCAACTGTCATTTATCAAATGCAGCCTGTGAGATGGCAGTTGGGAGCTGATTGGCTGGCACCTTATCACTTTTCACTCTTCACTTTTCACTTCTACTGACACTGCTTAGTAAATAGACCCCTGTATCTCTGTTCACTTTATCTCCACCCAATGCTTAGTAAATAGACCCCTTAGTTGGCACAAAATGTGATAGAGTTGCTTTATCATGTCCTCCAGTCATGTTGGGCAGGATGCAACAAGCCGAGAAATGCGGTAAAACCCGAAAGCCCCTTCACCGCAAAGGGCCACTCTTAACGACAGAGTGGTCCTTTGAGGGATCGTCATGCATACCGGTGTTACCAACATCGGCATGCATGCATCAAAAGAACAGATGGTGGGAGTGAGTAAAGGGCGCTGTCTGTAAGTGAAACAAGGGAATATTCAAAGAAGTACTTATCTTGGGGAGTATAATGCAGTCTTGTTTTTAATGTTGTCAATGTTTTCTTATTTAAAGTGTATCCATCCAGATATGTTCATGTCACATGGAAATATATGATACAGAAGAACAATGTGTAGTTTCTTCCATTGGACAATTTATATCTTTACTTCCCAAAGATAGTTAACATTCCCCCTATAATGAGTGTATGGCACACCTACACAAATGAGAACCAAACAACTCGTGGTGGTGGGACTGAAATAGAAGGGCAACAAGTGTCCCCCTTTCTATAATACAGGTATCCCAAATCACACACCTGGCTTACATGTGTGTGCTATGGTGGGAAAGATGTAAAGGTTTCTTTGGGGGATTTATGATGATCATAATTGGTACACAGGAATCATAATTGGTACCTGAACTCACTATGTATGGTGCACGAGAAAACACATCAAGGTATCTTTGATAGGTAGAAAGCAATTCACAATAAATACGTACCTGTACTCACGTCATACGGTGCACAATGAAACGTATCAAGGTATCTTTAGATCTTCGTCATAAAAATATTAGGAGTCATCGATAAATAAAATCAGTTGCTATTTATTTCATATATAAAATATCATTAAAATGTCTCTGGTTCAATTAGAAAAAAGGGTGAATGAGCACCCCAACAAATTGCAACACTGTGCAATAGGTGGGTACATATAGCTCTAGGCAGTGGCAAGAGACATGTGCAGAAAGAGACAAAACTTGTGCAGGTGCTGGCTCCAGCACAATCACAATGATGTTATAAAAAACCTGCACATACCTCTTATCCAGTGTCAAAGCAAAACACCTCTCCTTGTGTGGCCTCCAGAACCAACGCGTTTCGGGATCACAATCCCTTTATCAAGGTGTGGAGGTGCTGTTCTACTGTTTAGTTTTTATAATGCTTATCGATGACTGCCCAGTGATGTCAGTTGACGTCACTCATGATGTCAGTAGGTGGACTTCCTGCTCTATTAAAGCAGGTAGTCCACTGGGGATTAGTCCACTAATCTCTAACAGTATAAACTGTGAAATACTGGCCACAACAAGAGAAGCTGTCTACCTCTGATCACATCAGGGGAAGCTGTGTACTAGGGCCTTATTCAGCTATGGATGGAATTGCAAAGCTGCTCGCAAGCAGCTTTGCAATTCCGTCTGTGCAGATATGGTAATGCACAAGAGGCATCACGCCTCCTGCTGCATTACGTATACGAGCTGCATTGTCCAACGCAGCATCGGATACTGCAGAACATCGGCCGCTACAGATGACCCATGGGGTCATGCAGCTGGCCGCCACAGATGAGAGGAAGAAGCCAGGAAAACTCCGTCAGCTGCTGGAGATCCTGGTTTCTTCCCTCCCCCCAACAGCAGTGACACGCTTCTGTTTTGGGAAACAGAGACCATTGCCATCCCCTCCCGCCCACAAACAGCAGCAGACTGTCAATCCCTAAACCCAAGGCGCTGAGCACCATGAACCGTTTTGATACCCGCCAAAGCCAGAAGCTTCGGCAGCGTCCTTGAAGAGCTGGAAAAGTGGGCTAATACAGGCCAGATTCGCATGCCGTTGAAACGGAAAAGGAATACATTCCACACCCGTAAGTCATACTTAACCTCGGCCGACAGACACACAAAATAATGAGGGCGGAGAATGCCAGCGATGGCCAGCTCCTTCCCATAGGGATGACCCTGCAGGCAAAATGAAACAGATCCAGCATGGACTGCACCTGACGCAGGGTGAGTTTGCCCACAAACAACACAACAATAGCCCCGCGCAACTTATTCAATTTGTCCTGGGGAGAAGACAGCAAACAGCCAAGGTATCAATCTCGATACCCAGGAAGAAAAGCTGGGTCGCTGACCCATCAGTTTTTTTGCTCACAGCAGAGATCCCGAAAAAGCAAATAATGCATGCATTGACAGAAGAAGGTTCTCACAGCGAGGGGAATCAGCTGGGCAAATGCACAGGACATCGTCGAGGTAGTGAGCCACACCTCTGCCGGCAACACCACACCAATGCAGAAATATGCTGAAAAAGGTGCACAGTATATGAACAGCCCATAACAGGCATTTGTCAATGTAGAACCCATCTTGCAAGCGAAAACCCATGAATCTAAAAGATTCCAGGTGCAGGTGCATTAGGCGGAAGGCTAATTCAACAACAATCTTAGCCAACAGGGATCCAGTGCCAGATGCTCGTACCAAGGCCCTGATTCAGACCCACTCACAGACGCTGGCCGCTCACTGGGTCTGTGGGTGTTTTTTTTTTTTGTCTCCAGGCCCCTCGCAAAGCTGTGGGTGACCATTCTCTCTTTTCCACCCCATGTTCTTGCTGAATCATCTCCTCCCATTATCTTTCTCTTTCTTCCCTGTTTCCCTTTCTCTGTTTGAGTTTTAGAGAAAATATATTTATCCATGCTTGCATGTGTATATCAATTCTGCCTTATAATCAGTGGCAGATTTTTCATAGGGGATGAGAGGCTGCAGCCCCCCAGTAAAATCCACCACCTCAGTGTAGTCAGTGCAGTCCGTGACTGCACTGGCTACACTGTGTGACTGGAGGTGGCTTCCTATTGGAAGCGCTACCTGCCAGTCACATACACAACAGGCAGCCCTGGGGGAGGTGTCTCCTCCCCCTGTGACTGCCAGTCTGGGCTGCTAACAGCAGAGAGCGGCTTCCAGGAGGATGCTGCTACTCTGCCTTTCTGCCAGCCCTAACCGGCTCCTAGTGGCTGCAGACAATGCAGCCCTTTGGATGCTGGTGGCATGTGCGGCTCCCTGCCGCTAGTGCACATGCGCCGGTCCCGGCACCTGACAAATCGATTGCACAGGTGCGGGGACCCGGCCAGGAGGAGTGGGTGACCGGGGTGAGTAATTGCACCCTCCCGGTTTCAGCAGCAGCAGCCCCCCTCACCTAAGAGGGTAGGAGCCGCCGCTGCTTATAACAATGAAATAAAGTTGAATAAAAGGGCACATAATGATGTTTATATTTTATATACACATGTACATATGTTTATATGTACAGCCATCCTAGCAAGCTCGACCTCCTTCATGACTTTCTCGTGTGCCACATGCGGAAGCTCCACTGCTGATTTCAAATTTTTTGGGGAACCGATGGGAAGAGGACCAAAAATAGTCAGATGAAAACCCCAAAACAAAAATTCGGCCTCAACTCTATGTGGATATAACTTCACCGGTGGTGGCGGATCCAGCCTTTGTATGGAAGCAATCTTTCGTGGGGTGGGGTCCCCACATCGCAGGCAGGCATGCCGGAACCTGCAACGGTTACCTGCTGGACAGCCGGAACCGTTGAAAGCATAGCACCTCCACGGATTGGGTGACGTGGGGGCCCCCGAAAAGGAGGTTGTACACAACTAGGAGCAGGGACCACAGGACTGGGGGCTGGCTGAGTTACAGTCAGGTCCATAAATATTGGGACTGACAGAATTTTCAGATTTTGGCCTCTATTCACCACCACAATGGCTTTGAAATGAAACAAACAAGATGTGCTTTAACTGCAGACTTTCAGATTTAATTTGATCAGGGGGGGGGGGGGGTCGCCACAGCCATGAGAGATGATGCACCCGGCGCCAGAGCCGTAACTAGACACTTTGGTGCCCTGTGCCAGAAAGAGCATTGGCGCCCCCCCCCCCATTTTCCAAATTGGGACACATGACATGCACCTGAAAAAGGGCCATGGCCTCATGGGGAAGGTTAGGAGATGCTGGTGATAAAAGAAGAGGAAGCTACAAGTGAGAATTATAATAAACAGGAAAATGTACAGGCCCAAACATCGCCCCCTGCCCTGCGGTGCCCCCATGGCACAGGTTCTATTACCCTGGTTACGGCCCTGCCCGGCGCAGGTGTAACAAACAACGCAGTGTTGGACAGCCGGCCAGGCAGCACCCTGGATTGAAGGAGCCAGGACCGCCCAGCTCAACGCAGGGGAGACAAAACAACTACTGGTGTAACAGCAGTTGAAATGGCACCTCGGTCCTGTGCACCCACAGCAGCTGGCGCACTTGCTTGCCACTGCTGCGGTAGCAGAGAGCCCTCCGCTACTATACCCATAAGCGACCGATTCGCTATAAAGGAGGGACCTGCCTGCATCCCTGCAGCTCCAAGGACAGCATCGACCAGGGACTGAGGGGAGCGCCCCTCCTACGCACCGGCCCACCCCCCAGTAATGTTGCAGCAGCAGCCCAGGGAGGGGGGAACAATCATTGGCTGAACCATCGTTGCAGCCTTATAACATGGGGCACTGTGGAGTCAGGTACCCGGGTCCGGGAGGGCTGAACACCGCGCTTCAACAGCCCCCCCAGGCACAAAATGGCGGCCGCAACTAGCGGTGTAGCCCCACCCCTGCAGTGGACCGGATCACGACCGGATGAATCATGGGCCTGATTCAGAGCCGCTCGTAAGCGGCCGCTCGTTCGCTCCGAGTGATGTTTGCCCAACTGCGCATGCGTACGGATCGTTATACGCATGCGCGAACCAGTCAGTGCGGTTGAAATTCATGTGCTCGCAAAATAGCGAATGCCTGATAATTTGAGTGACAGGATGAGGCGTACGTGGGTGGTAAAGGGGGAAGGTGCTTGAAAACGGGGAGTGGAGAACCGAACGCAGGCGTGCTTAAAGGTCAAAACGGGCGTTTTACGGGTGTGCATAATTAAAACAGCAGCGTCATTGACCACGTCACTGGGTTATTTTAGAGCCAGAACTGTTCGCAAAATTGTGGTAGCAAAAACCAACCAGAAGAATAGCGAGCAATTCATACCCTGGTCGATGTACTCGATTAATCTAATAAATAGCGGACATGATGTAGGATGCGAGCGGCCAGGGGGCGTGGTTTCCAAAAAAACGACCGCAAGTTTTGTTCGCTCGTTCAGACCTAGAGGCGTGAACAGACCGCAAAGAGCGAATGGTTCATTTGAATAGCCACCCCTATTTTCTGGACGAGCGAGCGCTAATTGCGTCCGGCTCTGAATCAGGCCCCATGATCATAGATGGTTTATGGACGATGTTTAATGCTTTTACCATTGATGGGGGATAACCAGATGGTTTCCCTCTATCGATGGTAAAGCATAACTGAATTTTTTTTTTAAATTATTATTATTATTTGCAAGGTGCCGGGACAGGGAGCATAGCTATGCCCCCGACACATGCGAAGCCCCGCCCCCAGTTCTGGTTGGTTTAATGTCTCTCATGCTTAAAGTGAGCCTTCGGTATAACCAATGACCACAATAGTGGAAGCAATGTACCACTGGGCACAGAACTGAGAACTGTATACTACCTTTTATTACTTGGGCAACTGTATAATAATGGGCACAAGAGGGGAAACTGAACTACTGTACAGAAAATATAAAGCTACTGTAATTGTCCCTCACACTCCAACAAGCATTTACAAGGACTACTGTGGAACAGGTTAGTATTTAACCTAAACAGTTATTGTACAATATTTGATGTTGTAAATAGTGTCCTTATAAGTCAGCATTTACATTCTGTTCTGTTGGTACATTCAAATTGATTTATACTTGACATTTATTTACATAAAAAAGGATGTCTACTCACCCTTTATTTTTATGCTTGGCATGTCCTATTTTCCCCACAGTCTGTCAATGTGGAGCACTAGGGCTCCTTACACATTAATATAATATCAACAACAACAATAATAATAATAATAATAATAATAATAATAATAATAATAATAATAATAATAAATACTAATAGGTTAATCTAATCAAGCACTAAATTATTTTGTATTTAATTAACTTTATTTAAATTGTATGACTCCTGAAGACAGGCCCACGTTGACCACTGAATATATAGACATTCATAAAGCTAGGACTTTTTAACTATTCATGGTCAAGATAATAAAAGTTCCACTAATTTCCTAGATACAGGAGAGGCAGCAATTTTGTAGGCTAAATCAAGACATGAGAATTCAGTCATCAGAGGTGTTCATAACTAAAACCATACTTACTGACATTTTTATTTTCCGCTCCGGGAGTTGCCCGTAGAGAGATGCAGGTGGGTGACGATGGGGGCTGGGGCCTGTGGCGTTTATTCCCGAGAATAATCGCCAGGAATGATTTCATGTAAATATATAAATATAAATGTGTGTATCAACATGGATTCTAGGCAGTGTCCTGTATTTAACCTGTAGGAATACAAAGCTTGGAGGAGATTTGTCTTCCTGGAACCAGGCATCTAGATAACCATCTCTTATCTCTACAGGCCATAAAGTTTGGGGAGAGATACATACTTAATGCAGATGGTCAGACCTGGTCAAGCCAGGTCATGGGATATAAAATCCTTTAGGAGGGAGATGACAGGAATGTAGGGTATGTTACCTGCTTATTGGTTTCTAAAGACCCCTTCACACTGTTTCAAGACCCCCTACTTCCTATAGACAATATGGAAGGGTGTGGCCGATTTCTTAATGCCCAGTGTACAGCAATGAAAGAGTGAAAAACCCAAAGGTGGGGGCTAGTGAAGCTGTGAGGGTATAACTATGCATCTCCCTCAGTGATAAGTGTTCTTGTGCCCAAGGAGAGTCCTGACGACTGGCCAGAATCCAATGCTCCTGTGTCTCCTTCACGACGGAGTCTAGATGTAAAGACTCTGGGTTCTTTTTCATTTTTAATTCCTTTTATTTTCTGAAACCTATTTGTGATATATTTGTATTGTCCATATTTGTACTACCTTTTTCTGTAATCAATAACCTTGGAAATATTTTTCGGATTAAACATTCTTAATCCAGTGTATTCTCCGTGTTCTTGTCGAATTCACGAGCCTGTGAGGTCAAAGCTACGTACCTATATGTAAGGTAGTGTGCATATTGAGATTTGAGCGGAGAACCTAACGACTCCTGTTAACTTCGTTGGTGGTGGCAGAACCGTGTTATAGTACCCGCACGTGCTGAGGTAACCATAAGTCACGGTTGGCGATTAAGGTATCTGGAGAATCGGCCGGCAGATCGTGACAGGGCCATACTATTATTGTCACTAAGCCAATCCCAAAATGCAGGGAATCCCGCATATTTAACTAGGGTTCGGGGCCAAAAGACGCGATTCTCCTAGAATCACGTCATTAGGTCCCACCCCTTACTCACGGACCCGCCGATCCACAGGAAAATTCTTCCCATTTCACTAGGAAGTGTGCAGGATGCGGGAGAAGTGCCTACTTTTCCGGGGGTGTGGGGGGTTACCTGAAAAATCATGACCTTCCCGCAGGTCTCGGGAGAGTAGGCACGTATGACTAAAAATCTGATAGTAGAATTTAAATAAAGGCAAAACATGCTTATACAATGTAATACAATACAACACAACACAGAGGCCACAGTTGGTGTGAACAAACATCTTTTTTCCATTTTTTTACTTTAGCAGACAAGCATTACAAGGACATTATCTACATACTACCCTTTGTAGACAGTTGGATCCTTGAAATTACCCTGTCTAGTAAAAGTAGTAGAAATAAAGAGGTTTGTAATCATTGGTTTGAGATGTTCCTGGCGTCATTTCCTCATCATCTAAAATAATGATTACAGGGTAAAAGGTGTTGTTTAAGCCTAATTGCAGCATAGAGGTTACCTTGGTGACTTAGATCATCCACAAGGATAATTTCCTTTAGGAGCTTTTTCGGAGAGTTGTCTAGCACACTGTGCACAGTTCTCAGGAGCGTAGACCATGCTTCATTGTGGAAGGAGATAATAACACTGGTTGTAGGAAAATTCTCATTATAAATTTGCTGCAGACATCTGTATCAAGCAGAAAACATGTATAATTTTACCTTGCAGAATAGCTTTATCTTAATCTTTTTTTCAACTTCCATAAAGTTTATTCTCCTGTTGGTTTTTGTTATTTTTCCCTGTTGCTCTGTCTGATATTTGTAGATATACTATGTGAGAACAAAGCAATTTGGACAGCTAACACTGCTCTCGTTTCTCTGTTGGAAGCATATTTATAAAGCCCTGCATTTTAACCCCAATAAGTATATTGTAATTTTCTTATATTGCAGCGATAACACATTTTTTCTCAGGGACACAGACTCCAATAGGAACCCATCCCTGCAAAGTTTACCAAGTACAGGATCCAGCAGAACTTTTTCGCACACTGCCATACCATATCATCTAGGCTATGCACTACAATGATTAATGCCAGCAAAAGATGGTGTTAGCTATTGGGAGCCAAGCTTTGAAATGCTAAGCTTTTTGGCGCTTGATACATTTGGCAATACCTTCTGGGAACTGCCTTTGCAAAAACAATTAGAGCGACCGCAGCAGACATCTTCGGTCCAAAAACTTACAAGTAGGTTAATTAACTGGGTTCTGACTTCTGACAAAAAAAATGAACCCCAGTGTACTGTATATATACTGTATATACATATATATATATATATATATATATATATACACACACATGTAACATATATGTGTGTATATGTGTGTGGGTGTACATGTGTTAAGGAATAAAGGGCCTGATTAAGAGTTGTACGCTGATGCCGACTTTGCTGTACATGGCGTGCACCAAAGACACCCGAAAAGGGGCAAGGTCAAAAGGAGGCATGACCTTGAGACTGTGGGGGGCTTGCCCAGCACTCATGGAGATGCTGGGCAAGCCCCCTGGGCAAGCTCTCTCTTCACACAGCATCTATTCACTCGCCTGTGATTGTTTCACCAAAACTCCTCCCCCCACCCCCCCAGGATATTGCAGCTGGCTGGTGGGAACAGTTGCTTCAGCAGGGTGCCGCCATAAGGGCAGAGCGCATTGCAGCGACTTCAAATCGGACAGGATGCACAGCCGCAGTGAAACAGCCTAGCACTATTAGCCGCATGCAGTTTATTGATAATAGCTCCACTGTGTGAACAACATCGGTATTGCATACAACTCTGAAAATAAGCCCATAAATTGTTTGCTCCACTGGGGAAGGGACTGTTGTGAAAGGCCAAAATATTCCCTGAAAGCACTACAGAATATGTGTGCGCTATATAAATAATTGCTAATAAATAAAAATTGCAGATTTTTATTTAAACAATGTGGTCACATACCACGTGCACCCCAGATATAGGAGTGGTGAGTGCTGTGGATCAGTGCTTTTGTTAATAAACAAATATCTCAGATATCTGCTGCAATAGCCTCTTAATAAATCAGTGCTATAATTAATTGAGTTTGAGTATCCCATATCCAAATATTCCAAAATACAGAATTTTTTTTGGAATGACTGAGATAATGAAACCTTTGATTTTTGATGGTTCAATGTACACAAACTTTGACTAAAGCACAAATTATTAAAAATATTGTATAAAAGTACCTTCAGGCTGTGTGTATAAGGTGTATATGAAACATAAAGCCTATGCTATCTCAGAATGATCGTCTCACCTAAGATGCCTGGGCCGCTCCAGCTGTGTAGGAATTCGCGGTGCCTGACTAGGGCACGCCCAGAATTCGGTCCCGTCGAGTCTGCGTTTTTCTAGCCACCCTGTTACTACCCCCAAACGCTGACTATCTTTCACTCACTATACAAATAAATCAGGCTTGCCTACCCACCCGATTTGGCTGGGAGCCTCCCGAATATTGGGTGCCACTCCTGGCCCCCCGGAAAGGCAGGCAAGCCTCCCGGCAGCTGCCGACCCTCCCGACCCCTCCAGAGTACAGATAGAAACCCCCGCAGCGGGGGGGGATGCCGCGATTTCCACTGAGTCGCTGCATCATGGCCCTGCACCCTGCTTCCCAGTGCCATTAATTTTGGCTTTGAGAAGAGGGGGCGGGGCCATGATGACATGATCGCACAGTCACAACCCTGGCCCTGCCCCCAATACTTCATCATTACACGGCCACACCCCCCGCTGTAAGCAGACATTCAGCTCCCTTCCGAAAGGAGGGAGCTCAATGTCAGCAAGTATGAAATAAATCCTCTCCACGACCACCGTTGCAAACCAATCACTGTACATGTGCAGTTCAGTCCTCCACTGAGTCCGACGTAGACATTGCGTCCTCCTCTGTATTATGCCCTATGTCTATTGATATATTAAGCATGGAAGCTGTCAGAAGACACAGTAAACTAAATACATTTAAATATTTCCATGAAATGAAAAAGCCTACAACAAACTGCTCACTGAGTAGCATAGAAATAAAAAAGTTTAGAAACAAAACAAAACAGGAGCTGAATGATGAAAATGATAAATGCTGCTCCCTCACCAAAGCATGTCTGTTTTGTCCTCATGAGGGTATCCCCTATCTCATGTCCAAATCAGGAATATTTTCTTATAAGTAACTTGTTTATAAACAGTTGTCATTTATGCTACATTTCCAACCACAGACACAACTTGCTTAAGACCCAGCACGTCCCCCACGTACTTGCTCACTTTTGAAAACTTATTTCATGTAGACTGTGCATGAAACCATTATGTCCCTGAAGGCAGCATGTCCCGGGCTGCTGGAAGCGTATATTAGCTTAATCCGAAATGCCAATTTTAATTGATATTAAATTGATCAAATCGTTCAACATCAATGTTGTACTTCTGGGGCTAAATTACAAATTTACTAATAGTTTACTAATACTTAAAAAAAAAAATCAAAAGTTGTCTGTTAGTAAATGTGTAATTTAGCCCTAGGAACACATTGATGTTGATTGATTTTCATCAATATTATATCGAAAACTGACCTTTAATAAATATACCCCCTATTGTCATGTCTAGTGCCAGCATCCATCCTCTTACCCCCTCCCCTTTATAGCACCCATCCTGTAGATGTACCCTCTCCCTGTTAATACATCCTTTCTACCTGTTAATCACTTTTTAAATAATAACATCTTACAAAATAAAATCTTGTTTCTACAGTTAATTACAGAAGTGCACATACATGCAGAATTGGGTGTAATCGCACAAGAGTAGGCGACGCGTGTCACCACAAAGGAGTATTTGTACTGCAGTTTTATTTTTTTGATAATGACTGAAAACTAATAAAGCAAGAAATCTATCAGGATAGTTCTACTTTTAATAAATGCAGGTATAGTATATTTACATCTTTTGCTGAACATGTACAAAGTGCTTAAGTGAAAATTATTATTAATAATAATAATAATTAATAAAAATAATAAAACGGGGAGCATATTCTCCGCAGCTGTCCTGAAACAAGTCAGACATTTTTTTTACATTGATTTTGAAGTACTAATAAATGTGTGATTTAGCCCATACGACACAACATCGATGTTGATCGGTTTAGATTGATTGTAATCTATTAAAATCGAACTTTAGTAAATTTCTTCAGTTCCACAACAGATAGTGTCTGCCTCTAGATAATAATATGAGCCTCAAAGCAAGTGTGTACTTACAGTGCATGTCGGACCTCAGGTATTGCCCTGTGTAAAGGAATTTTCTGGTTGCCAGCCTCATACAATCCATGTGTGCCCATTGCCTGCTCTGTGTGTCCCATGTGCGTAGCTATATTATCTTCATTCTTCCTCTTAGATTGTTTCACTATCCTGTACATGTTTCTTCTGATCTTGTCCAGGTGTCTTCTGCGGCCAGACATCTCAATGGCAATCAGTTCCTCATCCCTGAGAGAGGACAGTGGGGACAAGATCTCCACCTTATACTGATTTGCTTGCACAGCCTGCTCCAACACTGAGCCCGCACCTGCCCGTCCTTGCTTATCACCATGATGCTGATGTAGATAGATGGAGCTGTCATCACTCTGCACTTCTGGTTCTAACATAGCCACCATGACTAACAGCAAAACTAATGCCAGCACCAACACCAGTATCTGCAGCTGGCACAGCAGCGATCTGCACCTCTTCCTCAACACCATGTTTCTGGTTGCATAGTATGGCACACACCGTCATGGTATTTGTAATTATCTTCATTCCAGATCAGTTTCCCTGACTTACTCGCATGTATTTTCCCACACAGGTCCGTCTTTCTTCTTTGCATTCCACTTGCACACTCCTCCTGTGTATATTTTCTTTTCTTTCTTTCCCCTCTAAACCAACCAGCACTCTTCAGATAAATTCCTTCCAGTCAATGTAAGAAATATATAGAATCAACAAACAAGTAACAGTAATCCCAGGGATTTCTTTTGGATAAAAAGTCCTCAATGAAATTTCACATGGTAGTAAAAATAAAATATCTAATTTTCTGTAAATGTCATCTCTTCATAGAAAGTATTTATAATCTCTAATATAGGTGCAGTGTTATCATTTAATCCCAGCAGCTCGTAGGATAACTAGCCCAGATGTGTGATCCCAGCCTCTGTTGTGATACTTCGCTGAAATCTGATGAACAGATGTAAATACTGTAAGCAGCCACTGCCTCCCGTCTCACAGAACTTCAGCACTGCCAGACATTGCCGAGCACTGCATCCTGGTCCTAACGCCCACTATGTTTCCTGGGATCTGACTAGTCTGCAATAATACATTCAGCATAACAGGGTATGGTACACTTACACATGCTATACAGATTGTTTGAAAATACATACTCCACGGCACTCTTCATCTATCTGTGTTACCAGAGGTATTTACCCATAAAAATCATGCATGCTTTGCACTCACCTACTACACTCTATACTCTAAAACTATTTAAAATTAGGAAAAAAAAAATATATATATACATATTATATAATGTATATATATGTATTTCTACAAAAATAGGTTCAGGAATGCCTGAGGAGGAAGAGGGAGGGCAGATGTGGGAGGAGCTGTGTGTGCCATGGGCGGAGCTACAGCAGGGTGGGGCATCAATTGGTGTGTAAACCAATATTCTTTTAAAAAAACAATTGTCAACATTTGTGCTGTGGGGGTGGATGTTATTATAACATGTCAATCTATCATATAGTATATAAAACTATACAAATACAGAAATTTAGGAGAGAAAACTGCTGTAAATTCACACACACCTGTAAGACGGGTGCGGTGCAGTGCCTGCTCCCGTACAGGTGTACTTCTGTTTCTTACCTTGCGTCACACCCTCTCACTTTCAGGCCATATGTTGAACAGACGGTCCTGGAATTACCAATAATAATACAGACACGATGACCTTGGAGGAACTAGATGATGCGAGTACTGTCCTTCTTCACGCCGACCGACACGCCCTACCGGACCGAGGGATAGAATCGGGTTTTAAGTGAAGATCATCACTGGCACTTTTGGCCTCAGATCCCGAGTTTTCACCTATAGGTACTCGCGCACCAGATGAAGACCTGACCTTGCACCGGGAATGGTTGAAACGTGTTGGTGCAAGAGATTGAAGTGCTGCTAGCCAGATCCATCCCAGGGAAGGTACTGCTCTATAAGGATAGCATTATCCCCCTATATGTGTTTGATTGTACCTTTCATAAAAGGGCCCTGATGGTAGGTAGCCATTTTATTGTATTTTATACATTGAATAAATGTTTTTGGTTTTACACAATTTTTTGTCCCCATATCGTGTTGCCATCAAGGACACTGCGTTGACATTGAGGGGCTGTAGTGTTGAACCTAATTCATGTGATTGGAGGAACCAGGTCATACCTTAGAGGATTAAATACTTCAACAGGAACATTTTTTTTACTTCAAGCGAAGGACGGAATATCTTCAGAAAAGTGACTATACTCATTTCATTTATTTTGGGACTAATCATCCGGTAGACTGTACCAAAAAAGAGCGCTTTTAACTCTTTTATAGCTTGCATTTATTTATGGTGATTGGTGAGAGTCACATTTGTTTTAAGCTGCCTTTTTGAAGTGTGGAGTGCAAACAAGTATCTTTATTGTATTATCTAATAGCCAGGCCACCTTATGGTTTGGGTGGCTCGGGCAGGCTGCCCGCCTACTTTGTTCCTTAGTGACCTGGGCCTAGTACCCAGGCGGCGACATTCTATCTTCTTTTATTGCCAGCGGCTTCTTCAGGCCTCTTCTGACCTCTTGCCGTGCCTTCTTCTGCTCTTCGGGAGGTCTTCTCCACCTCTGCCACTGGACTGGACTTTCACGCTCAGCGGCATCTAATACAAGATGGCACGAGTGGGCGGGGCTATGACGTGGCGAGCCGCGATTGGCTTATCGCGTCTGCCTCCCATTGGCTGCTGGCCCGCTAGCCGTGTTCATCTCGTGGCCAGAGCCAAACACCCGGCCGACGCTGCACCAAGGTTACCGGGTGACTGGCTACAGTAAGCCCGCATCCAGAGCCAAGTCCTGCCTGCCGCACCTGACGATTGACTAACACTGGGAACAGATACTCTGTCCCAGCGCCGGCTACCTGCTGCCTATGCTTCCCCGGCGCTGGGAGCAGAAATATCATCCCAGCGCCGGACACTGATGTCCGCAGGGGACACATCTTCTCTTGTTGTGCCGATGCTGGTATCAGCCACTTGATCCCAGCACGGTTTTCCACATTGCCCCCCCCCCCCCTTTTTCCTTTGTAGTCCCTACAAAGTCTTCTTCCATCTCCATCATCTGCGGGTCAGGGTAGAAAACCAGAATCCATACTAAATTTACTGTATAGGGAAAGTCACATTGATTCTACATATATAAGAAAAGCAGGATTTATATTAATATTGAAAGAACCACTTACTTGTCATCTTTATGTACAGGTATGTGGCGTTGTACAAGGCCTTGTCTCTGTTCACCCACACTACTATTAATCGTCAGCCACCAGCATTGGGTAGGAGGCCTAGGCACAGTGGAGCATGGTGTGGGGCCACAGTAAGAGATGGGGAGAGGATCAGAGGCACACATGGATAGGGGGGATCAGAGACACACATGGGTAGGGGGGATCAGAGGCACACATGGGTAGTGGGGGTCAGAGGTACTCATGTGTGGGGGTCAGAAGCACACATGGGGAGGAGGTTCAGTGACACAGTTTGGTAGAGGGATCAGCGGCACACATGGGGAGGTGGGTCAGGGGCAGTTTGGTAGGGAGGTCAGAGGAACACTATGGGAGGGGTTCATATACACACCAGGCAAGGGATAAGGGTACAGGCACACATGGGAAGGTTCTGTGTGCCTCTAGTACTGTGTAAGAAGGGGAAGGAGTAAAATGTCAGGAGGTCTGTACTCCGCAGCGCTGCTGGTGCCTGCAACAAACTGCTGCTTAGTCGCAGACAGACTTGCTGCTGGGACCATAAGTGACACAGTGGTAACGCTTGCGTTGCTGCTGACTCTGGCAGGCGGTGGCAGCTCACCATAATATCCCTTTAATCCGGGACAGGTTCTGTGGCTGATTAAAACCAGGTGAAATCCAGACATGAATTTAGCCAGCCACAGAACCTGTGTAATTCATACTGTATGAGTCCAGAATTAAAGGGATGTTACGGTAAATCTATCGTTTTTGGAGTTTTCTGTAGTTGGCCTGTGGGAACCAACTACATCTTCAGATGGCGTAGGTTCCTTGAGCACGCTTCTTCCTGTGGGAAGGAGCACTAGGTTGCAAAGAGGGATCCGATTGGATCCCTGTGCCACCTCTGCACTGAGATTTGTCCGGACGTGTGCATGCATGCTCAGTGGGCCAGATGGGCAAGGATAAGTAACACTTATAGCAGTGTTAGGGATCGTAGGGACAGCTGCTTTTGGAAGTAGCTACCCCCACACCAGAGCAATGCTGATTTGCTATGGTAGTTAAATGTCCTCCGCCGCAACTCGTGGACACAGGGAGTGCTGCTTGATCATGTGATCAAGCTATCCGTGAAACGACCGTCCAGTGTTCTGGGAGCTCCGTCTGTGCACAGGGAGTCCCCCACACCTACTCACATTGTCTCTCTAGGGCCTATTCATGATGTTAATTATCGGGTCGGTGCTTGATGAATTCTGCCCTGATTCAGACCCGGACGCTCTGACAGAGCGCTCGCTCTGAATCAGGGCCGTCCCTCCTACCTTTTGGAGGGGCCTCCTGGACGTTCGCATAGCTGTGGGTGACCACCCACAGCTATAGCGAGCGGCCAAAATGATGGTCGCGATGGTCAAGACCACCGCGACCTTCGGGCTTGCGACGAGACCCTTGCGGTAGGGTCTCGATGCCGCAAGCCCTGGAGTGCTTTTGGCTCTATTAGAGCCAAAAGCACTCCCACTGACATCACTAGTGATGTCAGTGGGACCGGCCCCAGATGGTAGGCGTTCCCATGGGAACACCTCCGTCTGGGCAGTCACGCCCCCGGCACGCCCACCAAAGGGGGCGTGCTGTCAATCACCATCGACAGCACGCCCCCTTTGGTGCGAGACCCATAACGACGGCCTGGCCGTCGTTATTCGGGTCTCGCGCATGCGCACGACGGAGCCGCCTCCGTCGTGTGCATGCGCACTTGGGCAACATCGACCCGCTTGCGAGCGCTCGCGAGCGGGTCTGAATCAGGCCCTCTGTCCCCATACTAGTGTATGGGGACAGTGGGCCATTCCGCAAATGGAAGTTAAGTAGGAGATATCTGTGATATCTCCTGCTTCACCTTCTTAATGAATGGCCCGAATACTTAATTGTCACAATTGCAGGTGAAAATGTGCTTTTTCACCTGCTTTTGTGCCAATTAAGTGATGATAAATAGGCCCCTCGGGGTCTTGGCTCCACATGTATTCCCTCAGCAGCACTCTCATTCATGGTCCCCATGTTGTGCTGTCCTACACTGCAGTAGCACCAGGGCAGACAGACGTGGATAGTGTAAGCACTATTATAGTATTGAATGTGGTAAGTGTTCTATAGGCCTGATTCATCATGGATCGCAATTGCAACAGTGTACGCACATCGGCCATTGGTGCCTACTGCCCAAGTGCACAGGTTAGCACTGCGAACGCACTGCGATCACGCACGTAGATGGAAAGCCATTGCAGATGGAATGACGGGACATAAGCATTTGGGGGTGGTGACAGGGAGTGGTCGGAGAAACGCAGGCATGCCTGTCCAATTGAACACCGTTTCCTGGGTGTGCATAAATTAGCTACTGCGATGGCATACGCGGTACTCACTGCGTGCAACGAGACTAGCAATTTCGGAGGCAGGTCAGATCTGCTGTAATTCTGCGTGAGGGCCCGATGTTACTGATGTATACGCAGGACTGCGAGGTCTTACGGATGTGAGAAGCGGTAGTGGCGTCTCTGTGCTGGCCGAGCAGTTGCAAACATTAGCATATTTTTGGTGCAGAACTGTATGCGTAATCGCAGCTGCGATCGCAATAGTGATCCATGCTGAATCAGACCCTATGAGGGGTATTCAATATGGGAGCGAAAAGTCCATGCTGAACTTTTCGCTTCACATCGGAGCTTTTCATGGGATAAAGTATCGGGCGCGCGCCCGCTTTATCCCCGTATTCAATTAAAAAGCTACGAATACAGGAGCCGGCGAAATAGGATCGGCGAAAAAAAATGGG
Source organism: Taudactylus pleione (assembly GCA_031769625.1). Taxonomy (NCBI): domain Eukaryota; kingdom Metazoa; phylum Chordata; class Amphibia; order Anura; family Myobatrachidae; genus Taudactylus; species Taudactylus pleione. Next base: position 9,140,225 of record JAUIMM010000052.1, on the reverse strand, counting down.
ATTTACCTGGAATAAATTGTAGGACCCCCCTAAAGCTGTCAAAACATGGGGGATCACTATGGGTCCCCCCTTTTAGCCTGCAAATGAAAGTCGGGGTTTTAAATAGCTGCGGCAGGTGTTTTTTTTTCCGACATTGAAGAAGTGATGCAGAAGTGCACTTAGGTTATTTTTTTCGTTTTTTTAAGTGGTCCCATCAAATTTGTGGTACATGAAAAGGGGTACTAGCATATTTTTATGTCCCTAAATTAGTTTTTTTTTAAATTCTGCAAAAATGCACCTGCCTATTCTAGAAAACACCTGCCGCATACTTGCAGAATAGCCCTGAACCTATTTCCCTATTTTTAAACACTTTTTACCATTTTTTTTTTTCACCCCAATTTTTAAATAATTTTTTTGTGGTGTCCCTATTTTTTTTTGTTTACTTTTTTTGACACAGTTATTTTTTAAATGTCATTCCCAGGGGTGCAGGCTATTTTTTTTAAGCCTGCACCCCTAAATCCCAATTCTGCACTTTTTTTCGCCACCTATTCAGTGGTGAAAACTTATCCACGTTTTTTTTCAAAGACTTTTCGAACCTGCGAAAAGTCTTTGAAATTGAATACGGGGATAATTGAAATCGGCGAAAACAACGTCATCAGCGATAATTTCTCACCGATTCTGAAATTTTCGCTCCAAATTGAATACCCCTGTATGTGTGTTAGCAAATGTATGTATACTGATTAAGCATCACTGTATAAGAAATAAATCCTGTTTATAGGCTACTATTCTTTTAGGACAAAACCTGGGAAATACTGAAAACATGCATTATCTGCTACAGACAATCTTTTTTTTTTTACTAAATGGCATGCTCATACCTGGGATATATTGCTTGTGATTTACCTGTGACAAACACTTGAAAAATGGTATGCACAAACCAGGGATATACTGAACACATGCTTTATATGCATACATTTGGTCATATGTGGTTTAGCAGCTTAGCACTCTATTTATATATAGACCCTCATTACAGGCTATTTTTGTATGCTTAAAAACCTGGGACATACTGAATACATACTTTGACTTTCTTTATTTTCTTATTTCTTTCATATATATTTTTGTTGTCGTTCACATATTTCATATTATCAGATTGCTCTGGCATTTAGATAATCTTTTTGATTTTACTAATAGGGCAACCAGCTCAGGGTTAGGGTGCTTATCCACTACCCGGTTACACAGAGCGATTGAATGATAACGACATCGTTATCTTTCAAATGCTCGTTAATCGGGCAGCAAAATGTCGGCAACGACCAGCGATGCATGTTCACGCTGGTCGTTGCCGGCATCGCTCATCTCCCGAACATGCTGGTCAACCTGACGATATTGTCAGGTTGACCATGTTCGGTGAAATGGGGAAGGTGCCTACACTGAATGATGTATCATTCAGTGTGGGCACTGTGCTGTATAGTGAACGACTGAACGATATCGTTATCGTTCAGTCTTTTCACTGTCGGGCAGGGGCGCCGAGAGGGGGGGGGGAGCGAGTACAGATTACCTGGGCCAGGGCTTCCTGAGGGGCCCGACGGGGGCCCGGGTCCGGCGCCGCTCCCCCCCTCACAGCAGCTCAGCACACAGCGTGTGCTGAGCTGCAGTTGGAGACTGCTCGTGGCTGCTGAGCAGCAGCCACAGCAGTCTCCTATGCCTGTGAGGGAGAGCGATCACACTTATCGCGCCCCCCTGGCTATGCGCCAGGCTGAGGGGGCTCAGAGCGCCCCCTCCCCAGCGCGCAGTGCCGCCTCGCGGCGCTGCAAATCTTCTTTTTTTTCTCGGCAAGGGTTGCGTGGCCACGCCTCCCGTGATTAGGCCACGCCCCCTATTACCGGGGCCCGCCATGGCTCTTGGCGGGCCTGCTGTCGGGTAGTGGATACCTGCCTTTATACTGAAATTACTGTCAATATATGTATTAATTGATCTTACTCAGTGTGATAACCCACTAGGACCTTGTCTGTTCTTCTATATGTTTGACTGTTTATAAGTTTACTGTAGGTCAAAACAATTTCTTAATAAAATGTAACGTCATAGACCTGTTATGATTCCTGGAGAGAATCGACGGTGTTAATGTAGAGCCAACAGATGACAGCCTTGAGGGCTGGAATGTATTGTACTAGTCATGGCCAAGGGTTAAGGATTTGGTTGCAGCCGTTGGGCTGTCAATGCTGCCTTGGGGCTGGTTTGCTTTGACTAGTTGTGCCGAGGGCAAGAGGTGTGATGCAGCCTGTGGGCTGTAGGAGCAGGCTTGAGGGCTGGTTGTGGCCTTTATAGTCGTGACCAAAGGATTTATGGTGTGAAGCAGCCTTGAGGCTGTTGGAGCAGCCTTGGGGGCTGATTGTGGCCTTTATAGTCGTGACCAAGGGACTAATGGTGTGAAGCAGCTTTTGGGATGTTGCAGCAGCCTTGAGGGCTGATAGTGACCTGGGACCCCAGGACCGTTGCAGCCTTTGGGCTGATGAGACTCAGGTGAGGTATGCAACAAGAACGTGGGGCTGCTACCAGTGAAGCCGGGATGACACTGGCGACAGTGTGCTAAGTTGTGCACCTGAAATGCAGAGCTGCTACCAGTACCACCGGGATGACACTGGCGATGGTGTGCTAGGTTGCGAACCTGGAATGCAGAGTTGCTACCAATGCTGCCGGGATGACACTGGCGATGGTGTGCTAAGTTGCGCACCTGGAACGCAGAGTAGCTACCAGTGCTGCCGTGATGACACTGGCGTCGGTGTGCTAGATTGCGCATTTGGAACGCTAAACTGCAACTGGTGCCACCGGGTTCCACAAGCCACCGGATGGTGACAGACGCTTCTGGGGTAGGAAGCACTCCATGCTGCCCAGATGGTACAAGCAGCATGTGTGAACGAGATGCAGGTGGAGCCGCCTGGATGGAATAAACAGAACACACGAAACACAGCTAGACTGATTCAGGAACTCGACTGACAAGCAGGAGACAGGAACCGGAAGTACAAAAAACTCTGTCACCAGCATGGAGTGCAGGGCTGGCTGGAATTTAACAGAGACAGAGCCCAATCAGAGCAAGTCTCAATTAATGACAGACTACTGTGCATCTGGGCTGTGCACAGACAGGAGAATCAAGTAGTGCACCTGAAACTGCACATGTAGTAATTAATGCAATGCCTGAGTAGCAACTAAGGCTGGAACTCCAAGCAATATGATCTGTTTAATTGCAGATCCTAACAAGACATTGTAATATGGGATGTAGATGTATGCTGTGGTTCTTTAATGTGGATGGCAGGAAGTTACATCCAGTGGCGTATCTATAAGGGTGCAGTGTGTGCGGGGCACACAGGCCCCCCGGGTCCAGAAGGGCCCCGCTCCGCACACACTACACCAATATTATTTTATACTTAACTGTCCATGGTCCCACGTTGGGTGTCTGCGCTGCTCAGAACACCGGAAAGTGGCCGCCGTGGCCATTTTTCCGGTGTTCTGCACATGCGCAGTAGACTCCGGGCACTAGAGTGTGCCCGGACTCTACTGCGCATACACAGAACGCTGGAAAAATGGCCACCACGGCCATTTTCCAGCGTTCTGCGCATGCGCAGTAGACTCCGGGCAGACCCTAGTGTCCGGAATCACTGCACTCCACTTTTTATTCAGGAAGTGTCTATGTAGACATTGTTCAGCATGATGCAGTGAGTAAAGTCACACTTCTGCTGCTCTCCATAATCGTGTGGTGATTTGCACACAGACCACTTTACATAGGGGTTGGGCTTGGATACCACGTTTCCCATGGAGAGCTCAGTTTTCTGCCTCCGTGGCCATTTTGGAATCTTGGCTCCATAGCCAGCAGAAATTCACGACCTTTGTCTGCCTCTAAAAATGTATTGGAGGCACTGATGTGTGGCAAAATTATGTATTGGGGCACTGATATATGGCAAAATAATATAATTTGGGCACATCTCTGTGTCATTATGTATTGGGGCACTGGTGTGTGGCATATTACTTTCTAGAATGTACACACAATAGTTGTTTCCAAGGTTTGGTTAAAAGTGTGTGAATGAGGTTTTAGGTAGACTGCTGGGTGGAGCAGGGGCAGTAGGGTCAATCTTTGCCCAGAGCACCCAGAAACCTTGGATTGGCCCTGCAGAGAGGCTTCCTGAACTCAGATAGTGACACCAATTTACTTGCATCATTGCAACTATCTGCCAAGTCCTGCTGTCCTTCATGATTTGTATGACATAAAATTAGGAGTTTGCTCAATCAGGACAACAGACTTTAATGAGAACTGAGAGCCATGGCGGTTGGTGGAAAGGGAGGCCATGAAGGAGAGATGGGGTGGGGGTGCTGTTTTGAAGAGGAAAAAATATTATTCTAAAATCTCACAATTCTCTTCCCCAAATGTAATGTTCTTACCAAGATCTAATGACAGGACAGGGAAACGATGACCATTAAAGATAGACAGAAATATTTAAAGCATTCGCTATCCCTTGATCTTATTGCAGAACCCACAGGGCATCTGCACCTGCATAAACCGGTATCCCAGGGTCATACATGTGTATTGTACTGGACAGAGCCGGCCCTAGCCAAATTAGTGCCCTAGGCAAGATTTTGGGTGGTGCCCCCCCCATAGGATCCTGAAAAAGCGTGTGGCCTCACAGAAGGGGCGTGGTCTCACTGTGCTGTGACCCCTTCCCCATTGTGCTGAGCTCCTGGCATCCCTCACCCAGCACAGATCACAGCACAGGACACATCACCCAGCACCACTGTCTCAGCACAGCACCCCTCACCCATCACAGCACCCTAGCTAACCACTAGCCGTCATCCAGGTGCCCTGTCTCCGCAAATCACCACTGCCCGCTCACTGTTTGCTGCTGCCAGGCCCGATTGGAACTGTCAGCTGAGCTCCAATCATGGACACTGCACAGTGACAGTAGCAGCTGCCATAGTCTCTGCCTAGCCTGCAGCAGGTGCCCCAGTCGTGCCTGCCCCAAACCTCTGCCGGCCCTAGGAGGGCTTGTGTGCCCCTAGACATTCCAAATGCCCTAGGCATTTGCTTAGTTTGTCTATGGCTAGGGCTGGCTCTAGTACTGGAAGCCTGGAATTGGGTTTCTTGTTGCAGTTTCAGTAAAAAAATAAAAAATTATCATAAAGAGAAAAGTAAAAAAAAAATAGAAAAGGAAACATTACTATTTAATGAAATCAATGAATGATAAAATGCTTTGTATTAATAACAATAATTTTTTTCCCTTTGTATTGCCTCCTCTTTCACCAGTATTAGATGGTAATGGCATAGGAGAACAGCCTGTGGTGCATTTAGAGCTCATGCAATGGTATCCACTGGCAATAGCCATCACCAGTGGCATGGATTGTTAAATTTATTCCACTACTTGTTCTAATTCACTGGGATGCTTTATGTATTGTATATCAGTCCATAGAATGGGAATTGGAAATAGCGATGCCGGAAGGCCGGCAGCTGAAGATCCCGACTGAGGTAAGTAACACCCATAACCCTCTCCTCTCCCCCCCTAAACCTCCCTTAGGGGTGCCTAACCCCAACCTCCCCCCCTAGTGCCTAACCCTAACCTCCCCCCAAGGGTACCTAAACCTAACCCCCCTCCCCGCACCCTAAACCTAACCCTCCTGGGTGTGTGCCTAAACCTAACCTCCCCCCGGGTGTGCCTAACCCCTCCCTTCCCCTAGCCTAACCCTAACTCTCCCCGGGAGGTGCCTAACCCTAAGTCCTCCCAGGGTGCCCTAAACCTAACCCCCGCTGGGTTAGGCACCCCCCTGGGAGGGTTAGGTTTAGGGTGCGGGAAGGGGGGGGTTAGGTTTAGGCACTAACGGGGAGAGGTTAGGGTTAGGCACCCCTAAGGGAGGGTTAGGGGGGAGAGAGGGGAGGGTTATTGTTACTTACCTCCACTGTCAGGATACCGTCCTGCCGGGCCAGCCTTGACGAGATTTGAACCATTCCATTTAAACCACACCCACATTAGATAAACCAAGCCCACATTGCAGTGTGCTGGTAGAAAAGCCAGGGCCACTTACTTGTGTTTGTTTGCCCCAGAATGAAAGTTGCCAGCCAGCCCTTTTATCAACTTGCCTAATTTTTAAAGACAGGTTTCTGTGGCACCTTGGATCATGGATAGCACATTTATGTGCACCACCTTTTTATTTTTATGTGGGTGCACATAAAAATGGCAGTACCATAAAAGGGATAGAAATATCCCTTTTATATTTAACACAACTGGAGCCCGAACAACACCAACCTTGCTAAGTGTATAGGAGCCATAACCAATAGAAATCTTCAGTAGAATCGTTGTAATTTATGGTCAAAACAGTTCTTTCCAGAGATTTAGGGCCTCATTCAGAGGCGGTCGGAGGATGCAAGCGGTCGCTCAGAAACTGGGCGGCCACTTGCATCCTGACCGCCCGCCTCTGTTGCGGTCGTTAGGCTGTGGGTTAACACCCACAGCTCTAATGACCGCTCCGGTGATGGTCGCGATGGTCAGAGACCATCGAGGCTTACGACGAGACCCTAGGGTAGGGTCTCCCTTGTCGTAAGCCCCGGAGAGCTTCTGGCTCTGTCTGAGCCGGAAGCTCTCCACTGACATCACTAGTGATGTCAGTGGGGCCTCCCCCAAACGGCAGGTGTTCCCATGGGAACGCCTCCATTTGGGCTGCCACCCCCACGGCCCGCCTTCCAAACGGGGCGAGCAGTCAACCAACATCGACAGCTCGCCCCCTTTGGATCGAGACCCGCTACGACCGGTGCTGTCGGTTGTAGCGGGTCTCACGCATGCGCACGACGGCGTCGGTGGGGGGCCATCGACCCGGTCCGAGCGCATCGGCGCTAACGACCAGGTCTGAATGACCCCCTTAGTGTGGAGACATGGGATGAATTAACAAGTTTACAGTATGAAAAAAATCTTCTGTTGTGATCAGTGACGTAAGTTCATCCCAGACACCCGGAGGTAAGTTAGAATTTGGTGCCCCCCCCCCCCGTCACAGCCACTGATACTGTAATCTAGCAATTCGCATGCATATAGGCTATAGACAGACGAAGGCAGCAACTGATGGTCTGACATGGAGCTCTCCACTAGTATATGGTGGTTTCTCAGGTGCCGGGAAGGGGTGCCATGTATTGGGCGGCTGTGACTGTACACTCCGGATACATGGTTACAGCCCTAAGTGGGGTGAATATATTGTGGACAATGGAGATCAGAGCTGGAGCCCGGCGGAAGACGCCTCCATTGTCTCCCATAGTTCTGCCTCTGGTTGTGATGCTTGTATAATACTGGACTATACAGAATGAGACAGCGATTATATGGGCCAAATATATATTTCTGCCTCAATGATGTCATCAGCCTAGTGAGTTAATAGTCTGAGGGCTGATACAGAGGTGGACGCAGTTACAGCCGTAACTGTGTCTTTTTATGCATCAGCGTATGTGTCTTTATGCAAATGCAACAAATAATTCCCAGCCTACTGAGACGCCCACTGGCAGTGGTGGAATTCTATAGCCATATGTACTAAGATGCACTATCGTTGCACCATCGTTTGCAACTTGAAAGATTGCACCTACTGACTGCATCTGAGTCGCACTATGCATGTGTCAAGATACATTACTGTAGTCGCACGCTGCAAGTATTTATTTTGCAGTGTGATTGACAGACAGGGAGCGTTTAGAGGAGCCAACGGGGAGTGTTTGCTAAAAACGCAGGCGTGTCTTGACTATTTCAGGAGCGAGTAACATCCTGCATCTGTGATCCTGTATGCACCAAACAGGGCTTCGGCATCTCAGTTACGGCGGCCATTGTGACTATAGACTTACTCGGGGTTTCAGTACTTTCCTGATCTGAGTTTGATGTTGCGGTTTTGTACAGCTGCAATGGCTCAGGTAGGTGTCTTAGTACAAGTCCCGGCCGCTGTTGCATTAGCATATTTTCGCACATCCACAGCTATGAAACTGACAACTGCTGCAGCAATAGCATACAACTCTGTTTCAGGCCCTTAGAGCGGTAACCATCGGAACCCATGCACAGTGTCATTTGGACGAATGCGCAGACTGAAAACAGACACTTGCGTTTGCATCGATATTACCTGCACCTCTGCAACAGCGTCCTGAATATTGGTTTAGTCCAGGAAATGCCTACATTCACATATGTAGGTAATGTGTATACTTTAATGTTTAACTGCTGAATGTATGTACAGTATTCTACTGGCTAGTCTGACATCATAGCATCAAACAGAAGCCAGAAAATGTACAGGGTTCCCAATTGTATTTACTTACAGGTACTTTACACTGAATTAGCATTCCAATAGTTTCTGGGATTTCAGGAAGGACTAGCTGCTATTCTTCTTGTAATTATTACATGAATACACTCATAATTATTATTTTAGCTTATTGCCTGCTGGTTATTCTGCTGTAGTAGTACAGCGGTCAATATACTTACTGTCCATGGTACTGAAAACATACGAAGCATGCTCATTTTCTTTACATTCATTCAAAAAGGAGATCTGTAATGCTGTTTAGGTAGGAAATAGATAAACAGATCAATAATATAATGTGGGCTAAAAGCTCATCCACTTATATAGATCTAGTGAACACATAAGTGGTTACAAAATCAGCATGGCTGATAAAATTACAAGGTTTTTTTTGCATTATTTGAGGAAAAACAAACAAACAGAACAATGTACTATACAAATGTTATATGAACACAATAAAAAACACTCAAATAATGGGCAATTTCCAAACATTTTTAGTGACAACACTATAGTTACAATATAAATAATGGGCAGCATAGTGCTGTTAAGCCGTACACACGTGGGGTACTTCAGTGCATCTGAATATGAGATACACAAACATGTATGCTATTAATTAGGTTTGAGTAGGTCAAAGAGGCAAGCCTGATGTTGTGTTCCCAGTTTCTTTACAGACACGATGATGGACACATAACACAAGGTACAACGCAATTTTATTGTAGCTCAAGCAACAATTTTCAGGTTACATCAACACATTATCTCAATCTCACTTTCTGCAACAGAGATTTGATACAATATTTACAACACAATAACAGTGGTTCCCAAACTAGGTGCCATGGCACCCTGGAGTGCCTGAAGGCATGTGCAGGGGGTGCCTCGGCTTGGTGGCCCAGTACCAAATAAAATAATTTTTAGTCAGTGTGATAGACAAAATCAGTGCGAATGGCTGCCAATCAAAAAATATGTGGACAAAAAGCGCAGCCCTGTCAATCACCACATAACTGAACCTAAGGGTGACATAAACACAATTCACTTTCAATTTCTGCTGAAATTCAAGAAACTTTTGGCCCATGTGTGCTGTGGAAAAAATGCTGATACTCTAGGGCGCTGTGATTCGAAAAAGTTTGGGAACCACTGCAATAACAAATTCTTGCAAGATTTTAGTTCAGAAAAGAAACAAACTGACAGATCCTATTCAGAAGAAAGCTTACAAATATTCATTACATTCACTTCTTTACGCTTTTCAGTTTAGCGCAAGCACAGTGTAGCACTGAAGGGGCAAGTAAGAATTGCTCAAAGTCATTTGCAATGGTAATACTACAAGTATATCCTTTGCAGTCGTCAAGACCGAAACTAGGTTTTTTGACACCTGGGACAAGGCCATAATTTGGCGCCCCATAAAAAAAAATACAACATTGAGGACAAAAAGAGTGTGTGGTTTTGTGACACAGTAATGCCCCTTATAACACATTATGCCACAGTAATGCCCCTTACAACACATTATGCCACACAGTAATGTCCCTTACAACACATTATACCACAGTAATGTCCCTTACAACACATTATGCAACACAGTAATGTCCCTTACAACACATTATGCAACACAGTAATGTCCCTTACAACACATTCTGCCACAGTAATGCCCCTTATACATTAAGCCACTGTAATGCCCCTTATACATTAAGCCACAGTAATGCCCCTTATTCATTAAGCTACAGTAATGCCCCTTATACATTAAGCCACAGTAATGCCCCATATACTTTATGCCACAGTAAGGCCCTCTTTACATTATGCCACAGTAAGGCCCCCTACACATTATGCCACAGTAAGGCTCCTTACACATTATGCCACAGTAAGGCCTCTTTTACATTAAGCCACAATAAGGCTCCATCTCCCTTCTCTTAAATGCCAGGGCCGTGTGGTGGGTGAGCTCGGGATGACGCGGGACGGGGCTGCCACATGCTGGGGAACTGTCAGAACTGCCGTCATTGTAATGTGGCGCTGCTCGCGAACCAATTGGAGAGCATGGACCGGCAGCCTCTGCTGATTGGCTGCCGGTCCACGAGCACTGATTGGCTTGCGACCGGTACCGCATTAGACTGATGGTGTCTCTGTGCCTCTCAAGGCCGGAATGCGGCACCAAACTCACAAGATCAGCAACCTAGCCTTCCGGCAGCCTCTCTCCAGCACCCCCTCAAGTCTGGCACCCAGGTCACGTGCCCCCTTAGCCCCCCTAGTTTTGGCCCAGCAGTGGTATGCAAAGTACTTTGCAGTGGTAAGCAAAAGCAAGAACAGTCCTTTGCAGTGGTAAGCAAAAGCAAGAACAATCCTTTGCAGTGGCAAGCATAAGCAAGTACAGTCCTTTGCAGTGGTAAGCATAAACAAGTACAGTCCTTTGCAGTGGCAAGCATAAGCAAGTACAGTCCTTTGCAGTGGTAAGCGAAAACAAGAACAATCCTTTGCAGTGGTAAGCATAAGCAAGTACAGTCCTTTGCAGTGGTAAGCATAAGCAAGTAAAGTCCTTTGCAGTGGTAAACATAAGCAAGTACAGTCCTTTGCAGTGGTAAGCATAAGCAAGTACAGTGCTTTGGAGTGGTAAACATAAGCAAGTACAGTCCTTTGCAGTGGTAAGCATAAGCAAGTACAGTGCTTTGCAGTGGTAAATAAATATAAGCAAGTACAGTCCTTTGCAGTGTTAATTATAAGTAAGCAAGCATGTCCATTAACCGCTGGCCTGGCATGGTCGCTTCAGATGCGACCACAACAGGCTGGGGCTTTCCCTGACATGGTCGCATTTGATGCGACCAGTCAGAAATGCCCTGTGGGCGGATATTGGAATAGAATCCTGCTGGTCCCTCTGCACCTTCAGAACTTCCCCCCATCTCTACTGATCACTGCTGTGCACAGTGATCAACCATTGGCCATCGATGTTCTCAAAACATCAATGGTTGGTTGATACTGTCAACAATCAATGGTTTCAAACATCTGGACGCTGTCAACCATCGATGGTTTCCTTAACATTGATGGTTGATGACCGATGACACCCATCAATGTTTTCAAATATCAATGGTTGATGGCCGATGTCAACTGCTTTTGCTATCGATGGCAGAGAACCAATGGAACCAGCAGGAGCTGATTTTTTTTTTACTTATCCCAGTCTGCTAAGCTCCACCACATGGCTTTTATCAGCCCATGGCCTGCTGTACACCGGGCACAGATGACCAGTGAGTGGTGCCAACCATCGATGGTTCACCATGGATTTTTGTGAATTCCGATGGTATCCAAGTCCCTATTTCCCACAGACCAGCCCCGAGCATTGTTACTATTGATTTTCCTGATACATCGGTAAAAAACAATTTTGTGCGGAACTCAACCATTGATGGTTTAAAGCAATCAGCCATTGATGGTACAACAGTTGATGGTCATCACTACAGTATACCATATAAATTGCTATTTTTATGATATACTCTGTTTTAAAAAATTTATAATTAATAATAACAATTTCTGAGCGTTTTTTGGAAAACATTTTTGTCAGTTAAGTAGTTAAAAGAAGCCAACAACATTTAACACCATTAGCACATATTTTTGGAATCAGCAACTTTGTATGTAAGAAATATCCAGCACTCTGCCTGCCAGGCTTGCCTTAGGCAGGGGCCCTTCAGGGTTCCCTGGCTGGCTGTCTCCAGATGCAGGGTGCTTTCCACAGGCTGCCTGCACTGCCAGAGTCCTCAGTTGGTTGCCCTCTGTACTGCCCGGCCTCTGTCTTCTCTAACTGAGGGGGCCCTTCTGAGAAAATTCTGAGGCTGGATAGGAAATCCACTTCTGACTCTAGTTGCTGTGAACTCCTCTGTGCTGACTCTTCTGACAGCAGGCTTTTGTTCTCCTGGGCAATACATGTTCTGGCAGTGGAAAGTGATACCTCCGCAACTCCAGAGGTCCTCTTAGGTAACTGCAGCAGGGGATGCCTCTCACCGCTGCCGCTGTTCAGATCCCGGTCCGCTTCCCCTGCAGGTAAAACATGGCTCTTCTCACAGCTACATAGCAGAGTTGCTGCACAGCTCTTTCTCATATGTGGACCCCTCTCTCTCTTTGGCTGCCTCTTTTATGTTCCTCTTGCTGGGTGGTCCGCCTCTGCACCTCAAGCCTCTCTTTTCACTGGCTCTGCAACCTCCTCCTCCAATGGATTCCCAGGGATTTTCCTGGATTTCTTTGTGGTTAGCAGGCCAGGTATTTCTTCCACTCCTAACAGAGCATGCTCAGAGATTGGGGTGAAGAAAAGGTCACTGTAGCCCTTCCATTATATTCTATGGGGCGTACTGTATATGGATAGTCTAAGAAAAAAAATTGTCAGGGGCTGCCAGATTTTAAATCATGTCCCTACATACAGTCTATGACAGCTGGGGGATTAGGGGTGACCCTTTCTAATAGTTGGGGTGACTCCATAACTATAGGGGTACCACAGTTTAAAACGGACATGTTCTGTTTTTTTCCAGTATATTGTCAATGTGGCTTACTGGACCTCATTTGCAAACACAATGGTTGTGCACCACAAATCATTTCAATATGAAGAGGTAAATCAGTACCCAATCTACTACCAGTTTATTACTAATTCTTTCATTAAATAAATTATATAATTTTTCTAAAATACCGCTCAGTTTATCTTTATCAATGAAGTAATCATGATGATGAATAGACCCCAAGACTGCTTTTCTTACTGTACATTGCCACCTTTGTGTTTGAATGTTTTTTTATTACATTGCCCCCCTCACCCATATATACCAGGGATGGACATTGAAGCCCAGCATCAAATGGTTGCCTGGCTTCTGACATCAAATCACTCATCTCAGCCATGCAACGATATAGCCATCCACGGTTTTAGTGTGTGTTTGCACAGAAGCATTCAGAGCTTCAGGCATACACACATTAGGCTGCTAACCATAGGCTTCCTATTTCTATCCCTAATATATACTATACCTGTTATAATCCGTCCTGAGTCCGGCAGCCAAACTGGTTCTTCTCTCTCGCCATACTGCATGGAAATCACCACTCTGCACATCCCTAAATTGGCTCTTCATAACCCCCAGAATCCAATTCAAGCTACTCACCGTCACTTTTGTACACCTCACCAAAACCACCTTCATACTTTTCTGACCTCACACTCTACTAGATCGGCTTGTGTTGACTATTCTTGCTCCCACCTACAAACCTTCTCCCATGTTGTTTCACATTTATGGAACTCCTTACCATGCCAGACCAGACTTTCCTCTAACCATTAATAAGTGCTCTCAAAACCACAAAAATATCTTTACTCATGGGTACAACTAACTACCATCCTGTACGTCTAGATCGTCTTATCTCGGCTTTGCCATTACTCTTTAGTAGAGTTGAACATACAGTAAGTATGGGGCTGATTTAGAGGTGGATGGTAAAGGCACTATCGCTGCATCTTTGTACGGAGAGGCTGTGCTAAAATATGCAAAAGCCGCAGGAGTCATCTTGTGTAAAAGCCCGTCCACTGTCTGCTTCTCTGACTTGCTGCCGAGTACGAGGATGCAGCATGGGATCAACCTTCAGGTTACTGAGGATGTCCAGCAAAACTATGCTGTCGGGGCCAGTGAAATTGCATCCAAGGATGAATCCACTGGCTTCGGCATGCCCAAAAATTGGGTCAACTCCCCCGTTTTCTTTAACGCTCCACGTCGGCACCCCTAAAAAACAGTAGCATATCAATCATGCTGCAGCTTACGGGGCACTGCGAGGCAGGCCCAGGTCTACACGGTTCCTGCACAAAAGAAATTAGAGATATGCGTGAATATCGATTCCATGCAAATATCTAAATCAGCCCCTCTGTCACCATTGCACTCGTATAGCATACATGCAGAAATGTTTGTATATTTGCTCATATGCTGAGTTGTATGCATCGCTGCGACCACATGCTTGATTTTATAGCATGACGTCACACGTTCATGGGGTGAGTCTGCATTTTAGCCCTGTTCTGGCAATGACAGTTTTATAAGGGAACGTGCCTTGTGGTAATCTTGCTCTGTGTATTCTGCCTTCTAAGATGTTTAAAAATCTATTTTTTAAAGGAAGAACCATTACATTAAAAATTTGGCATTCTCATTACCTTACATCCATTCAATATTCTAAGAATACTGAATATTTAACCAGTAAATGAAATTACTCTTATATACTTTTTATTAGCTAAAATTATTTGCTCCATGAAGAAAATTTTAATTCTAAACACTTTCATTCTAAACACAATCAAGAAATATTTGACATCACAACTGTCATCAGGTTTATAGACCAATGTCTATAAATGTTATAAACAGGCATGCAATTACAGTCCATTACACCTAAATTAAGCTAATAGTATATAACATTGGTTCCCAAACTTTTTTGAATCACGGCACCCTTGTGCATCAGCATTGTTTTCATGCTACCTCTAAGCCAAAAGTTTGTTATTGAGAATTTTTTTTTTTAAAATGCAGTGAAGTAGTAAAGTGAAGTAAATTGTGCTGACCTGTCATCCTTAGGTTCAGTTATGTGATGGGCACAGGTTTGCTCTTCTGTTTGTCCACATATTTACATTACATTGACCATAAAAAATTTGATTTGGTGCTGGACCACCAACCTGATGCACCCCTGCAAGTGTCTTGAGGCACTCCAGGGAGCCGCGGCACACAGTTTGGGAACCACTGGTATATAATATGATTATGTTTTACAAGATGTTGGTGTACAAAACTAAAATATTTTTTTTTAAAAAATTATTAATTTTTTATTAGTTTTTTTCCTTTCTTGAAAATAATCAAAGTATCTAATTTTCTATATTAATAAGCAACATTTTTGTTTAATCACTAACTTTTTAAAATGCTTGATTGGTTTTTTAAAATGCATTTTCTAGGTTTTGTAGGCAGTGCATTGCTGCCCAGATAGCCTCTGTTAGCTGATTTAATGAATGATTTATAAAAATCAAACATTTTGGACAGTGGAACTAGTTCTGCTATAAAATTGCAGTAAAATGTAGACCAACCATAAAGATGAATGGCAATTTTGAAATAATCAATTTAAAGTTACTATGAGACCTGCAAATTTAGAACAGAGTATGGAAAGCTGGCTGAGGCAAATAAAAAGGAGCAGAAAACTTTTTTTTTTTTTTGTAAACTCTTTTTATTGAGCAAATCACAGAAAAAACAGTACATTCCAATATTCAAAAATAAGGATTAACACATAACATACTTTTATAGTGGGAACTGTACTATTTCAGAATAATAATATGATATAGTAGAAAATTTTCTCATTATAAAAAAGAGAAGGAATACAGAAGCAAGAGAAAAATCTTGCAGCAACGGTGTGGCAATCCGTTTAAAAAATAGAGAAAAAAATAAAGAGGAAAAAGGAAAAGAAAGACTTTAGGAAAGACAAAGGAGAATAAGAGGAGAAGAGGGTGGGCGGACTCCATATAGGATCACTTTCTTTCAGATTAAACTTATTAGAGAAAAAATATAAAAGGAAAAAATTAATTGTTAAATGGAGAGGAAACATTTTGGTATGTCAGCCAAGGAGACCATATTTTATCAAAGGTTTTGGATGTATTACGTAATAAAGCTGTCATATATTCCATCTTGTATATATACCAGATGCGTGATAATATTGCCTGCATCGGAGAGGGATGAGGGTTTTTCCAATCCGCTGCAATTTGGCAGGTCATAGCAGACACTATATGTCGGAATAACCTATTCTGACACCGGGACAGAGAAGGCAGACCCAAGGGAAGTAGAAAATGCCGAGGATCAGAGGGAATCGTAATATCAAAGAGGTGCGAGAGGAGAGCAAGAACCTCCTGCCATATTCTAGTTAGTTTGGGACAAGTCCACCAGATATGCAAAAAACTGCCCTCTCCACCGCAACCCCTCCAACATCTATCCGAAGCATCGGGAAACATTGCTTGCAGCCGCGACGGTACATAATACCATCGGTATAGCAATTTATAAACATTTTCTTTAATTTTGACGCAAATAGAGCTGGTGGCAGCATTGTCCCATATCTCCGTCCAATCCTCAGCATCTATAGATTGCCCCAAATCTCGTTCCCACGCTAACTCATGAGGGTCTCGATTAGAGCTTACTTCTTCCCCTAGTAAGGAATAAATAGTAGAAATAAGACCCCTAGTGGAGGGTCTTCTCCAACATAAGGACTCAAAAGAAGTCAAAGGTCTGCTAATCAGAATCGAGCTAATTTTGGAGTGGAAATGTCTAATTTGTAGGAACCGAAAAAAATCTTTGGATGGAACCGCTGCTCTATCCCGGAAGTCAGAAAATTGTGGGAAATTAGTATCTATAGTAATATCATTTACATAATAGATATTGCTCAATGACCAGGCAGTAAAAGATGACTTACATAAACCAGGAGGAAAAGATGGATTATGAAGTAGAGGTATCAAAGGGGACGGGGCCGGAGCTAACTTAAAACATCTATTGGTTAAATCCCAAATTGCTAAAGAACGGGAAATTACAGGATGAGAAGAAACTGTCCGGGGACGATGAATCTTAGGGATCCACAAGAGGGAGGATACAGTAGCCAGTCCCAGCTCCTCGGCCTCGATAGCCCCCCAGACCTTCCCCGCACCGAAGTTACACCACTGAGCACAATGAGAGAGCTGCGCAGCATAATAATATTTTTTAAAATCAGGAATTCCCAAACCCCCACCCCTAGAAGGCCGCTGAAGCAACTTTAGTCTGATCCGCGGGCGTTTCCGGTTCCATATGAAATATGAGGTTTGGTACTGAAGGAATTTGAACACGTATGGAGGGATGTAGATCGGAAGGGTCTGAAATAGATACAAGAGCCGAGGGAGAACGCTCATCTTAACTGAATGTATTCTACCTATCCAAGAAATAAAATAATTGGACCAGTCACACAAATCAGACTTAATACAATCTAGAAGGCGGGGAAAATTTGCCTGAAACAGCTGATGATGATGATGAGTTAGGAAAACACCAAGATATTTAATCTTTTTTTTATGCCAGGTACAAGGGAGCATGGCCTCCAGTGTTTGCTTTAGGGTAGCAGGGATATAGAAATCAAGAACTTCAGTCTTGGTGACATTAATTTTATAACCCGAGTGTTGGGAATATGAATTTATTTCCTCTAGAAGTGAATTTAGGGATTGAGGTGGGTCAGTGAGAGAGACTAAAATATCGTCGGCATATAATGCGATTTTATATTCCGAAGGGCCAGTGGATACTCCTGAGATAGCTCTATTACAACGGATCTTTGCCTCCAGGGGTTCCATAATAAGAGCAAATATTAAGGGAGAGAGGGGACAACCCTGCCGAGTACCGTTAGTTATTCCAAAACTAGAGGAGTAGACACCATTAACCGAAACTCGTGCTGTGGGGGAACGGTAAAGTGCCACAATGCCATCTAAAAATTTGCCTGAAAATCCCATTTTGTCTAGGACAGCGAATATGAAGGGCCAGGAGATGCGATCGAAGGCCTTCTCCGCGTCAAGAGCTAAAATCAGAGAAGGAAGTTTCCTTTTATGAATAGAATGTATCAGATCAATGGCCCGTCTGGTGTTGTCCGATGCCTGACGTCCAGGTATAAACCCGACCTGATCCGGATGTATCAAATAAGAAAGCAAAGGAGCTAACCGAGTCGCTAGGATTTTAGCATAAATTTTCAGGTCGACGTTTAATAATGAAATCGGTCTATAGTTAATACAATGAGTAGGATCACGATCAGGTTTAGGGATCACTACAATGTCGGCCCGAGTTGTATCAGGAGCAAAAGAAGCGCCCTCCAAAATATCATTAAATAGAGATGTAAGATGTGGGGCAAGTTCCTTTGCAAACAGTTTATAATATTGGGCTGTAAATCCATCAGGGCCTGGGGCGGCAGAGGAACGCATTGATCTAATAGCAGCTATTGTCTCTTCATCTGAAATACGGTCATTGAGAGTAGATAATTGGGATTCTGAGAGCCTCGGAAGGAAAGTAGAGGACAAATATGAGTGCACCCCCTCGGCTCCAGCAGAAGTGGGATAAGAAGAATCTGATAAGTTATAAAGGGAACTATAAAAGGTTCGAAACTCCTCAGCCATAACCTCAGGATCATAAGTTAGAGAACCAGAAGACGGAGAGTGTAGTTTGTCTATCGCACCTAATGCTTGTCTGCGACGCAGTTTATTGGCTAACAAAGAATCAATTTTGTCAGATTTATCATAAAAGCGTTGACGAAGTTTTTGCAAGATAAGCGCAGCGCGACGAGACAGAAGGGCATTAAGCTGACCTCGTAGTTTCTCAATTTGGGTTAGCACGGAGGCGCTAGGGGATGTTTTATGCTGAATCAATAGTACTGAAATTTGTGACTCAAGGGAAGTAATTTCTTGTGCAGCCGCTTTCCTAACCGCTGAGGTTTTAGAAATAAGAAAACCCCGTATAGTAGCCTTATGGGCTTCCCAGAGGATACTAGAGGAAATATCAGGGGAGGTATTCTCCTCAAAATAGCGGGTCATCACCAATTTTATTTCTAGCAGAGCGGGGGGATGTTGTAAAAGGGAGTCATCAAGACGCCAGTTACGCTTCCTACGAGGAGAGCGATGTACCTCTAAAAGAATATAGACACCTGCATGGTCTGTCCATGTAAAGGGGGAAATACCGGCTTCCGTAACCAGAGAGGTAATAGTGGAGGAAATGTGGATCATATCTATCCTTGAATAATGTTGGTGTGGAGCTGAAAAATGAGTATAGTCTTTGCTGTGAGGATGTTTAAGACGCCAGGTATCACTAAGGCCATAATGTTTAAGGGAGGCCAGGAGAGTACGAGAAGCTCTAGGAAGAGACATCCCCGAGGAGTTTGAAGGCGGGTTTGATCTGTCTAACAGGGGGTCAATAATGGTATTAAAATCCCCACACAAAATAATATGGCCCTGCGCAACTCTGCTAATACGCCTGAACAGAGAATCAAAGAATTGGGGCTGGTCTTGATTAGGAGCGTACACTGACACCAGAGTGAAAATCTCAGTACGGAGAGTACCGATCACTATAAGAAATCGACCCTCTGGGTCTGTCACAGTTTTAATGTGGACAAAAGGGATATTACGCCTAATTAAAATGGCTACCCCACGTTTTTTACAATTCGCTGAAGCAAAGAAGGTCTGGGCAAACCACCTACCTCGGAGCTGAGAATGCGGGCCCGTAAGATGCGTCTCTTGTAGAAATGCAACATCGGCTTTCTCCCTCCTACAAGCCCCCAAGAGAACAGTACTTTTCTTAGGAGAATTAAGACCGTTTACATTAACTGATAGCAATTTAAGAGACATGGAAAAATATATAAAGAGGTGCTACTGACATAACACACAGATATAATAAGTCAAAAATTAGGGACAGAAAGAAAAAAAAAAAAAGTGGAAAAAGAAACATAAGAGAGCCACAGAGAAAGAAAGGCACACAAAAAAAAGAGAGAAACAGAGAACCCATTCGGGTAACAACCCTGGTAAATTGGGTCCCAATCAAGGACCGCAATAATATCAATCAACATAACATTAATCAAAAATATCAAAGGGAGCATGGGGGGTAGTGAAAGGACCGTCCAATAGAATCAGGACTGCCTGGACCCTTAAATATAAGATCGGCTAAAACCAAATCAAACAAAAATCCCTGTAAAACAGGGATCATAAACCAGTGTCAGTATATAGAAACAAAACAAAACAAAACAAAAAAAAAAAAAAAGGGGAGGGGGGGGAAGGAAAATGGGAAAGACAAGGGGAAAAGAGAAAAATTATCTAAACATCGGGATATTCATACAAATAATAACTATTTATGTCGCAGAGAACCACGAGGGGAGGACTGTTCCTCCTAGCAAAATTCAAAAAGAACATTGTAGGGAGCTTAAACCCTATTATAAAGAGAGTATACACCAGGGAGTGACCGAACAGTTCAAGTGGGGTCACAGTCCTTAGCATGGTGACGGGAAACCCTGGTCCAGTCCGGTGAAGGAGGATGGGAGCGGTGAGGTTTGGGAGAGGCTGCATCAGTCACCGGATCAGAAGTCGGTGTCGGAAGAAGATTAAGCTTGGCTAATAAATCTTGACCTTGAGTGAGAGTCTTGACACTATGCACAGTGTTGTTTGCTGAAACCTGAAGCATAAAGGGGAATCCCCAGCGATATCGGATTTGATGCTGCCGTAGAATCTTAGTGACTGGCTGAAGATCCCGCCGTTTCTGAATAGTAGAGGGAGCCAGGTCCTGGAAGATTTGTAACTGCATATCTTGGAAAGGAATCACTGGAGAGTCTCGAGTAGCTAACAAGATCCGTTCCTTTGTACGAAAATAGTGCAGGCGAACTATGACGTCTCTAGGAGGTTGAGTAGGAGAGGGCTTCGATCGGAGTGCTCTATGGGCTCTATCACATAAACAATCTTCATTTGTAAGGGCTGGAACTAAGTGTTGAAAAAAGTCTTTTAGAAATGACGGTAAGGAGGGACCAAGGATTGATTCTGCTATATTACGGATACATAAGTTGTTGCGACGGGAACGATTCTCTTGGTCCTCTTGTCTTTCTTTGAGTGTCTCCACCTCATCATGAAGTCTAGAGAGTTCTTTATCAAGACGATTTTGGGAGCGGCATAAGTCGTCCGATTTAGATTCCAGCGCGTCCGTTCTGTTGCCAAGAGATGTCAATTCTGATTTAAATTCTGTTATAGCCTTTGACAGTTCTTGCTTGAATGCGGATTGAACTCCCTCCAACAAACCAGTCATAACCGCTTGAATTTGAGGATCAATACCAGCTTCGGATGAGCAAGGGGAGGAGGGGGATTCTGGGGGTAATGACGAACTCTGTGAACCCTTGGATTTAGATCCGAAGAAATTTGCAGAGGATGGTGGAGGTTTCTTACCTCTCTGCGACATAGTGAAATAATACAAAAAAACAAAACAAACTACGGTATAAAAGGTGAGACACAGGGCTCTACAATAATAGTCCAGGCAAGTTTGGTGATAATATTAAGCGAACATCTTTAACTCCAGAGAGGCACCATCCAGGAGAACTTTAGCCTCAGAAAAAAGAGTGTGAAAGGCTGGCAGAAAATATAATAGCACATGGAGGTTCGCTAATTGTGGCTGCAAGTAGTACTTGAGGTAATTATCACAGAAGACCACAAGAGGGAGCCAGCATAGAGTAAATGGCAAATATCCACCAGCACAAAAGTAAAAAATGTCAGGGCAAGAGCAAGCTAAGTAACTGATATGGTTTGAACCTGTTAGGCTAGTGAAAAATAAACTGGATATGTGTAGGTGGTCATATAGGAGCTCCAGACATAGAGAGAAGGGCCAACAGGTCACGTGACAATGGAGCAGATGGGGCAGTGGGATATGGAAATACAATATAATATAATCTCCCCTCAGGGACTCACCACCCTCCCCTTACTCCAGGGAGTCACAGGCAGCAGATAATCCTGTCAGCAAGCGGGGTTGCACTGCCAGTATCCCGGCAGCAATAACCAGCAGCAGCATCAGCGTGGGAGAAAATCAAAGATGGCCACCGGAGGCTTCAGAACGCTGGGGCTTCCTCCCAAAGATGTCTCCCGGGAGTCCCCAGAAGCAGGGACACCAGCCCTGACACAGCAGCAGGGCAGCCGAGGCTAGAGGGCCGGAGAGGGGTCACGCGATGTGCGGCAGAGAGGACTCCGTCGGGCGTCCACCACAGAGATGAAGCCGCCGCCGGAAGTCCACAGCCGCCAGTCGGCGCGCTCCAGTCCCCGGCTCAAAGGGCAGCAGGCCAGCTGCAACCCGCGGAAGCGCCTATTGCGCCTCCTGATTCCGCAGCTTTCACCCGCTGGGCCAGTGACAAACCAGGGGAAGGTAAGCAAGGGTCTGGAGGTGTCTGCTGACCGGGATGGGGCTATAGAGGCTAGATTTCCTCTGCACTGGCCCGGAGCTCTAACGAGATGCGGCTTCCTCCATTAACGGTCAGGCCACGCCCCAGCAGAAAACTTTTCAATAACAGATATGATAAAATAATATTAATAAAACTGACAGGTTTATTGTAATTAAGTATTCCTCATTGACATGAAGTATAAAGTTATAGATCATCAAATCTTTTTTTCAACATGTCTTGCACAACAGCTCCATGGGTAGTATTTCAGGTTGCTGGGTTGACAACTTGGCATTTTCTTTTTCATTTTTCTAATATGCAATTACAAAACCCCAAAATACTTGAAGGTATAGAAGGTAATTCGTTTTAAAATCTCATGGAATCTTCTATTTATAATATTTGCCAAGTGCTAGGAGCCTGGCTACAATATTTCCCTGCACAGTCTCTTCCATTCTCCTCTCCACATACCAGTCAGAAAGTTACTATATTTCTTACAACCAAATGGAGACTTCAGCAACCAATCAGTTCACAAACGGGTAACCAACAGTAGCCTTACACAGCTTTTACACCTAAATCCTGGGTCTGACCGTAGATTTGGAACACAGGTCCAAAACGGGTCAGACCCAGGACAGACCTTTTCTACTGCGGTGCTGATCCGGATTATTCCCAAGCAATGAAGGGCGTCACAGCCTGCCGCTAATTCTGTTTTACAAAACAGAATTTTTGCCTAGCCTGCTGGCAGCTGCGAAGTTTATCTAGCTATCTGCAGAGACCGCTGGCAGTCATCTCATCACCAGCAGTGCACTTGGCATGTCAGTGCTTGGTATCCTCTCCCACTGACTCCACCGTGCTGAGTCATCACTGTTGCGCCCACCCCCTGGCCTTGCTTGCTCATACTCTTAGCTCCTCCTCTGCCTTTCAGAGACTAGGATCAGGGATGCCTAGCTATCCATCGCCGTGACTGCACCACCGATTTAGTGTGTGTGTGTGTGTGCGTGTGTGCGTGTGTGAGCTGGAGTGGAGCTCCGAACAACCTTGTAGCCAGTAAGATGGCTGAGTCATCCAGGGCAGTTGCTGCGATGCGCAGCACAGCTCCTCCAAGGCAGCTCCCATGGGCCATTCAGTACTCAGTTAATCCTCATCAGTGCACGGCACTCCTCCACTCTGGTCTGGACATCTGAAGGTAAGGTACCTGTAGCATATCAGGCAAGCTGTATCTGGCTGTGTGTCATGCATTTAGTAGGAGGGGAGGTTTAGCTGTGTGTGTTAGGAAGTGGGTAATTGGTGTGGGGTGAGGTGTGGGGGGGGTACTTGCAGTATAAGATGCCACACTTTCACTTTACTGGTTGGGAAATGTAATTGACGTGGAGGGGGGGAGGAGGAGGGCAGGCTTACATTTTGCCTAGGGTGTCAGGAAACCTTGCACTGGCCCTGCTGGACACACACAGGCACATAACAGAAAATAAGCAAACAAAATAAAAGTAAATGTCTCTGCACTCCTTGTGCTAATGTCTGTGGACACTCCAGGTCCTGGCACCCTAATGCTAACCACCACCCCCAGCCTATCGCCTGGCCAGTTTGTCCAGCATCAGGAGCAATGAGCAACAAGTGTGTGAGAGTTTTAAACTTTTCCTGTGCTGCTGACTTCCTGCTGGCTCTGGGCAACCTGGAAAACAAGGAGTTCCATATCTTCACTTTGAGCTGTGCAGCCCAGAAAACCCGGAATTCCAAACTTCTGTTGTAACTGCAGAATGTGCTGGTCTTGTTTTCCTCTCCCTTGGAGGGAGCTTATCCCACCAGAATGTGGGCAATTCAGGTGAGAGACAACCCCTATCACCACACATTCCTCCCTTTTGCTTTTCCAAGCTTGGAGAAGCGCACTTTTCCTTTTGCGACAGCCGAGAACATTCAACGTTCCGAACCAACTTTCCAGGGGTGTCTTCTTCATACCCCCTGAACGTGATGCATTCTGCCAGAGGAGCAACCATCCTTCTTTTCTTACGGACACCAGGTTCTGCTCTTTTCCGCTGCCCTGCAGACAAAGTATCCCCCAAAGAGCCGGTGTGACATCTGAGCATTCTAGCGAGAAGTACATGGACCGGATTTTCTTCTTGCTCGAAAGCTTGTCACCGTGCCTCAGGAATGCAATACGGTCGCTGCTTTACGCCCACTCCTTCAGGTGTATTTATCCCATGCTCTATTAAGGCAGTGTGCCCTGGCAGGGAAGAAAACACATCCTGATTATTGCGAACTAAGGGCCTGATCCAGACCCGCTCATGAGCGCATAGCGCTTGCAATTGGGTCGATGGTGGCCCAGTGCGCACACTTCGTGCGCAAGCCTCAGAGCGAGTGAGACCTTCACTTGCTCTGGAGCTCACAGCAAAATGGGGCGGCTGTCGATGTTGATCGACAGTTCGCCCCATTTTGTAGGCGGGTAGGGGGGGTGGCTGAACAAACAGAGGCATTCCCGAAGGAATGCCTGCCGTTTGTGGGTGATGTCGTGATGTCAGTAGTGGACTTCCGGAAGTCCACTTGGCATTGCAAGTGCAGAGACCCTACCACAAGGGTCTCCTCGCAATACCGATGGTCGCGATAATCGTGACCATCGCCAGGTGGCTTGCACAAGCTGTGGGTGGTCACCCACAGCTGTGCGAGCATCCTAGAGGCCAGAATTTAAAAAAATAGGGACACCCTGATTCAAAGCCAGCGCACGCAAATAGCGTGCACCTCTGAATCAGGCCCTAAGGCTTCTGCTCCTTTTTCCTGTTTTGCTGACAAGTTGTCCACCAGTGGAACTTTTGTAGGGTCAAGCAAACTAGAGCAGCCCCCAGGAACCAGAGGTGTGGCGGTTTCCAGCACATCCACGGCAACATCTGTATTGGGTATGACACCTCTGCAAATATTTCTGTCTGGCCATAACCAGGCAAAGTGTAGTGAATTTCTTTCCTCAGACATTAATTGTGCAGAGGTTCGCTCTCTACAGAGGACTGGTTGTGTTTTTCCACTCTTCTCCCTTTTCGGAGGTAGGGTCATGGGGAATTTACATTAGTGTTGTCTCTGTGGTTTCAGAGCTCAACAAATCCTAGGAAATTGCGTCCCAATATGATAGGATAGGGGAGCTTAGGACTAACCGCAGCAACCACCTCATAAGCGAGCCCCTTTATGATGAAGCTCACTCGCACTCTGGAAAAGTTTTCTGTGGATCCATGAATGCAGAGTATTTCAACTAACCCTGGCATCTTTTCCACTGGCCTGGGAAGGGCAGCCTCTGAGATCAGGGTTAGCTCACTCCCTGAGTCTATAATAGCTGCGAGTTCTTGGCTATTCAGTAACACAGTTTCCCACATTAACTGGGGTCTGGAATCCAGGGGTACCATTGTGCAATAAGTGGGGTACATAGTGCCCATACTAGAACCGCACACTCCATAGGCTCTGTTTTTCTGGGGACAGTCTCGCCTTATATAACCTGGCTCTCTGCACTCATAGCAAACGACCCTGGCATCTCCAGCGGTGTCTCCTTGAGGAGGGGTGAAAGTTGGGGTCACAGGCCAATGGGGTGCCATTTTAACAGGTCGCTCATTCCCTGTTTTCTTTTCTGGCATCTTTGTCATATTTCCTGCGGTCTCATATCGCTCCAATACTCTAACTAATTCCTCTAAATCCTGAGGATCAGCGTGTATGATCCAGCACTGCATATTCCGCCCTAGGAATCTTATACACTGGTCAATAGCCACTGTCTCTACAATCTGAGTGGCAGTGCGGTCTCCTGGTTGGAGCCAACTCCGCCTCTGTCTAGCGAGTTCTGCAACCTGCTTCCGAATAGGGACCCCAGAAGGAGTGAGACCTGCACTTTTCCAGAAGGAATGAGACATGACCTAGCCACTTTTGACTAGGTCATATTTCTCTGCATCAGCAGAGGACAAATCAGAATAGGCTTTCTGAGCCTCACCAGTGATATAGGAGGCAAGTCTATCAGCTCAAGTATCTGCTGACCAATTTAAACACTGTGCCACCCTCTCAAATATCAGCAAATACTCCTCTGGGTCATTTTCTTCAGATTTTCTTTAGATGCCCAGCACCTGGTGAGCCCATTGACTGGGTCACTAACTGTAACATTTGTTCCTCTGTTTTTGGTGAGAGGCCAACAAATTTACTATAGTGTGAAAAACTTCCTCCATTTTTATAGTGGGAGGAGTATGTACAAGTCTAGGTGCTTTTAGATAACAAGCCAGTTTACACAAATAAATATATCTATTTCTTTCAGCAAACTATTTTTTCTCCAGCAATGCAGGGGTTAATTAGACCTCAGTAATATGTGCGTCTTGCTCTTGTTCAGTCATCAGGTGAACTTAATTAGACAGCTTACTAGCTGGTGAAGATAATAATCAGCATTTTATATCTCAAGCACCTTAGTAAAAACAAAGCAAAGTAACTTTTTTTTCTCAGTACACAGTAACAGCTTTTGCAAAATGCATAGCAAGTTACAGTGTCCTTAATATAACTGCAGTTTTTCTGGTTCGCCAATCATACTCAACGTATACCAAACATTTTGCCTTGTCAGTTCCTTTACTACGCCGTAGGTATCTAGTGATTGCGCTGCAACACAGCAGTACAGAGGTCCCCGTATGGGCAACCACATGTAACATGGGGTATGGAAATGAGGACTCCAGACAGGCAGGTACTTGGTAAAGCAGTGGCTTTAAATAGCAGCAAAGACTGCACCTTAGCACACGTGAGGTTAGGCCTGGACACACACAGGCACATAACTGAAAATAAGCAAACAACATAAAAGTAAATGTCTCAGCACTCCTTGTGCTAATGTCTGTGGACCCTCCAGGTCATAGGACCCTAATTCTAACCACCACCCCCAGCCTATCACCTGGCCATTGTCCAGCATCAGGATCAATGTGAGAGTTTTAAACTTTTCATGTGCTGCTGACTTCCTGCTGGCTCTGGGCAACCTGGAAAACAAAGAGTTCCATATCTCCACTTTGAGCTGTGCAGCCCAGAAAATCCGGAAT
Source organism: Taudactylus pleione (assembly GCA_031769625.1). Classification (NCBI taxonomy): domain Eukaryota; kingdom Metazoa; phylum Chordata; class Amphibia; order Anura; family Myobatrachidae; genus Taudactylus; species Taudactylus pleione. Next base: position 9,113,073 of record JAUIMM010000052.1, on the reverse strand, counting down.
TCCAAACTTCTATTGTAACTGCAGAATGTGCTGGTCTTGTTTTCCTCTCCTTTGGAGGGAGCTTATCCCACCAGAATGTGGGCAATTTATGTGAGAGACAACCCCTTTCACCACAATAGTTACTAACCAGAGAGAGTTAGCAAAGCTGCTGATCTTTGGCGGCTTTGACTGATACATTTAAAATAACAAGAGAAATACGAGTTTGGGCTTGTGTTGGCTCTGCTGTCCCTGTTGACCTGAGGCTATTTTCCTCCAGTGGTAATTGGTGGAGTACCTGTCATGGCCTTTGACCATGTTCTACTCTACTTTGCTATTTAAGCCCTTCTGTCTTGCTGATTTGAAGGCATTTTATTTTCTATGTGACATAAATAAAGGATAATAATAACAATAATAATAATAATAATTATTATTATTATACTGCTAAAGTGCAGCTTATCTCTACTCTAGATTAACTTATTGTGTCCTTTTCTAATGATAAATCAGTTGGGGTAGATTGTCTCCCTATAGCGCTCTAAAAGACCCACATGGATTATTTTGGTCACTACATTGTTGGAGACTTTAAATATTTTGTTTAAGGCTTGGTCACTCCTCTTGTCAATGTCAGCATGCCTTATAGTGGCACTCCCTAAGCCATGGAAGGATCTTCTATTTTTTAGCCAAGGCCATAGAGGGCCAACCCGGGCGCTATTACTATCAGGTGGGGGGGGCTAATAGCGGGAGGTGTGGCCACACTCGCTTTGAACCCCCCCTATTTGTATTGCCATGTACTGGGAAGGGGGGTGTTGCGAGAAAATCCTGAGAGGGGACACAATCAGTGTGATTGCTATCCCCACAGGCAGAGAAGAGGAGACTGCTGCTGCTTTGCGGCTGTAGTCTCCCTGGTCTCCCACTGCAGCCCAGTACACAGCTGCATGTGCTGGGCTGCTGACAGGTAAGAGGAATGGGGCAGCGTCGGACCCGGGCCCCCGACGGGCCCCTCCAACAAGCCTGGGCCTGTGTAATTAGTACCTGCCCCCCCCCCGTCGGCTCCCCTATTTATAGCATTATTTTTGACAATGGTCCGGCGTAGGTCTCCCTTGATGTGGCTAAAGCATTTGATTCAGTGTGCTGCTTCCATTGGTCTCCCCGGATACACCAACAGCTTCTATACTCTCGGTATAGCCGGAGACTATCTATTGACTTCTTGAGCCTCCTAACAGAGAGTCTCCGGGTGTAAGTTTTCTGAATTAATCAACATTTTCTATGCCTGTTGGGAGCTGGGAGATATGTTCCCCAAGCATGCATTATTAAGCATGGACACTGTTGGCCTTGATCCTGCAACTATATTTCTATTTCAGTCTAACTATCTGCTGATATACAAGATGGATTGATACATTATAAGTGCGATATTGTTGCCATCACTGACATTATGGGTTTTTTTTTATAAATATTTGACAATTTTTTTGCATCTACAAATCATTTGTATATACAGTAGGGTCCGATATTTATGCAGATCTATTAAACCATTGCACAGTTGGCTAATAGTTTTTAGGTTATATATTATAGTTTATACTTTATACATGTATTTTTAAACTGTCCATGTGTATTGTTGTTAGTGTGTATTTTTGAATCAAGATCATTGGTCTTTATTAATATTAAAATTATATTAATTCTTTGTCTAGCACTACCTTTTAGTTTTTTTTCCTGTTATTATTTTCAAACCTGCTTTGCTGGTTAGATGGCAGTAGTTGATACGTCTGGCTTTTTTTCTTCAAATAAATCCAACAAAATCTTTGATAATATAATTTAAATCATATTCTTTTTACTAGAGTGTGTGTTTTAGAGAGGCAGTATATATTACTGTACTTACGGGTGTGGTTGTGTCCCCATCAGCTGAGCCCCCAAAAGATAAGTGCAAAAAAACCTTTTTGTTCTGGTGTCTAAAACAAATCTACAGACTTTTATAAATCAATTGAAATAATTTTCTTTCTACTAAAGTATGCGTTTTAGAGAGGCAGCATATTTTACAGTACTTAGGGGTGTGGTCGTGTCCCCATAAGCTGTGCCCCAAAAAATAATAAGTGCAAATTCTGCATTTTTTTTCTGGTGTCTAATTAAATCTCCAGTCTTTTATAATTCAATTTAAATCATATGCTTTCAACTTACAAGTGAGGTTGTATCTCCGTCAGCTGCACACAAAAAAAATAAGTGCAAAAAAGGCACTTTTTTGCTGTTGTCTAAAAAAATCTCCAGTCTCTTATAATTAAATTTAAATTAGACATGAGTGGTTTGGTTTTTGTGAAAACCAAACACAAGTAACTCTGAGTCCTGGCTTGGGTCTTGCCACCAAGTTCAAATTCCAGAATGGGGCAAAATTGAATTTTTCTGGTTTCAGATCTTACTTGTTTTGGATGCATATAAGAGTCCCTTCCTCATGACCAGGTGCCATTTCAAACAGGAGAGTGGTGGGAGACTGTGTGTCTAAAAAAACATTTATAAATGCCATTAGGAGTCCTTTGGGATGCCATCAGGATGCCAGAGATTAGGGCAGAAAGAGATGTAGTTGTAGTTGGTAGATGCAGTGAGTATGGGAAGGGTGACTGCAGGCATCATTGTCACTGTATGTGTGTCGGTTTGTCAGACACACACTGCCAGGGACGACAAGAGCCGCCATGAGCCCTGGTACTGATGGGGGCATGGCCTAAGCTCAGGAGGCCCCTTAGAAAAAAAAATACTGTTTGCAGTGCACCGGGGAGGGGGTACTGTGAGCCCCTCAGCCCAGCGCAAATCCAGGTGGGGGGGAGGCAATCAGTGTGATCGCTCCCTCCTACAGGCAGAGGAGAAGAGACTGCTGCTGCTCAGAGACCAAGAGCAGTGTCCCTGCTCCCACTGCAGCCAAACACACAGCAGCGAGTGCTGCGCTGTTGACAGATAAGAGGGAGGGGGGGGCAGCATAGGACCCGGGCCCCCAATTGGGCCCCTCCAAGAAGCCCAGGCAATTAATGCCTGCTCCCCTCCCCCTCGGCACCCCTGTACACTGCAAACAAACAGGCTACTGTGTGTGGTGCTGCAACAAAAATAAAATGGCTCTTATTTGTTTAAAGTGTGTGTTGTGAAGCAGAGTATACTACTGCAAATAATCAGTAGTCCTGATCCATTTGCCTGATCACTGGCTTATGGGATACAGATGACACTGACCAGCTCTACTGATTACCAGTGCTGTTGAAACCACAGGCAGGTCACCCCGGCTACTGCAGAGCCTAAAGGTGACAGTCAGTGCATACGCTGTACCATTATCCTAAGGAGAAACATCTGGCATGTAGTCTGGTTTTATCAGAACAGAGTTTGAATTTTGTAATTTAATCAAACTTTGCAGGACCTACCTGATCTCACCCTTCTGTTCCTCACCTTCCCAACCCATACCCTTTCCTTGTTTACCCATAAGGCATCACCAGGTCTGGTGACACCTGGTGTGCACTATGGATACAGAAAAGGAGGTGTGGCCTAAATATAGGGGTGTGGTCTCGCAGGGGATCCCAATAACATCACTCCGGGGGCAGGCCAGCATCACTAGAGATGCTGGGCTGCCTCTGGAGACTAGGCAGACTGCACTGTTGGCTCCTCCTCTATGACAGGAGACGGGTGCTGCAGGTGAATGTCACACTGCAGCACTTGGCTCCTATCACTGCAGAGGACCAAGCATTTTGGTGTCACTCCCTCCGAGGGTGACACTTGTATGCGGCCCGCACCCCCCTCATGATGCCACTTGTTTACCTTTTGTCCACAGCCACCTTAACATATTGATTTGTAATATTCTGATAATATACATCAAATAAATTGAATTATTTGATAAATAAAATAAATTAGTGTCATGTACCACATAATTTAGGAACTAGAGTGAAGCAGTGTTTCATCTACGCTCCCATTCTGAGGCAATTCGATTGTGACCAGCCCTTCTTCCTGGAGGTGGACGCCTCTACGGTCAGGGTTGGGGCAGTACCTCTGCAGAAGGATGTGGAGGGAAAGTGATATTCTTATGGCTTCTTTTCCCGCAAGTTTTCAACCCTGAAAAAAACTACGGCGTCGGGAATAAAGAACTGTTAGCCATCAAGTTGGTCCTACAGAAGTGTCGATACCTGGAGGGGTCAAAATTCCCTGTGACTGTTTACACTGACCACAAGAATCTTACTTACCTCAGGACTGCTCACTGTCTGAACTATCATAAATCCAGATGGTAGGTGCTTTTTGACTGCTTTAATCTGGCCAGGCAGCAAAAACATCAAAGCTGATGCACTATCCCAGGCATTCAGTTCCACTGAGGAGGACGAGGTTTGGGAGAATAAACCTACTCTGAACCCGATTTGCTTTCTGGCAGCAACCACCAAGGTCAAAATTCCTCCAGGAAATACATTCATAGCACCTGTGCTCTATGGAAAACTGTTACAATGGGCACATGGTTTGCGATTTACAGGTCATGCGGGTGTAAAAAGTACTCTGGAGTTAATTTTTAGGGGGTATTGGTGGCCTACGGTCTGTCAAGGTGTTAAGGACTTTGTGTCAGCCTGTTATACCTGCGCTCAGCACAAGGTTCCACCTCACTTACCCTTTGGGTCCTCTGCTTCCATTGCCAGTGCCTGACCAACCATGGATCCATATTTCCATTGACTTTGTTATTGGTCTGCTGTCTTGTCAAGGTTTCAATACCTTCTGGGTAGTAGTGGACAGGTTTTCAAAGCCGCTCACTTCGTTCCATTAAAGGACCTACCTTTGGCTGCAAAGCTAGCAGAGGTATTCATAAGGGAGATCTTCAGGTAGTACGGGTTCCCTAAAGACATTGGTTCAGACTGTGTGGTGCAATTTATCTCTAGATTCTGGAAGGCACTGTGTAAATGTTTTGGGGTTAACCTGAGCTTTTTTTCCGCCTACCACCCCCAGAGTAATGGTCAGACGGAGCGGATGAATCTGGATTTGGAGAAATTCATCCAATTGTACGTGTCGGCCAGTGAAGAAGATTGGTTCTCCTTGCTGCCATGGGCTGAATTCACTAACAATAATCTGTTCCATAAGGCATCTTTCTGTTCTTCATTAAGTACGGTCTACATCCTGTAATAGCGGAATTATCAGCTTTGCCAGTCAATTTCATCTGGAAGAAGGTAAAAAAATTGTGTAAAGCTTCATCACGTTACAAATTGTTGGCCGACTAAAAGAAGAAGAAAGTTCCATTGCTGAACCTGGGTGATAAAGTCTGGTTATCGACTAAACAACTGCACTTAAAGGTACTCACAATGAAGTTCGCTCCTAGATTCATTGATCCCTTACAAATTCTTCAAGTAATTTATCTGGTGAAATATCGACTGAAACTTCCTGGCACACTCAGGATACCTAATGTGTTCCATATTTCCCTCCTCAAGCCTTTGGTTTTCAACTGGTTTTCGACACCTGATAAATCTTCTTTGGCTATTTCAGTAAACCATCAAGAGTAATGCTAGGTGAAACAAATCTTGTATTCCAGAATATCTCATGGAACAGTTCAGTTTTTGGTAGACTGGAAGGGGTATGGTCCTGAGGAACGTTGTTGGGTCAAGGTCTCAGATATCCATGCACCTCAACTTCTCCGCAAATTTAATCAGAAGTTGCCTGCAAACCATCTGTGGGGTGTTCGGTGCCTACCCCTAGAGGGGAAGGGTAATGTCACAGCTCTCTTACCGGGTTCGGTGGTGCCCCGCTGCTGAAGTCTCCAGCTCCTGGTGTGCTTCCGGCTGCAGCTCCTCCTCCCGGCCGCAGCTTCTATATGGCTGCGTTCGCAAAAATTATGTCACTGTGGGCAGCAAATTTGAAGTAGCTTGCTAAAAAGAAGCCTGGCCACTTCTTCTTTGCCATAGTATAGGCTCCTATACCTTACTCCAGCATTTGTGTTTGTGATTCTACTGCTCGTTCCTGACCTTGGCTTTGTTTGTGACCCGACTTCTTCTGCTCCCTGGTATTATGCTTGGTATTCTGGTTTGACCCTTGGCTATCCTCCATTACCTGCACACATCTGCTCCGGGTAGCATCTTGTCAGTTTGGTTTTGACCTGGCTTATCGACCACAGTGTACTCCGTTCCATCAAGAGCATGCCAGCACCTGTATTAGGGAACCTAGTCTGAGGACCTTGATTTCAAACCTCCTTGGAGGGGTCCCTGGTGAATACCACCAGCGCATTAGACTCCGCGCCTCAGTAATAGGTCTCGCCAATCCCAAAGTACGAGTTAGCATCCACTACACATCCATGACTTGCGACAAGGAGGTACAAAGTTTTGTGAGCATTTACATTTTAACATTGTTGCAGGGTATGCCATGCCAGAGTAGTGGGTTTTTACAAATATGGGGTGGGATTTCTTGGTCACGTAGAAAAGATACTAAGTCTCCTCCCTTAAGGATTTCCCTCTCTAGAGCTGTATTAGCAAAATCAGGGGCGCTGAGAGGGTGGGAGCGGATACTAATTACCTGGGCCCGGGATTTGTAGGAGGTGCCTGGCAGGGGCGAATGTCCAATGCCACTCCCCCTCCCTCTTACCTGTCAGCAGACCAGCACACATTGCTGTGTGAGCAGCAGCAGCAGTCTCCTCTCCTCAGCCTGTGGGGGGAGCTATCACACTGATTGTGCCCCCCACTGGATTTGCACCAGGCTGAGGCGCACACAGTGCCCCCCTCCCCAGCGCACACTGCAAATAGCTGTTTTCTTTTTTTTCTATGGGTGCATGGCCATGCATTATGCAATTAGGACACGCCCCCTCTCCCCAGCCAGGGCCAGCTCTCTATGGCCCTGAGCATTATTGTCCAGACAATGCAACCAATACTTGAGGTACCTTAAGCGAGTGGACTGACAATACAGCTGAACATTGGGAAAATTAATAAACCCATAATTGACTGATTATCGTAGTCTCATAAGTCCTATGTGTGGTCGACGGCCCTCCAGCATAAAATCGTTCTGACGCCCCTGCTCCTGATCCCAATTAACTTGAAACCTGCAGTCCTCCCCAAACTGTTGTAATATCTGAAATATATGAGGCAGTGAGTCGGAAGGCTGTGATACATTTAGTAAGATATCGGACCAAGTGTAACAGGGTGAGAGTTTAGAAACTCTCACCCTATTACATTGGTCGAGTTGTATCTTTAAAATGGGAAAACATCTGGATGAGAGATTAAATTGTAAGAGTTTTTTGAGTCTTAAAACATACCAGTTTGGATGTTCTTGGACTCTATTACATTGGGTGAGTTTAAAATGTGTGAGAGTTTTCTCTCACATTTTCTAAACTCCCACCCTATTACATTTGGCCAATCATCTGAAAATGCAGTTAGTTAATTATTTTATTTCCATTCACAATAGCATGAAACCTGGTGTAATTTTGTAGGATATGCAGTAGAGGGTCAATGGCTATGTTAAATAGGAGTGGGGAAAAGGGCCTTCCTAACGGGTGCCGCAGGACATAGTTATTGGACTACCACTATAACCATTAATCTGGCGTGTAAAGGTAATGGATTATCTCAATAAAAGAAGGATGAAAATTTCTAAACTGTAAGACTGAAAACAGGTGAGGCCAAAGCCTTTGTGGTATCAAGGCTAAGCAGTATATTTTGTGTAGTAGGTGATTGGGAAGAAGCAGCAGTTGCTGCTATTGCTGACCATACTTCCTTAACTGAGTGGGTATTACGCACATAGCCAAAAAGTTGGTGGCTTGTTAAAACTTGTGAAAGCAGGCACAGAGACCGATCCACTATTATTTTTGCAAATAATTTAATATCAGTAACGTGATCGGTCGTTATGAATCTATGAATTGGACATTCGGCGAGGTTTTGGGAGTATTATTGTGTGAGCTGAGTTAAAATATGGAAGGGAGTATGATTTGGAGGATGTCATTAAAGTGTTTCAATAAAGTAGGTGCAATGTGTGGTTATAATATTCTATAACATTTGTTGGACAGGCCATCATGACCCTCGGATTTATGAAGCTGAAGTTGGGATATGGCTGTTGTAACATCCAGAAGGGTGATAGGCTGACTAAGGGATTCAGATTGGTCTTGCAGAGAGGGGGCAGATATGCTATGCTGTTCTGCATCAAATGGGAGGGTGGAATATAGTGTAGTACAGAGGACCCTAAATGCAGTCCTCAAGGCTCCCCAACAGTTCAGGTTTTAGAGATATCCATGGTTGAGCAGTTGTTAAATCAATTGACTGAGGTACTAATTAAGTCACCTGTGCTAAACCTTGGATATCTCTAAAACCTGAATTGTTGGGAAGCCTTGAGGACCCCGTTTGGGAATATGACAAGAGACGGTTAATATATGACCATTCTGTGGATGTTTGAGCACTGTGACAAAATGTGAAGTGTGAAGGATTTATATTTGGACATAGCAGCTAGAAGATTCCCAGTTTTATTACTACACTTGTAATATTTAAATTGGGAAAAAAAAATCATTCAATAGTTGTTTTGCTTCTGTGTAGCGATTTAGTGTGTCATCTGATAGGGAGGCTATGTACACGCAGAGCAGCAGTTAGTGAGTCGTGTAGTGTGTGGTATTCCGCATTCATTTTCTTTGTTAGCCTGGAGATGTAATTTATTATGTGGCCATGGAGGGCAGTCTTGAATGCGCCCCAAAACATAGTGGGTCTGTCCCAGTAATCTAAGTTGTCATCCATGTAGTTAATCTATTCATTGGTAAGGAACTTGCAAAAGTCATCCGACCGATAAAGGTAACTTGGAAAACGTCAACCTCATGTAGCCACCAGTTCAAATCCCGACAGAGGTAGCCCGACGCGGAGGAAATCCCGACAGCGGAGGTAAGTAATCTAACCCCCCTCTCCCCCCCTAACCCTCCTTTAGGGGTGCATAACCCTAACCTCCCCTCTAGTGCCTAAACCTAACCCCCCCTCCCAGCACCCTAACCTTCCCTTGGGGGTCCCTAACCCTTTCCCCCTAGTGCTTCACCCTAAGTCCCCCCGGGAGGTCCCTAAACCTAACCCCCCATCCCTGGCTACATTGCTACTTACCTCTGGCGCTGGACGATCGGTCCAGCATTCTGTCAGGGTCCCGGCTTTGGGATCAACATAGGCATTGGTATTTCGATGCCTATGTTGAATCCCTTGCCAGGATTGTAGTGTTAGGATTGAGACCGGTGGCCATGCGGCTGCCGGTCTCATAACTACATCCCGGGAGATATAGGTGAGAGGAAGTATTACAGATAATGTGGAGAGATTCCAATGTAGACGGAGGGAGAGCGAGCTGAAGACAACAATACCAGAGCAGAACACACATTGCTTTTTACATCTTTTTCTAAATGTTCCAATCAATACCATGAACTAAGCGAGCACAATAGAACATACTGGTGTTCACAGGAAACAGTGTAACATATATTATAAGGCATTAGAATATTTTAAGTAGCTCAAATTTAATGCACATAACCTAACATGAGCAAATCACAGAAGAAACCAAGTAATTATCAAATTCAGCGAGGAGGAGGGAATTGCCAGTCTTTTAATAAAACTGCATGGTAAAGGTATCAGTCCCGCCTTTACCTATCATTGTATGGTCTCTTTGTATGATGGCAGATAAGTTCAACAATAGCAGCTTTACTCCTGTTCTGGTGTGAAAAATAAAATCAAACATGGATCAGTTGAATGAAGAGCAGAAGCAACACCTACTAAAGGAGGTCAAGTGGAAAGAAAGTTTAAGTGAGAGCACCTCAAATCAAAGCATTATTTTACAATCTTAAAGAAAACATCACCTCAAACAATGATGGGAAAATTTACTGCCGAAAAACGTAAACTTGGCAACATGCAAAACACCACAGAAAGGCTAAGACCATAGATTTTCTTTGCAAGTGGTGGTCTTGCTACTGCTGTTTCATGCACTAGAATGCCTATTGGGCTAGGGCCCAACACTGTTGGGCGTCTTCTGGTACCTTGCATGCAACACCTTCTCACTCTGTCTAGATGCGTCACCTTTTAAACAGGTAAATCAGTGCACAAAATGAAAACAAATGCTGAAAAACAAACTGTGTGTTCACAAACTTCACAGATCCCTAAGGAGTGTCTAAGGGTGTCCACAAGTGCTGTGTGTGAGGTTGACATTTCTGACACTGTAATCCTAGAGAAGCATCATTCCACCATTTCTGCACCCTCTGCAAATGTGAGAATTAGTAGTAGTAAAAGTAATAATGATGACATAGAAATTGAGGATGCTACTTTGGAAGTGCAACAGGATGAGGATGATATTTGTATATCTGATGCTAATGAGACTGTTGATGATGAATGTGTTGGACAAGAAGTAGTTGATAAAATTCAAGAGAAGGATGTTTGTGTCAAATTAAGTCAGCCACCAGTTGCAGCAGTTTTTGCCAGTGGTATAAAGAAGGGCATTGTCATGGTTGGGCATAACACCAAAAAAGTCACCTCATTCATGCGGAATATTTTTTTTTTCAAATCCTAACAACATTTGTCAAGCCATCCCTACCATTTGTGAGGCCAAAGGAAGTTGAGGTAGGTACATTATCCATCTAGGCATTTCCTCTCTGTTACACCATCTGCAGCAAGTTCATGTAAATAATTTTTTCAAAATCACTAAAATCCTGTAAAATAATAACAAGCTGTCCAGCATCAGCTGCTAGCAGCATGCATAGATCTCAGCACATGCAATCTCCACTGCCAACACCTTTATCATCAACCTCATTAATGATTGGAGGTTGTCCTCCTGCATCCAATTTGCAAAGGCTGACTCCTCCCCTATCCAGGATTCCTAAGAAGAATCCTTGTGTGCTAGGGCTGCTGCTGCTAAGGATGAATCTTCATCAGAGAAGGGGACCAAGAAGACTAGTAATACAAAACAACAATTAACTATCATTTTCAAAAGGAATCACGTATGACAGCCACCATCCAGTTGCACAGCAGATCACAGAAGCGATATGGGCAAGATTAGCATTCGATCTGCATCCAATATCTGCCATCAATGCTTCTGGTTTTAGACATTTAGATGAGGTCATGTGTCCACGTTACCAAATTCCATCTTGATTTCATTTACCAGAAAAGCAATTTCTCACCTGTAACGGGATATTAAAAAATGTATTCTTGGCCTAGAAAATGCCATTGTGCTGGCTATACACTTAACTACTGATATGTGGACAAGAGGTTCTGGTCAATCTAACTTGCCTTCAGCAGCAGCAGCAGCAGCAGCAGCAGCAGCAGCAGCAGTATCTAATGAACAATGCAGCTCATTCACAGGCAATCTACTCTCTGTATTATTGGCTTCACTAATAGGTGTCAATCTATTGGAAAAACTTAGGGATGTGATAGCAAATGGCTTACCCTGCTAAGACTCTCCTCAGGATTTGTAATTTCCGATAACGCAAGTAACATTGTACAAGCATTACAACTAGGTGAAATTAAATATGTACCATGTTTTGCACACACAGTAAGCCTGGTGGTTTAATTTCTTAAAATATGACAGGTACGTGCAGGATATGCTGACTGTGGCTCGAAAAATTTCTGTACATTTTCGGCATTCATCAACCACATGTAACAGATTGCTGCAGCTGCAAAAACAGTTCCATTTGCCATGCCACTAACTAAAACTAAAGGTAGTAACCAAGTAAAAATTCAGCACTTTTTATGCTTTAGCAAAAGCAGGAACAGCAACAAGCCATCCAAGCCTATATAACAAACCATGAGATAGGGGAGGGGAATTACCTTAGTCCAGCAAAGTGGAGAATACTGTCCATTTGAAATTGTAACCAATGAAGTGAGTTCAGACACTGCCAGCCTGATTCAGGTGATTATTTTAATTAAATTACTGCCAAAGCAACCAGAGAATCTGATGGAGGAGATTAAACTACGACATTCTTCTAATTATGTTGAAATTGTAGATCAAGTTCTTTAGCCGCTCTGCCAGGACCGAAGGGATTGCTACATCTTAAAATTGGATCACTACATTTTGGCAACAATGCTTGATCCTAGGTTTAAATTGTACATAATGTCTTTCTTTCCAACTGACAAAGACCTTAAGACAGGGGGTTTTCAACCTTTAAGTCAGTGTGGGCCACATTAAAAAATTCAACGAAGCCGAGGGCCACTAAGCTATACTACAATATTTAAACTCTGCCCCCTCACACAATTAAGACCCATAACTGCCCTCTCCTGCTATTTTAATTATGTCCCATAACTGCCCCCCTCTGCAGTGCCCTCAGTAGTGCCCCTTATGCAGTGCCCATAGTAGTGGCCCCCCTGCTGTGCCCCTAGTAGTCCCCCCTATGTAGTGCCTCCAGTAGTGCCCCTTATATAATGCCACCAGTAGTAGTCCCCTCTATGCAGTGCCCCCAGTAGTGCCCCTTATATAATGCCCCTACTAGTAGTCCCCCCTATGCAGTGACCCCAGTACTAGTCCCCCTTTTGCAGGCCCCCAGTAGTGATGCGCCCTATGCAGTGCCCCTTATACAGTGACCCCCAGTAGTGGTCCCCCTTATACAGGCCCCCAGTAGTGATGCTCCCTATGCTGTGCCCCCTATACAGTGCCTCCTGTAGTGGTCCCTCTTATGCAGGCCCCCAGTAAAGATGCCCTCTGTAGTGCCCCTTATACAGTGCCCCCTGTAGTGGTCCTCCTTATTCAGTGCCCTCAGTAGTGGTCCCCACTATGCAGTGCCCCTTATAAAGTGCCCCCAGTAGTGGTCCCCCCATGCAGTGCCCTCAGTAGTGGTCCCCCCTATGCAGTGCCCCCAGTAGTGCCCTTTATATAGTGCCCTCAGTACTAGTCCTCCCCTATACAGTGCTCCCAGTAGTGGTCCCATGATGCAGTGCCTCAGTAGTGGAACCTCCCAGTAGTGGTCCCCCCTGATGCAGGGCCTCAGTAGTTGTCCCCCTCAGCAGTGCCCCAAGTAGTATTCCCCCCCATGCAGTGCCCCCAGCAGTAGTCTCCCCCCCTGCAGTGCAGCAGACAAACACGCACGCAAAGAAAAAAAAACACTTACCTGAATCCCTGCTCCCGCCACCATCTGCTCCTCCGTCCTCACGGGCCGACCCGCTCAGAATTATGGGAGAGACATCATGACGTCTCTCCCATTACCCACTGCAGGAGCCGGCGGCAGTGTGTTTGTTTCTGTCTGTAGTGCAGACTGCACTTACTGCGGTCTGCACTACAGTAATCATTGGCAGGCTACGGGGAATGGCTAAAGAACCCTGCCTTAAGAGATGCAAAGTGCTCCTGGCGAGCATGTTGTCAGCTCAAGTGGCACATGATATGAGAATGTCTCCTGCTTCAGTTTCTTCTGCAAATGCTGCTGCACATGCACAGTACACATCCTGCGCATGTACAGTCCTCCCACCAAGGGAGATGTAGGCAAACCATAGCATTTGCATACATTTCTGAATGAGGCCCATAATTGACTAAAGTAGCTGTGCTAGAACTGCTGTTGCCTTTTACATTTAAATAGATATTTTAAGTTGAAAAGTTTTTGCATAATATGGTAATCCTAATAATTAACCAATAGGAGCAAGTAACATTTAAATTCAGTCTCCATTGATAATAATTTTTTTCTTTAGTTCTTAGTTGGTTACTACAAAACAAATGTAAGCATATGAATCACTACTTTCTTTTAAATAAACTGTTACTTTGTCGTTAAAGTTCCACTAAAATGTACAAACAGATTTGTGCTTTAGGCAAAACACACCTAAAATGTTACAGAACTTCAGGTGTTGTGATATTTTCAAAAATGTCCTTTAAGAAATGTCAGGACTGAGCGGAGCAAATCCAGAGAGCTCTTAAAGGGCTAAATTTACTAAGAAACTGGTTCTAAATCCTGGAGGTTTTTCAACCTGCCGAATTGCTAAGGCCAAATCGCCAGAAATAACACTGTAGAATATAATAGAATTGAATATCAAAGCACCATCGATGTTTTAGACATTGGAAAGAATAGAATAGAATAGAAACCTCAGATTTCTCAAGCGGCAGGAAACCACCATATAACCACTAGCAAACCCACCCAAAAAATTCATTGATTTTGAAAGGCAATATTATCCAATTGGACAATGGAGGATTTTAGTCTCTCACCAGACATGACTGGTCTTTAACAGAAATACAGAAACAAAAATATAAAACATAAAACAACAAACACACAATCACACCACACTCACACACAACAAAAACACACACAGAACAAAAGACAGAAAAAAACAGACTATATGGAATACACTCCTCAAATAGACAATATATAGAACAAGAAACAACTCACCATAAAATCACTTTATATCTTTCTCCTTATACTTTCCTACAACTTTCTGCTTCTCCACTTATGGTGCATACACACGGTCAGAGTTTCTGTCAGATATGAACGATAACTATTTTAAAAATCGTTCATATCTGAAATAAAATCTGACATGTGGGCCTGCAACGATGAACGATGCGCGTTCCCGCTTGTCAGATAACGATATCTGACATCTGATGTGTTTGCAGTCAGATTTGGACGATTCCATTCATTTTAATACAGTCTAAAATCGTTCAATCGTTCAAATCGTTGAATCGTCCATCTGACATATCTGACCGTGTGTATGCACCATTACACTCCTCACAAACCCACAAAATGAAAGTAGCCAGCTGTCTGTCTCTGTGATGTCAACTGGATGTTGATTCTATAAAAGCACCATAAAATTAATATGAATAGATTATGTCCTAAATCAAAGTGGTTTGTTTATATGATATTAATTAAATAGTGTTTCTAAAAAATAAATGAATATGAATAAAATAGATTGTAATCCACAGTGGTTTTCAATAGAAATCACCATTAAATAGAACACGCGGAGGCGGGATGTAATTTCTAAACTGATCTTTAGTAAATGCTGTCAATCTGACATGAAAACTGGCGTCAGTAGATGACGGTTTCCAGCAAGTTCTGTATAACACCAAACCCGCCGCTAAGTAAATTTAGCCAAAAATCGAAATATTTGAATGCCATTCCCTCTTTAATACTTTTATAATTTGGCAGACTACCCTATAACTACCCTATAACCTATAACCCATCTATGTCGCACACAAATGGCAAATGTTTTAAGTCTGTACATGTGCCTGAGTCACACAGCGCATGCGTTCCGATTTTCTGCACATTGGGACGAAGCATAAAATCGGATTCATGGTGTGATCATTTTTATGGGCATTCCAGCGAGGCGACAAGGTGTTTCGCTAAAAAACAATCACACAGGAGGCCATAGACAGAAAACTACACCTTAGGATTAGTGCAAGTTTCGATAGTGTGCCAATGGTGCCTCTAAATACTCAAAGTGATGGAAATGCACTGGCTTAAGATGCTGCAAGCAGCCATCCATTTGTTTAAAAATTGGAAGTTGCATTGGCATAAAGACACAGATGTGACCGTGGCAAAAGAGGCAGCCGCGTCTGCTTCTATCCACTGTGTACAGCAATGTGCTGAGAGTTCATACGGATTAGAGCAGATGAACATAACACAATTTATGCTTATAGTTATGATGATAAGATGGAACTTGTGACCTGCTTGGCGTACCTGCAGCTGTGTCTGTCACATGACACACTGTCTGAGCAGCACTGTTTACCAAATAGTTTCAGCATAAATATTTTGCATCTGAAAATGTAAAGGTGCCCACACACATAGCGACATTTTACATGATTTGGCCGATTTCGACGAATCGTCACGACGAATCAGGTAAAAAAATTACAAATCGTGAGTTTATACTCACGAGCACGATGACGATGCGCGTCCCCGCTCGTTGTATATCGCATCTTCTGATCTGCCGTGCTGTAGGGCAGATTAGGCAACCATGAACACGATGGAAGCCAATCGTGAGGGTTTTTTTCCTCACGATGAATCGTACGATTCATCACACAATGTGGAATTTGACTGACAGAAGCCTGGACACGCCCCATCGCCATCTTGTGCAGCATCGTGTATGGAGCAAGACAGTCGCACTTTGGGAGCCTGCACACTGAAGTCTTGTTTTGTTGTATATTTGGTGAGTATTTGTACAGTTTGCAACCACACTGACCACCAATATGTGCTCCCCACTGCCCACCAATGTGTGCCCCCAGGTAATAAATGCATGACCCAGCCACCACCCGCCGTATTGAGGTGGGCGGAGGCTGGGTCATGCATTAAGCTCCCCCACTGCCCACCAATGTGTGCCCCCAGGTAATAAATGCATGACCCAGCCACCGCTCGCCGTATTGCGGTGGATGTTGTTGTAGTTGGTGGTGCAGACACAGATGTCAAATGTTCAATGTCCTCCAGGAGTCTTACATCTTCTGGTCTAGCTGGGACTGGTCCTCGCTGAGTAGATTTTCTTTGCAGAAAGTTGTGCAGCACACAGCACGCCATCACGACCCAGTCTATCTTCTCCACATGTAGATTGATGGTGGTGTGGAAAATGTGGAAGTGGTTGCTCATTATTCCAAACGCATTTTCCACAATGCACCGTGCCCGGGATAGACGGTAGTTGTATATCCTTTTCTCTCTGGTCAGGCCCCTGTGTGCAAATGGCTTCATCACATGTTCATGTAATGCAAAAGCCTCGTCTGCAACGAAAACGTAATTTAGGCCATGCTTTGTCTTGTCCAGTGAGGGCAGGTTGAGGGTTTTGTTGGCGAGTCTCTGGTAGAAAGCTGTCTTTTTGAAGGACCCACCATCCGAAGCACGCCCATTCTTGCCGACATCCACAAACAGAAATTCATAGTTGGCATTCACCACTGCCATGAGAACGATGCTGAAGAATCCTTTGTAGTTGTAGTAGTATGATCCGGTGTTGGCAGGTGGGTTGATGCGGATGTGTTTCCCATTGATGGCTCCTCTGCAGTTAGGGAAATTCCAACTTTGTTCAAAATCTTCCGCGATGCTGGTCCACTCCTCCACGGTGTTAGGAAACTGTAAAAATAGTAAAAAAGGGGTTAAAACATGACTAATAGTTTTTATATCTTTTTTCCCTATATAGACTCCCACCCAAGACCCTGATTTAGCATCCACACCGGACCTCAGTCTGCTCGGTGGTGACAGTGTATACTTGTGCCATATGTGTATTGGCCTGTTCAAACTGGCGTCTGACCCACCCTATCACATACAGCCGGCTACCTATTGGGATTCATAAAATTTGGTGATAATGTTCTTTTGTAAAATTGTTATAAAAAAAGGATATTGCACACAGTATAGTGCACAATTTCAGTTGCCTGCAGGTCAGTGCACATTGTACTAAAAGAAGGCAATTTTTTGCTTTATGTTGAGTAAAAAATGTGTGGTGTTTTTTTTTTTACTTACCTTGCAATAGTGGTACTGTAGCACTTTTACGATGGCTTTGCAGGTCTCCGGAATGATGACGCCCAAGGACCGAGGTGAGATGAGTGTCCCAAACTTTAGGTCTTCCAGTGACCTTCCTGTAGCCAGGTACCTTAGGGTAGCCACCAGTCTGTCTTCAGCAGGGATTGCCCTCCGCCACCTTGTGTCCTGTCTCTGGATGTGGGGGGTCACCAGATGCAGCAATTCTTGGAAGCTGGCGTCATCCATGCGCAGGTAGTTCCGATAGTCGTCCGGGTTGTTCTCCTGGATCTCCATCAGCAGGGACATGTGAGAGCGGGTATCCCTTTGTAGCAGCCACTCCTTGGTCCAGCATGCTCTCGTCCTTCTTCGCTGGGCCCTCTTCCTAATCTCCCGGACCCCAGCTTCAGCGACCAACACTCTATACTGATAGGGACGCATCAGTACAGAATTCAGGAACAGGATAGAATGCAGGTAGGTAGCACACACTTGCAGGTAGAATAAACTTTGTAAAAGGCAAGCCAAATACAAAGAGCACAGTAGCAATGTACAGGATTCAGCAGGAATACACCTAGCCTCATCTAGTAGCAGAGCAGAATGTACACAGAGTTTAAAGGGTGCCTGCTTTTTATACTCCCTAGATAGCCCCTCCCATTGTTATGGCTATTTAAATTTCCCACCAATAGTCAAGAGCCTGTTTTATTTTTTTTTTAAACTCACGATTTGTTATGGCCAATCTCACGATGCGTACGATCCGATAGATCGTGAGATCGTAAGACAGATTGGGTGTCTTTTTTCCAAAATCGTGATCACGACCGCAAGGGAGCTCCCATGAAAGTTCATGAGGAAATTGGCCATAAAATCGTATCGTGAGGACATCGGTATGTGTGTGGGCACCTTAAGACAATGTGCAAGTGACAATGAAGAAGTTAGCCAGAGGCTCCCATATTTTGGAAAGATAAAACTAGTTTGTCTACTATATTTCCCTTAAGGCTAATTTATTCTGTCAATGAAGTATGTAGGAAGGTGACAAGTTTTATATACTGCTGTCTCATATCACAGACTATTTGTGTTTACCGTCTAGGGGATAATATACCAAACAGGCCTAAAAAAATGTGCATTTGCAGTTGCATTTCCAGTTTAAAACATGAAGATCAATGCTAGTCATTAGTGTTAAAAATAATGCCATGTGTCGACCATTTGTGTGACCATTTGACAATTTTACCCTGTCAACCTTAGCCCATGTTGACCATTTAACAGTAATTTTTTTGACCTTGTCAGCCTGTTGCCTGTCGACCATTTGATGTCGACCTATAAATACTGTAGATCTTTCAATCCACGCCCATTATTTAATTGCAGTCCAGTTCTAATTATAAACATCCTTTTGCATTGCACCTATTTAACACTTTCACCTACCCCCAGTATGAAGTATCAGCTCTGCCTTGGTCTCGGTTGGTGGGTCCCAGGCGTCTGAATGTGTGCTGTCGATTCTGAGGCTCAACTGGCAGCTGGATTCTTGTTCTGAATCTAGGGCCACAGGGCACCAACAAATAGCCCTTTCTCTGTGCTGATGGGGTCAATTCTCTTTTTGTTCTCTTATTATATCTAATAATTCATAATTTTGCTGAGAATTCCCCTCTGATATTTGCTTTCATTCTACACGATATGTTTCCACATGTTCCCCATCGTTGATCTTATTTTTTTTGCATCCCCCATTTTTCCCCATTGCTCTTCCAATTACTATTTTTATTTCCCTATTCCCTATTTTCTCACTCACTCCATCTACCCCTATTTGTCCTTTATCTCCCTCCCACCCCTTCCCAACTCTTTCCCTAAACTAATTTCAATAGAATGTAAAAAACATATTTGCTGATGGTAACTTTATAAGGACAAGTGGGTTAGATCCAATACCCAAAGTACCTCTATTTTCTCCAAGTGCCTCGCAGCCTCCCCATTAGAGCAAAGTTAGCTGATGAGTGGAGGGGAGCATAGCTATTGAGAGCCATGGCCATTACATTGCAGCTCAGGAGCAT
This sequence comes from Taudactylus pleione, assembly GCA_031769625.1. Classification (NCBI taxonomy): domain Eukaryota; kingdom Metazoa; phylum Chordata; class Amphibia; order Anura; family Myobatrachidae; genus Taudactylus; species Taudactylus pleione. Next base: position 9,093,771 of record JAUIMM010000052.1, on the reverse strand, counting down.
TAGCTGATGATCTTTATTTTTTTTCAATTTGCTTAATGTCCTCTTGGCCAGACTGAGGACACGATTCAGATCCGCTCGCTAGGATGCATTCTCACGCAGTCTGCCAATGTTTGCATTCTGCGCATGCATACGCATCGCAGCGCGCGTGCGCGAACCAGTCCATGCGATCGCCAAGCGATCGCTCCTTGTGCATAGATGCCTTGCTAGCTTGAGTGATAGGATGAGCCATTTGTGGGTGGTGACAGGGGTTGGTCGATGGAAACAGGAGTGGTGGTGCGAGCGCAGGCGTGCCTGAGCATCTTAATGCCATCTCAGAGTAGTGCATAATTAAGATTCAGCATCATAATACACGTCACCTGGCTGAATTTTACACTGAAGCATTCTCAGTGATTGCGGTAGGATATGGTCTACCACAAGGTCTGCATATGCATCCGATGGTTCTCGATGTTACCGATGGTTGCATACACTTCCCGGAGATGCGTGTGTGTGGGGCAGCACTGTCACTGCATAGGGGAGAGCGCTACAGGCGTCCCCGTATAGGGAGGCCACTTCATGGGGGCACTGTATAGGGGGGGGATGTGCTACTGGGGGCAATGCATAGGGGGGACTACTACTGGGGGCACTGTATAGGGAGGATTACTACTGGGGGCACTGTATAGGGGGGTCTACTACTGGGGGCACTGTATAGGGGGGTCTACTACTGGGGCAGAGCATGGGGGGGAACTACTACTGGGGGCAGAGCATGGGGAGGACTACTACAGGGGGCACTGCATAAGGAGCACTGCATAGGGAGGACCATTACTGGGGACATTGCATAAGGGGCACTTCTACAGTGGGCATTGCAAGATGGGCATTAAGGTGAATAGAAAGAAAAAAAATCCTAGGGTGGCGTGAAACGGTGGTATATAGGGGCCCCCACAGACCTTAATCCGGCCCTGGTTGCAGCTCAGACACAGCAGAGTATTTTTTTGGTCAGATAATCTTGAAATCAACAATGTCCCTGCCCTCATACACAAGTCACAACCAATATACTGCAGTGATAGATTTACTTGCAGGTTCACTTTAACAGACAATCAAGAGCATCACATATAGTAGCCCGTTTATTTTCAGTGTGTAAGTGTGTAGTGTGTATGACAAACAAACACACATACTGTACACTGACAATGTTGCCTTCAGTCACCCTTCGAACACCCACTGCAGCTACCTACTCTGTCTCAATTACAACTCTTTCTGACCTAATGGTGCCCTAGATGGCGTCCTAATAGCATTTTAGTACACAGCCCACACCCTCTCCCTTCACTCTCATGTGTAGAATGTCAACTGATCATAAGGATGGGATTTTTATATACAATCCAAAACAAGTGAGATATGACTACTGAAAAATGATGTTTTGCCTTGTTCTGGGATCCGTACCTGGTTGGAAGACCGGGACTCGGATTCACTCGGAAACTAAGTTCTGGTCTATTTTTGTTTTTTGTGAAAACCCAACTGCTCATCTCTACATAAAATGTCTCTTTTTAGGAAATAATTTGTTTTATAATAGATGGTGACAAGACAATGTAGTAGCATTTATCAAGAAGTGCCTTTGGCATGAGTACAGTCAGAAAGTGAATAGAGGTATACTGACCCATCTCATCACGTGCACAATGCTCTTTTTGTCCTTCTTACATATTTTTTCAGTTGCTTACATCTTAGGCACAGCTGACAGATTCATTTATATTAAAGGTTAGTAAAGTTTAGTAAACTAGTAAATTCAGCTACTGCAGATGGAAAATAAGTGTGAAACACAAAAGCAGGATTTCATTACACAGAAAAGTGATTTGCTGTAGATTGGGAAAATAAGCGGTTTTAAAAAATACAATTTTCCAATTGTAACGATTTGGTGAAAAACTGGGTGCACTGTCATAGATCCTATATATGAATATGTTTGGCATGCTTGCAGTATTAACATTTCTTTTATGGCATTGTGGATCAATGTGCTACACCCCATTTGGCAAGGAAAGGGTAGACTTGGACCGAATTAGGCAACTGTATGTGCCGCCAATAAAACTGTTGTTTCTAACTTTTCGTGAAGAAGAGGAAAAACATGTATTGTAAGATAACTCCAGTGGGAGAATACTGGAAGTACACCAGGCCTAATCACAACAGATGAAATGTATTATTCATACAGTAAGTGACCTCTACTAGGCATTATTACTTTTATTCTTCATTTTATTCTTAATTTTCTTAAAGGCAACAATTTGTTGTTGTTTTGTGTGTGTGTTTTCTTTTAATATGTAACTTAACCACAAAGCAGTTGTTCAGGGTAACAGCTGCCACATCACAAAGTTAAATATAATGGCAATTCAAACAAATAATTGTATTTGGGTAGTGCAATTGTATGTATAGTTACTCTGGTACAGAGCAACATGACCCCATTTTTTGAACACAGTGATCTGTTTCTGTTGTTTTCACTTATTTCCCATCAAATTGACTTGGGCTGCATAAAATAATTTTGTTGTATCTTGTCTGTCAGGGATCTGTTCATCATCGGGGTCCGGACAGATTAAGTATCCTCCTTGCCGTGGGTAATAATACTTATCACCATAGCAATTCAGTATTGCTCCTGTGCGGGGAACGTTGCTCAGAAAAGCAGCTATGCCCGTGATCAGTAACACTGCCACTTCTGCGTTACTTACCTCACCTGTCACCGGCTCCTGCACATGTGTGATCTGAGGTCATGCATGAGCAGAGGTGCTGATCACTCAGGGGCCTATTCATCAACACTAAAAAATCAATGGAGGTAATTAGGTTTAGAACTCGCATGGAGTTCTACCTAATTACCGAAGGAACTCATCATACCTCCTCTTCATCAGTATCTATTCCGAAAAGCTATCATTTTTGCGATGACAGCTTTTCAGAAAATAGATCCTTTTCCCTGCCTGCTCTACCTTACCACAGCTGTAATCAGTGCTGCGCATGCGCCGTTACATTCGCAAAATCGGTGCATGCGCAGCACTGATTACAGCTGCGGTAATTGTGTGTGTCCCCAAGTCCCCCCTCCCTGCCCCCCCCCCCTCCCCTCCGCTCCTCTCTCCCACCTACCTGGCTGCCTGTCACAAGCGTGCAGCTGGGCAACCCGAACTCCCATCTGAAGATTTTTATTTTATTTTTGAAAAACTTTATTGTTTCTTTTATTAACTTTACTGTGTTCTACGGGAAGAAAACAGTCACAGCAGCAGCCGGAGCCGGAGGAGGGACCAGGGAGTGACGGAGGGACCCGAGGGGGACACATTGCTGAACAGCATGGACCTCCAGAGGAATGGTTTTCTCTGCAGACTATCGCTGCCCCCCACCCCAGCAATATCCCAAGAAATGAATAACAAGAAAAGTTGCCACTCAAAGGAAAAATAAACCATACTGTGTAATCTCAAGCTCATCACATGCACACTCCAAGCTGCTTACGATAGGTACAAATGACCTGCTGAACACCACCGCCATTAGCTGACTGCCAAAAGAATCCCATCATGTTGTACACATCTGAAAATTGGCGTAAATTTGGTGCACGTACAACTTTGCAGAGCCGAAATTTCATTGACGCGTCCTCACCGAACTTTGCCTACATTATAATGCCCCATTGCAGCGCAGATAGGCCCTTTTAAACACAAGTGGCGATGCATTTGGTTTGCGTACGGTACAACTCTCCATCACCTGAATTTTTCTGTGTGCCCTTCCTTCCAATGCCATCACCTGAATCTTTCTGTGTACCCTTCCTTCCAATGCCATCACCTGAATCTTTCTGTGTGCCCTTCCTTTCAATGCCATCACCTGAATTTTTCTGTGTGCCCTTCCTTCCAATGCCATCACTTGAATCTTTCTGTGTGCCCTTCCTTCCAATGCTATCACCTGAATCTTTCTGTGTGCCCTTCTTCCAATGCCATCGCTTGAATCTTTCTGTGTGCCCTTCCTTCCAATGCCATCACCTGAATCTTTCTGTGTGCCCTTCCTTTCAAAGCCATCACCTGAATCTTTCTGTGTGCCCTTCCTTCCAATGCCATCACCTGAATCTTTCTGTGTGCCCTTCCTTCCAATGCTATCACCTGAATCTATCTGTGTGCCCTTCCTTCCAATGCCATCACCTGAATCTTTCTGTGTGCCCTTCCATCCAATGCCATCACCTGAATCTTTCTGTGTGCCCTTCCTTCCAATGCCATCACCTGAATCTTTCTGTGTGCCCTTCCATCCAATGCCATCGCCTGAATCTTTCTGTGTGCCCTTCCTTCCAATGCCATCACCTGAATCTTTCTGTGTGCCCTTCCATCCAATGCCATCACCTGAATCGTTCTGTGTGCCCTTCCTTCCAATGCCATCACCTGAATCTTTCTGTGTGCCCTTCCTTCCAATGCCATCACCTGAATCTTTCTGTGTGCCCTTCCTTCCAATGCCATCACTTGAATCTTTCTGTGTGCCCTTCCATCCAATGCCATCACTTGAATCTTTCTGTGTGCCCTTCCTTCCAATGCCATAACCTGAATCTTTCTGTGTGCCCTTCCTTCCAATGCCATCACCTGAATCTTTCTGTGTGCCCTTCCATCCAATGCCATCGCCTGAATCTTTCTGTGTGCCCTTCCATCCAATGCCATCACCTGAATCTTTCTGTGTGCCCTTCCTTCCAATGCTATCACCTGAATCTTTCTGTGTGCCCTTCCATCCAATGCCATCACCTGAATCTTTCTGTGTGCCCTTCCATCCAATGCCATCACCTGAATCGTTCTGTGTGCCCTTCCTTCCAATGCCATCACCTGAATCTTTCTGTGTGCCCTTCCTTCCAATGCCATCACCTGAATCTTTCTGTGTGCCCTTCCTTCCAATGCCATCACCTGAATCTTTCTATGTGCCCTTCCTTCCAATGCCATCACTTGAATCTTTCTGTGTGCCCTTCCATCCAATGCCATCACTTGAATCTTTCTGTGTGCCCTTCCTTCCAATGCCATAACCTGAATCTTTCTGTGTGCCCTTCCTTCCAATGCCATCACCTGAATCTTTCTGTGTGCCCTTCCATCCAATGCCATCGCCTGAATCTTTCTGTGTGCCCTTCCATCCAATGCCATCACCTGAATCTTTCTGTGTGCCCTTCCTTCCAATGCTATCACCTGAATCTTTCTGTGTGCCCTTCCATCCAATGCCATCACCTGAATCTTTCTGTGTGCCCTTCCAATGCCATCACCTGAATCTTTCAATTAATAATATTTTTTAGGATTCTCGTGTCCTTTGTGTACTTCTGTAACTTAAAATGTTATGTTTTATTTAACTGACTGGATGAAAGCAGACAGAATGTAGGTGGAAATAACATGACTAGTTAGAGTCTTTCTTACATAATGTTGTTTAGTTACTCAAGAGCACTCTCGCTATATTTATCTTGGATTACTCAATTTATACACACCCAATGGTAAAAGGTCAGAATGGATAAAAGAAATCATATGTTTTACTATTCATGTCAGATTATTTGTATATATAGAGCAATGAAGAAGGTGTATTATGTGACATGCAAACAACAATTTAGCCTGCTGTCTGCATGCCGCAACAAAAGTGAAATCTTAGCCAAATTACAGGGCAGCTTCAGGCAGATGCTAATTTTTAATTCCCTTCCGCCTCCACCCATCCTGTTCCTGAAGTAATAATACTGCAGATATCACATGCCTGAGACCAGCACTGTTTGGTAGTTACCCATCTTCAGCACATGGACCAAATTACAGGGAGAGCCTGCTTAACGCTGAGGATGTGTTCCTCAATGATGGGTCGCTATGAACATCAGAATTATGCATGGTCATTATAGACATGCATGGCTTAACCACTTAACTACCTAATATTTTTTCCAAATATGTTACCTCTCAGAAATTTAAATTTTTTTATGATTACATTAGGTCAAGAACATCTATTTAAAACACGATTTTATTAGAAAAATTAATTTTATAAAAAAAAAATGTTTTTTTCTTGAAACACAAAATATCAACCAGACACAGATCATCAGATCATCGTGGCTTTACATTTCCCTAGTAGCTGCTCCTCTCTGCAGCCGCCGATTGGGGGGTGTTTCCGCGCTGTCTGGTCAGCGATGATCGGCCGCAGGCAAAATTATAATCTTCTAAAACCCAAGGGGAAGTCATAGCAGTCCAAGGCAAGTTAGACGATTGTGCTCCACTCAAGAACTGCTTCTCTTTTGTCCTACAACCAAATAACAGCGCCTCCATAAAATCTTCATTCCTCACTAAACTTCCCTTTCTAATCCTCCATCAGCCATTTATTTCTCATCATGGACCCTCTCTAGGGATGGCCATTGAATAGCAGTGATGCTGCCATCGCAACATGCTTTGCGATGGCACGTAGCCAATACAAGGTAATCATCAATGGTTATGTGGTTCAATTGTGCAGACAACGGCAAAAACTCACATATGAACAAAGGTGCTGTGCAGTGTACTCCGCTTCTGGATGCCCACAGTAAATGTAAATAACACATCCATTGGAAGAAGGCATACGTACTATGGTTGGCAAAAATCGCAATCCCAGCATTGAATGTAAAAACCATTTCCATTGAGCTAAGGACATTGATGGTTGCTAATCATGGGCTTCCAATGTCCATTACTATCCCTCTCCCTTTGTATGCACTCTCCTTACTGGTCATTTTCCCCATGGAGAGGGGAGAGATATTTCAAAAACAGCACGGCTTGTTTACCCATAAAATATTAGCTCCCTTTAAGCCAGATAAGAAAGAGAACATTAGCACTGGACATGTCAATAGTCTCTTCTTATAGACACATGGATAAATCTACATATATGGCATGCACCATTATTTTATGTAGTGAAGTATACTGTTCAATTAAACATGTTCCATGAGAAGCTCATCTTCTGACCATATCTTTATACTACTTTTCATAGTATAATTATCTGGTATTAGGTATATTATGTGGTCACACTCTCTTCTGTATCAAACCAGTTGTCAATATTGCAGCATATGTGCATGGCTGTAGAGTGCCGGCCCAGGCCACATTACTATCAGGGTACATGGCCTAATCGTGGGAGGCGTGGCCATGCTCCCTTAGAGAAAAAAACCTATGGAGCCGCACGCTGAGGAGGAGTTGCTGTGATCCCCTCAGCTAGGTGCAAATCCTGCGGGGAGCGATCAGTGTGATCGCACTCCCCCACAGGCAGAGGAGAGGTGACTGCTGCTACTGCTCAGTGGCAGCAGTCTCCCTGACAGGGAAGAGGGGTTGGGGGGGGGTGGCAGTGGACCCGGGCCCCTCCAGCAAGCCTGGGAAATTAGTACCCACTCCCCTTCCTATTGCCTCTGCATATGTGTCAGATTTAGCCTACTTTATACCTGAGCGACCACATATTATTGCTGATATTATGGGTGACTGACCCTTTGAAATTTTGCTCCATGTTAGTAAAACATCCCTAATATCACTTACATTCTGGTGCAATATTGTTTTTGTCTACCTTCAACATATTTCTAGAGAATAATTTTTTTAAGTTGCTCAAAGATTGCAGTCAATGAACACTACTGTTTGGCAAGGTATATAATGTATCAAGGATAACAATGAAAAAGACAAACAATTATGCTCCCTGACTGGAGCTGAGTTAGAGCCAAGGCAAACTGCCATTTCCTTTGTGAGATGAGAAAGTTTAACAAACTTGGTACAGACAGAACATTTGATTCAATTTACTGTACATACTGTTATAACAAATAGACAGTTGAGTTTTTAGCAAGGACAAGTAGCATTAAAGCATATACCTTATGTTCTCCTTCTAATACTGCCAGGGCTAGAATGACAATGGGGCAGATGGGACTATAGCTCCAGTCCTCCACATAAAAATAGGCTCATTATCATGACAGAGTGATGATGACCAGCAGCCCAACTGGACAAACTGTCGGACATAAGTCATATGTTTTAAAACAGTATTTCTAGTTTCCTCACAAAATTATTAAATTTTTCTACTCTTATTTATTTAGGGAGACATTAGGGAGGAGATGTACTAAGCTTTGGAGAGAGATAAAGTAGAGAGACATAAAGTACCATCCAATCAGCTCCTAACTACCATCTAAGAGGCTGCAGTGGCGTCACAAGGGGGGTGCGGTGGGTGTGGGCCGCACCAGGTGTCACCCTCCAAGGGGGTGACACCAAAATCTGCACAGTCATGACCGCCCTGCATCCCCCCCCGCCGCGTCGCCACATTCCTGCCCGCACCCCACGCACGTGCTGCCGCCCCTGCCTGCATCTGTAGCCCGCTCCCTGGCTGCTATCACCCCCGCCGCAGGTGGAGGGGGAGGGGGGTTGCGGTCAGACCCTGCCGGCGCCAGGTGAAAGTAGGGGGAGTGGTCCGGGTTAGCCGGGCATTCGGCTTGTGACTGGTCACATGCGCGTCGTGAGTTAGATGCAGATGCTATTGCAGCTGTACCTTTTGCCGCAGGCGTGCCTACAGTGTCGCCCTCCCTGCCTGCCATGCGCGCCACTCTACTATTTGAATCCAACTCTCCAGCAGCGCCTCTGTATCCTCCTCCTTGGTTTCTGCACACCTTCCCCATCGCCCTCCCTGTGAGTCTCCCGGCTGCAGCAGCAGTGTTGTTGTCCACATCATAACCCTAACCCCCTCCCCCTCTCTGCCCCAGCTGCTATATATCCTAAGATCATTCTTGCCTCCAGTACTTCCTCAACTGCTATCTACCCTTATTCCCCGTTCCTACCCCAACTGCCACGCCCTTACCACCATCTAGCCCCTCCCTGCCACAGCTTTCTTCGCCACCAGCTCTACTCCAACTGCTGCATGCCCTTAACCACCTCTTTTTTTATTTTGGTGGAGGGGGGTGTCACCATGCGTCACAGCACCGGGTGACACCAACCCTAGTGACGTCTCTGAGAGGCTGTGTTTGAAAAGTGACAGGATCTGATTGGTTGGTACTTTATCTCTCTCCAAGGCATAGTGCATCTACCCCTAGTTCTGTTAGCATCAGGGGGGGTACACGCAGGGGCACAGAGAGAAGGGTAGCGGGTACTAATTATCCAGGCCCGGTATAAATCTATTTTTTATCCTAAGGGCCTGGTCACACCTCCCATGATTAGGCCACACCCCCTTTCCCCAGGCTGGGGCTCTCAGCACCCCTGGGTACACGACCACGTGGCTCTGTCCACACCCACACAGCACTGGTCACGGCTCTTCCACTTATCACAACAGCCCCTTGATCATTTTCAGCTCCAGGACCATGTGGCCCTTAATCTGACCCTGAATACTGCTATGCTATGGAGTGTTGAGTGAGATTGTGATATGAATAATGGATCAATACAGTATGTAACAGAGAAAGTACAAATTCATGTTTAAGGATGAACCATGTAAAATTTACCTTAACAATGTTAATTACAAATTGTTGGCTCTTACCTATTTGAAAATATTCCACCACACATTCAAACAATGTGTATACAATACAATACATTCTTATGTGAACAGGCGAGATGTTGTCAGCATCCCAATGGTCAGAATCCCTGTGCCAGAATCCCAACCGCTGACATCCCGACGATTATTAGACGATTAGGGTTACAGTAGGTTTAGGGTTAGGCACTAGGGGGAGGGTTATGGTTAGGCACTAGGGGGAGGGTTAGGGTTAGTCACTAGTGGGAGGGTTAGGCACTAGGGGGAGGATTAGGCACTAGGGGGAGAGTTAGGGCTAGTTACTAGCGGGAGGGTTAGGCACTAGGGGGAGGGTTAGGGTTAGTCACTAGTAGGAGGGTTAGGCACTAGTGGGAGGGTTAGGGTTAGGCACTAGGGGGAGGGTTAGGGTTAGTCACTAGCGGGAGGGTTAGGGTTAGGCACTAGAGGGTGTGTTAGGGTTAGGCACTAGTGGGAGGGTTAGGGTTAGGCAATAGGGAGAGGGTTAGGGATATGCTGCCAGGGGGGAGGGTTAGGCTGCGGGGGAGGGAGGGTTAGGGTTAGGCTGCAGGTGAGAGGGTTAGAGTTAGGCTGTGGGAAAGATGGGTTAGGGTTACTTACCAAATTCTGTTGGGATTCTGATTGTCGGGATGCCGCTGTCCCAACCCAAACAGGCATAGTTGGAAGCATGCTAATCATTGCTTATGTACATTGGAACAAAAGCAAATGCCAATGTTACATGCTATGGTTTGGGTTAGTATTTTTTTAAAGGAGAATGAACTGAAATATAATTATTATTATATTTGATGAGAGTGCCGAGAAATGAGATGAGATAGGGTACCTGTAACATATAAATAAATTCCCAGGAAGAGTAAGGTCAGCGGTGCTGGGGGTTCCCTGTGTGCACAAGAACAACCCCGTGGAAGGTACAACGTGCGTTTCGCCAGGGCTAGATCACACTATCTTTTAGTCTATTCCACACACAACTTTGTTCATATTTTCACCTTACACTCATCTCCTCAAGTGGGAGGTGATAATTTTTCACTATATGTACACATATCCCCGGCATTCCCCACTTCCACAACACAGATCCTGATTTGGGTGATATTTCTTTTCATTCATTTTTGTATTTTTTTTTAATTTTATTTCTCTTGTAGAATTCAGTGGGTATTTCTAACTAAAGTAGTGCTTTATGTTTTATATTATCCTATTGAAAGTTATTTTTTAACTACTATTTCAGTCATCCAAGGAGTGTGCCCCCACTATAGAGCATTATTTTGTCTTTTTCTTTACTTTACCAATTTGCTTTTGGGTACACCTCCAGTGTTCCCCACTCATCATATAAAGCCGGGGTGTGATCATTCAGACATATATAATCTAATCTAGATATTATCTATATCCAGGGGCGTCTGAGCAATTTTACGTGTGGGTGCAATAAAATCGTTCTGATGCCCGCCCCCCCCTCCCTCCAACTTACCTGCATGCAGGGATTGGTACAGCGGCCGCGGATGGTCAGGGGCTGTGCTTTATAGCAGTAGGCTGCACATCCCCTGCACTGCATGGAGTGTGCGGTCTTAGGTCTTAGTGAAATGCAGGGGCTGTGCAGCTTCGAACCACTCCAAAATGCATTTTAAATTGTTATATAGGCAAGGTCTCACTCCTGACCTTTACATACTAAATGTCGCCAATCTAATCTAAGTTAATAGTAGGGAGGTCGGCCATATTTTTCATGTTTTTCGGGCTTGTCCCCTGTTTTGTACTTTTTGGGATGATGTTTTTTTCTCTGAGTTATATAGTGTTGGAACTATCCCTAATTTTCGCTCCTGTACCCCTTCACCTCTATCCTCGTCTAGTGCAAGCTCATCAGGGATATATGTTAGGCTGCTACAGAATGCTGGCACAATACCTTCACCCTCCTTTGCTTAAGGTATTTCATATGATTCACTGTGATGTGGAGTTATGTGCTCTATTCATCTCCAGCTTCATATCAGACCATGAAGTGGTTTGCCTGGCATGAATACAACATGTTACAGGTGGTGAAGGCTCTCAGTTCATACATAAACCTTCCATGTCCGACCCACTTCAGTTTGATGAAAGTGGTTCCCCTTGTTATACTGTTGGTTGTCTCTATTTCATGCTCTTTTTGTTACAATATAATCTCTGTGGCTTTCCAGACTGTACTCTATTGTGATAGGTCGGTGTATTGGATTCCCATATGTCCACTTTTCCTTGCTCTCCCCTTTCTTCTCTCTGTATCCCATATACTGTAGTGATATTTTTCTCAATATTTGATGCTAAAAAAACATTGCACAATAGAACAATTCACAAACAAAGCACGATTCCTGACTACTTTTACAGCAAAATTATGTAAACATAAAGCTGGGTACACACTGAGCGATATGTACGGGCCGACATATCTGATCCTGGGTACACACGGTAATGAACGCTGGTTGGATTTCTTGGTAGAACGAGGTAATGAACAATGGAACGATCCCTCGTTCCGTCCTTCATTACCTGCAATGGAGCCGCATGTGATATCTTCAGGTTGGACGTGCAGCACAGCCGACCGGACGTTACCGAATGCGACCACGGGAGCGTTCATATTGGCCGTACACACTGAGCGATGCAGCAGATATGTCGTTCGGATTTGGCTGGTAATGACATATCATGCCGACATTGTTTCAGTGTGTACCGAGCTTTACACTACACACTAGACCAGGACCTGTGTGGGGAACCTAGATCAAAACCTGAACCCTTGCCAATACCAATTTTCCAGTTGGAGAAACATACTTATTATTACTACTGCTGTGCTACATTGAACAACCTTGACAATTATTTCATTTGTATGTAAAGTTAGAGGGTCTTCCAGATTGCCAAACAAAGACTTTCTTGTTACATTTATGATACTGTGTATGCTCAGTAGGCCAAAATAACAAAACATACTTTTCTTTTACAATTCAGGAGTGGCTAGTAACTACCTTTTTTACGTGATTATGTACCATATTTTTACCTCTCCTAACAAGAGGCACCTGCTTTTCATTAAGCCAATACAAGCTTATTGGTGATGTCACTGGTGCGAATATGTGTAGCTGAATTAACAGTGCCATGGAAACGAAATAAACAAAGTCCATTCATATTGGCAAAAAAGAGCACAGATTCTTATAGTTAAAGCAATATTCACACAATTGCCAGTACTTGGATTCTGCCTCATTTATTAAAATGAGACCCCATTTGATCTTTAAGCATTCTCATTTGACTTCTAAAACATCTGAATCTGCTTTAATCATTTTCTTGGTGGAGCAGGAACCAGCTGGAACAATTAAGCACAAATACTGTGTTATAAATGCCAAAACTGCTTCAAGCCTTTCTGATGCCTGGGATAATTTACTATAGATCTCACAAATACTTCGGGCCATTAACTGTGCGCTGTTCTGATCAAGTGATGCATTTAAATCTAATTTTATTGCATGCCACAATAAAACTGGAAACCGCTACATTACAGTTATAAAATGGCTGAATGTTTTTGATACAGGAAGCTGGCACTGTTACATTTACTTATGTTGCTGCAGATACAGCATAAATCGTTTCATGCTGTAATAAGGGGTCGTGAATATGCCGTGGTTGCAGTCATTTATTATAATTTACTAATGCAGGGTCCTGAAAGGAGAAAACCCTACACCAGGGGTTCCCAAAATTGGTCCTCAAGGCACCCTAACAATTCAGGCTTTAAGGATATCCATACTTGTGCATAGATGGGATAATCAAACTGACTGAGGTACTAATTAAGGGCCTGATTCAGCTTGGGTGCAGTTGCTAATACGTACTCAAACGGCCGATTGTCATACTGTGCATGCATCGCAGTGCGCTTGCGCGAACCAGCCACTGCGATCGGGACTGCGATTGCAGTGACTATGCAGACTCATCGCAGAGTGATTGACAGGAAGTGCTGTTTGTGAGTGGTGATGGGGGGGTGGTCGGTGAAACGCAGGCGTGAATGTGCGTTTGAACGCCGTTGCAGGGGCGTTCATAAATCAGCCACTGCGATACCTTACGCAGCCTGAGCAGTTAGCAATTTCTGAGTAAGGTCAGACCTTGTGCAAATGTGCGTAAGGCTGCCATGGTACTCGATTGTACCGATGGTTTCGCAGTCTTGCTAAACATTACGGATGTGTGTAAGATAAAGTGAGCATACTGTTGTTGTCCTGCGACGGCATAGCAATCGCAATGGATTAGCATAATATCGCAGTTGAGCTGCGTGTGTAATCGCTATTGCAATCGCAGTTGCAAACGGTAGTGAATCAGGCCCTAAGTCACCTGTGCTTCATTATGGATATCCTGAAAACCTGGACTGTTAGGGTACCTTGAGGACCGAGTTTGGGAACCACTGCCCTGCACAGTAAAATGTGTCTGCTCGGAAAGCACAGTGGCTTGACCCAGCTAGGGATGAAGTGAAGCATTGCTGGGGCTAGGGTAATGCTCCAGATGGCATGAACCAGCGCAGAAAAGCAAACCTTTTCCCCACTTACAGTATTACATTTCAGTAAATTTCCATTCCCATGGAGGCCTTTGGGGAAGTGGGTGCAAACTCTGATTTCTCCAGTATTGATCTGTTAATAAACTGAGAAAAGCCCGCTCACTGGTGAAAGCACAGGAGAAATGGCTTTTCTCAGCTAATAAATAGACCCTTCTTTTAGGTATGTAATATTCACAGGAAGTTGAAATGAACTTTAGGCTTTTCAAATATATAAATGCTGTAGATATAGTAATGGTGAATAGAGTGTGAATGCAGACATACCCTGGACCTCATTGTCTACTCAAAACAGTTACAGACTTAAGGCCCCCATACACTAGGCGAGGGATTGCTCGATCCTGCGTTCGTATTGGAAACGTTGATTGGCCAGGTGGAAATGCTGACCGGCAGCCACCGATATTCCCACGATCCGTCACTAGTGTATTGGCCCCTTAACTTGGGACCTTAAGTAGATGGGCCATAAAATATACAATGAAAATATAACAGCAGAATGTGAAATTGTGGCAAGCACTAATGTAACTGTCAGTGTAACATACTTGCTACCTTTATTAATAATTCACAAGATATTTGCCTACTTTTGAAACAGCATTTCAGGGAGATCGTGAAAGTAACATCTATGAGCGCGCGTAAAAGTGGGTGTGTACTGTTATACCTGAGAGGCGTGCCATAAAACTGACTTACATCCAAATGTAAATGAGACACAAAGCATCCGTTGTTGCTCAGTAAGATCTACTTGTTAATGAAAACACACTGATACATCATTGTACTTTTTAACTAGGGATGTGCAGGCTCGGATTAGTTTGGATTTTTCTGCCAAATTCGGATTTTTCCCGCCAAAAATTGGGTCTCAGAAAGATGCAAAACGTCATCTTTCATGGACAAACATCATCATTCCTGGAAAAAAGTTCATGAAAGATGACGTTTTGCCTCTTTCTGAGACACGATTTTTGGCGGGAAACATATGAATTTGGCGGGAAACATACAAATTTGTCTAGAAAATCCAAACTAATCCGAGCCTGCATATTCCTACTTATAACCAATGCAGGGGAATGGGACTGATAATCCAATTTGAATGTATATATATCTAATTTCTATTTTCCTAAGTATATAATAGCTACATAATGGGGATAAGGTGTAATCAGGGAGATTGCTAGACTCTTCAGGGAGTCAGGGAGATTGCTACTATTTCAGGGAATCTCCCTAGCAATCAAGGATAATTCAAATATATTGAATTGGACAGGATACCTAAAGGTTTACAGGTGAATAAGAATTTGTCTATTAATGATGATCCAGAATTAACTAAAGAATGGCACTTATCCCTCAAACATTGCTCTGTTTCCTTGATTAAATCACTTATCAGCTATAGAGAAAGCAAAATAGACTAAGTGAATAGAGAGATTGAACAGACCCAAAAAGATTTATTAATATTCAAAGATGACCCTGACTTCAAAAGGAGAGAATCAGAATTAAGTCAGACAATTATCAATTATGAGAAGGAACTAATATTAAAGAAAAAGAGGAAATTGTCACGAGACGAGAATAACTCTCATATTCAAGAGTATTAGAAATCAGAAAAGGTCTCAACTTCGGCAGAGGTACTCCCAACCCCAGAGGTTTTATTTCTCACAAATACCTACTGACAAAATAGACAAAATAGGACCAGTATAAATGCTGATCCATTGAGTGAATCTAATAAATTGGATAGAGATGTCATCACCTATAATATATCTCCTAAATTCGATCTAGGAGCGAGACCTAAGAATAGAATAAATCCGCCATACAAAATAAATTTTCCCAATCGAGAGAAAGATTGGAGGACATTTTCACATCACAAATGTTACCTTCCCCTTCAAGAGAGAACACCAAAAAGAACAAGAGAACTAGGGGAAAGAGGGGACTGGGAGGGAGGAGACGTAAGACATCCAAGATTCCATTAGATAAGTCAGGTATTTTCAGTCTATCTATTAGGCCCTTGAAGGACACTGAAATACAACTTCTATCCAAAGGCCTTAATTTTGCACCTAGCTCCAACCCTAATCTATTTAATCTACTTTCAGAATTTAACCGTTATGTGAGATCATTATGTCAACAACTGTATTTTTTTTCTAAAAACAACAAAAAAGGAAATTTAAATCAATTAGATGAAGACAATCATCCTATTTTTTTGGATACTAATGATCTAGATTGTCTCTCTATATTGGAAACATTACAAATAGAAGGAGGGTCAACTGAGGAAGACATTAAGGTATTCGATGTACAGGGTTCTGCCTTACACATAGATAGAACTAATTTTAAAAGAAAGTCCAATTTTTTCCTTTGAGTCATAAAAGTTCGCGTATTCAACTATTTTATAAAAACACACTTAAGGAGTTTCAAACTCTATGTAATTCCAACCCAAATAGAGACCTTGGGAAAAGAAACATGTCACATGGAGAGAGGGTGGCCCTGAGGAATCTTCAGGATGACTCTATTATTATCAAGCCTGTGGACAAAGGCGGTGGAGTCATCATCCTGAACATAGTAGACTATATCAAAGAGGCGCTGAATCAACTTCATGACCCCTCTTTCTATCAGACTTTGAATAGGGATCCCTCATTGATGTTCCAGAAGGAATTTAAACTATTATTGGATAATGCACGAGATAGGGGTATAATCACTAAGGATGAATTTCACTTTTTGTTCACTTGTCACCCTATCACACCAGTGTTTTATTATTTACCTAAAATCCACAAGTCTTTAATTTCTCCACCGGGGCACCCTATTATTTCTGGGATTCACTCACTCACTTCCAATTTATCCTTTTTCGTTGACTTTTACAAAATTATGTTGTTACTCAGAGGTCACATATTCAAAACACCATGGACTTACTAGAAAAATTGGAAACAATAACCTGACTTCCGGGATATGGGTTTGTTACCCTGGGCATCCAGGCACTGTACACCAATATCCCTCACGAGGCAGGGATATTGGCAGTTAGAAGACTATTAGATAGAGATGTGAATACATCCGAAAGACCAAGCTGAGTTTCTGGTTAACTGCATTCATTTAATTTTGACACATAATAATTTTATTTTTGACTCCACCCACTAGTTACAAATTCACGGGATGGCCATGGGCACCAGACTTGTTCCGAGCTTTGCCAATATATAGATGGGCACCTTCGAAGATCAATATGTTTGGGAGGGTCCTGCTGGAGCGAATCTGGTGTTATATGGCCGTTACATAGATTACTTATTTTTTATTTGGGATGGGGATAATAATTCTGCTATTAATTTCACTGAGCGCTTGAAACTTTCACTATGAATTTACATTTCACCTCGCACTTTAGTCACAGTTCTATTGACTTTCTAGGTGTTACTTTGTCAGTTGTGTCTAATGGAATTGTCTCAACTCTCTACACTAAAAATGTAGACTGCAGCTTGTACCTTCATTATACTAGTGGACATTATTGCCCTTGGATCGATAATATCCCGAAGAGCCAAATGGGGAGAGTCAGGCGTAATTGCAGTAAAGATGAAGATTTTCATACACATGCTGACAAACTGACAAAAAATGTTTTGAAGAGAGGTTATCCTCTACGTGTGTTGGACAATGCTAAGATTCATGCAGAATGTGTACATGAGTCCAAGTCAGCTATTATTGCCCCACATGCCAGTCCAAATAGTGAATTGACTATATTGAATAGAGCTTCAGACCTTGTGGAAAATTATATGACAACTAAATCTATAAGACCAACTAATTCTACAAAAAAGAACACCTCTTTGTTATATATTTCTCAATATAATAATGAATCCAAAAGGATTAGGTCTATTATTAATAAAAACTATAAAATCTTGCAATGTGATCCAGTCCTTTCACATGTTATTGCTCCAAAACCAAGCATTGTCTTTAAAAAGAGCAGAAACCTAAAAAGTTTACTAGCCCCTAGTGCCTATGTTAATGATAATAAAAACAACAAACAAGATATAGCAAGACTGATACTTGACTTCCAGCTAAACCAAAAGGGTACTTCTCATGCAATCATAATAGATGTTTTATATGTAAACACATCATCAATAAAGGCAAACAAGTTTCATCAACGAAGATGGGTATTGCATTTGATATTAACAGTTTTATCAATTGTGAATCAACTTTCGTGGTGTATGTATTGAGCTGCGATTGCCCAAGCAATACATGGGTCGAACTACAAGGACCCCTAAAGAACGGTTTCGTGAACACCGACTTTTCTGAGGTCTATCAGAAAAACCCTGCCTATCTAAAGATTATAGGGATAGAAGCCATAGGTGTTACGATTAGAGGTGTTGAAAGATTCAAAAGGTTATGTGAAGCTGAATCAAAAGGGATCTTACATCTTCAAAGTTATCTCCAGATGGTCTCAATGAGGCACTGGAATTTCATGAATAGTTTTGTTTGAGGGTGCAGGGTGGGTCGTCACTGCTCCATATGCTACAGTCTGGTCAATGGAGCGTTCACGACCCCCCCCTTACCCTCCTAATTATCCTCCAAGAAGATCCTCATCAGTTGAATTTTATTTATTTATTACCAGTTATTTTTATAGCGCACACATATTCCGCAGCGCTTTACATAGAGTATTTGCCCATTCACATCAGTCCCTGCCCCAGTGGAGCTTACAATCTATGTTCCCTATAACACACACATACACACTAGTGTTAATTTGTGTTGGGAGCCAATTAACCTACCAGTATATTTTTGGAGTGTGGGAGGAAACCGGAGTACCCAGAGGAAACCCACGCAAGCACAGGGAGAATATACAAACTGCACACAGGTAGGGCCGTGGTGGGAATCGAACCCATGACCTCAGTGCTGTGAGGCAGTAATGCTAATCATTACACCGTCTCTCTTTCTGGTCCTTACCTCCATAGGGACATCCTTGGTTACAATTCTTTCTTAAGTCTAAATTTGATGTGTAGTTATGTACCATATGTTTATATATCTCTAGAACCTGATGGTTGGAAAATTTCCTTGTTCCATAAATCTTGCTAGTTTGTCTATTAATGTATTTCTTTGTCTATTAATATATTCCTATGTCTACAATTTTCTTTCATTTCTTAGATTGATTTCTGTAGCCTAATATTGGCCAGTTTAATTCAATAAGTGTACTAGCTTGGGTTATAGACCCCTTTCCATTATATTGGCATTTAATGTATCTGTAGTTATTAATATAACTATATAGGTTATTAGGTCTACATTTAAACATCTATTTAATACGTTTCTAGTTAATATGTGATTAGTCAATTTTATATAATGTTTTTTCAATATATAATCTATAATCAGTGTTGATACTAATATTGATATATATATATAGTTAATGACTCACCTACTTTACAGTGGTAGATTGGTTTCATATTTATGAATATTAGAATTTAATGAGAATCCACAATAACCAATTTTTTCTATTCAAGTCTCTTGACATATATAAATCATGTTATTTAATATAATTTAATCTCTTTAATTATTTATATAACCAATAACCCATACTCTGACTTTTCTATGTCATATTTTTGCTGGGACATCAGACTATAGCTAAATCAAATGAGTATATTTTATTGTGTTTGTGTATAAAGGAATGATTTGTTTTTGGTTTGAATATCTGCTTACATTGTGTTATTACAATATACGTCTAAGGCTACGGTTGATAGTCGAAACGCATTGCTGCTCTCCCAATTGTGAACCGGAGATCAACTTTGATATCTCACACTGACGACTACTCACTTGGCTGACGGAGTAACTCTGCATATTCTATGCCTGACGTTGATCCAAAGCAGCTAGGTGAAATTGACACGAGCTGCTCTGATCTAGTGCCGTTATACATGGTCAGTGTTTCTGGCTCCCTCCACACTGTGCCACCCGTGCTGTCTCCTGGGCTATATGACGATGACTGTGAGCAGTGGCGTAACTACTGCCCTCGCAGCCCCCGCGGTGGCTTGGAGGCGCCGGGTAGCTTGGGGGTGACGGGGGCAGTGGTTACGCCACTGCAACTGTGAGCGCTGGCCTCTGAAATGATCGGAGGCTAAGGAAGCCTCCGATCACTTCAGAGGCCAGCGTTCCCAGTAATGCAGTGTGCGGGTGACGTCATGACGTCACCCGCGACCTGGGGAACCTGCGCGGCCGCGTCTGCTGGATCTATTTAGATCCAGTCAGCGCGGCAGCAGGAGAGACAGCGAGGATGACAGCGCGTAAAGTCAGGTAAGTGAGGGAGGGTGGGGGTAGGGGAGGGAGAGTGGTTTGGGGAGGCCACAACTACAGGAGAAGCCACAACTACAGTGGGCACTACTAAAAGGGGCACAACTACAGAGGGCACTTCTAGATGGGGCACAACTACCGAGGGCACTACTAGAAGGGGCACAACTACAGGGGGCACTACTAAAAGAGGCACTACTAGAAGGGGCACAACTACAGGGGGCATTACTAAAAGGGGCACAACTACAGGGGGCACTACTTTAATGGGCACAACTACAGGGGGCCCTGCATAATTGGCACTACTACAGGGGGCATTGCATAATGGGCACTATTACAGGGGGCATTGCATAAGGGGCACTTGCTACAGGGGGCATTGCATATGGGGCACAACTACAGGGGGCACTACTTTACTGGGCACAACTACAGGGGGCCCTGCATAATGGGCACAGCTACAGGGGGCCCTGCATAATGGGCACTACTACAGGGGGCATTGCATAAGGGGGACTATTACAGGGGACATTGCATAAGGGCACTAGTATAGGGGTCATTGCATATGGGGCACAACTACAGGGGGCACTACTTTAATGGGCACAACTACAGGGCCCCCTGCATAATGGGCACTATTACAGGGGGGCATTGCATAAGGGGCACTAGTATAGGGGGCACTGTATAAGGGGCACTAACTTGATACACGCAGTTTACAGGTTATAAACTATGTTCCCAATAATCTGGTTCTACACAGACATAAAATCTGTGCAACCTGTCTTGAGCTGAGGTGACAGACTGGCAGGAGCAGAGAGGAGGGTTGGTGAAGTAGATCTGTCAGGGTGGGATGTAATGGGCATTACTGTTTGGCATAATGTGTATTTGGCATTACTGTGTGCACAATGTGCTATTAGGGGCATTACTGTGTGGCATAATGTGTTGTATGTGGCATTACAGTGTGGCATAATGTGAAATAGGGGCATTACAGTGTGGCATAAATTTGTTATAAGGGCATTACTGTATGTCATTATGTGTTATACGTGGCATTATTGTGTGGCATGTGTAAGGGGCATTGCTGTGTGGCATAATGTGTTGTAAGGGGCATTCTGGTGTGGCATACTGTGTTATAAGTGGCATTACTTAGTGTGTCATAATGTGTAAGGCACATTACTGTATCATGTAACCACACACCTTAAATGTCGTCTTTGGGTGTGTTTGATCTTTGGGCAGGGAAGGGGGGAGGAGGGGGCACCTGAAACTTTTTTGGCATGGGGGAGCAAAATTTATAGTTACGCCACTGACTGTGAGTGTTCTGTGGCTGACCATTACATGTGTGCCACTGCCGCTTTCTGAGATAGGAACTGTGAAGTGTTCCGTAGCAGATAACACACTGGACTTGCCTTTCCCTGGCCTGAGGCACAGCCCTGATTATAGGGTGCTAAGTGAGTATTCACTCTCAACTATTTGCTGTAATCAGACACAGTCACACGGGACTCTTATGCTCAGCAGTGGATATACAAAGTTACAATCTCCCTTAGAAGACGGCACAATTTTTGCAATTTATTAATCCCGGGACATTTGTATCTAATCAGAGGTGAATTGTCACATATATCGCCCTCAAAGGATCTCCGAGGTATCACCTAGAGTTACCAATTTGTATCAGTTAGATATACACTTCTCCACTGGATACATTTGTGGTTATATATTTTGAATGCAAAATATATAACCACAAATGGACATTTTGTTATATATTTTGCTGATTTTAATTAATATCTTCGTTTGCAACTAATTTTTAAGAGTCTGATCAACTCTTATACAGTTGAATGCATTAATTTTTCATGCTTAATCTGATTTACCGTATTAATTGTTTTTAATCGTTTATTAATTTAGTTTTGATGCGTGTATGGGCATTTGCCTTGAATAAATTACATATGTACAATTTTTATGCATATTATGTGTGCTGTACTGGTGTCCCAGCTTAAATATTAAGGCGCAGTATTCATTTCTTATTTATTTCTTGGTTGACATTAACTTCTTTATTTTTACTGCTGCATTTTTAGTTGATCCTCTTGTTCATTTAATGCTAGATTATCTTTCCCTATATATTTTCAATCAAGGAGAATTAACGAATATTATAAGTATAGACTCAGATGTATGCGTGTACTCAGATACACAGTGATGTTACACAATTAGGATAGCCATTTTAAAACTGGGTATCCATTTTTTTCATGAAAACAATGGTTTGCCCATGGTTCACTCACCTAGTAATGAGCCTGATTTTAGAGATGTATGTAAACTCGATGGATTTGTGTACAACTCCGATGGTAGGGGGGCTGCACATGCGCATGAGCCTTTCTGCGAGTTTGCACACAGTGCCCCTAAGCATCTACATGATTGACATTCTGCAGCCGTTTGGGGGTGGGGCGGCACTGCCCCGCCCCCAAACGGCAATTTCAGAAAACGTGGACGTGTCGGCCAGTGCCTGCATCTTCAGACGTAAATTTACTGGCCTCACAAGTGGGCAGGAGGTTGCCATTCTGAGTAAGCTTAGGCTTACTCAGGTGGCCAATGCTGCAAACACTGATAGTCGCAATGTTGATCCTATTCTGCATCTTTAGATGCAGCCATCAGATGTGAGATACTCCTGCGGCCAGTAGCATATTTTTGTACAGAAGCTGCATTCAAAGATGCATCTGTAGTGCAAAAGTGTACAACTCTGAATCATACTTGCCTACACTCCCGGAAGTCGCGGTAGTCTCACGATTTTTCAGTTAGCCCTCGCACCCTCGAAAGTGTAGACAGAACTTCAGTGTAAAGTGGGTAGGATGGGGAGATTTTACTAGGAATTCACAGATCTGTCAGGAGGGGTCGGGGCTAAAATTACGCGATTTGTATAATTTAACCCCGCCCCTCCTCGCGGACCCATGAATCGAGGTATTTCCCTGTGGTGGGTGGGGCCTAATGATGTCCACAGTCCAGCCCCACCCCCAAAGATGTTTGCAGAATCTCTGGGCTGCTCCCAGAGAGGAGTTCTGTAAAGTCGGCAAGTATGCTCTGAATCAGCTATTGTTCCTATTTATACATTTGTGGATTCACTTGCTACCAACTCACCTCACTTGCTTGCCTATAGTCCTGACCATGGCCTGCCTCTGGTGATTCCTGTCATACGCAGCTGTCACCTTCCACATTTCTATTGATGGCTGTGACATAGGGGTGATAGAGATCAGGACCTTTGGTAAATTCCAGTGGCACCTGAGACTCCATCCCATTGTTGATTCTCTCCTCATTTGCCAGTTAGTGATTCCACTTATTCTTTAATGTGATTATTTGACATGTAACCTATTTGGGCCACTTAAGTGATGCTACTTGGCCAATATGATGATGCCTGCACCAATAATGCAATGTCTATGGCCAGTCTTATAGCTGAATCATGTTATTAGTAATATTGCACCTCATACACAATAATTACGTAAACCAGCCATACATTTCCAGAAGATAATATGGAAAAACTACTAACTTGCAAGTAACCTCTACTGTTTGACATAAAAATACATAAAAGGTTATAGTGGCCCAACCCACGCCTTTTCAGACGAGATGACCAAATGCTTTTTGCTTGATTCTTTGAACGCTTTACAATATTGGAACAAGTGATCTTGGTCAAATTACTTCACAAATCTTTTCTTATTGGTTATATTATCATTGTTTTTATTGCTGCTTTCCTCATCTCTATTGGGTGTAATAAGCCTTAACTACATTTTAACTTTGAATCTCTTTTTTTAGCAGTTTTTAAAATATTGACTTGGTCTAAGCATTTTATTGTATTAATGTTTCATCTCCTCTGAGAGTTACGCTGGGTACACAGTAACTGATGTGATTCCTGCCAGGACAACATATCGAGCAGCCTGGTAAACATTACACAATCTGGTGCCTGACCGCCTCAATATGTTGGGCACTGGCTCCATTCACCTGCCTGGTGTCGGCAGCTGGGTCATTCCATTGGCCCTACATGCAGGCCAACGGAATGCCCCCGATAGGCGACCTGTCAGAGCGCGCTTGGTCGATCATTGTGGGTAAACATTTGCCGATATGGACGATATGTTGGCCTGATCCGCTGGACCGGGCAACATATTGTCTAATGTGTACCCACTTTTAGATGATAAAAGGAGAATGGTCCCCCAATAACATATTAGTGATGAGGTTAGATTGTGGTATCAAATTTCCTTCTACTGTATATTAAATGTTCTTGCTTTCCACAACTTACCATAAGTCAAAGCATTTCTTTTCCATGCAATATTTATTTTAATTTATGCTACTGTATCTTAGGTTGTTTTCCCATTTGGCTATTTACTCAATGTTTTCACCAGTATTTAATTCCCGTTCTCAGCATTCTTTACTTTGAATCATATTGGCATGGAAACCCTGGCACCTCCAATATGTACCAGCTTTTCCCTTTCTCTCCATGGCCGGGATGTACTAAGGTTGTGGTGAACATTCCGCCAGTGACCGCAACCTTACTAATCGCATATGTACTAACATATGCGATTAGTATCACAAAGGACAGCTCTTGCAATAAGAGCTGCCCTTTGTAAAGCAAGCAACGCTGGGTGAGGGGGTCTCCGTGGGACTCCACCCCCTCTGAGCCCCAAGAACTTCCTGCTGGTGACCTGTGCAGGAAGTCCCGGGCTCCTCCTCCTCCTCCCTGCACCTGGAAGATGAGGAGGAGGAGGTGGAGGACCCAGGAGGAGCATGAGCCGACAACCAGGAGACTGAGATGAGTGGGGGCCAGTGCTGGGTGACTGCGGGGCGGCGAAGCGTCGGGTGCGGGATGCGGTAAGAAGCCCATAGGCTTCTATAGGGTATCGCCAGGTTTTTCTGGCGTTACTCTCTGCACCGATAATAGGGTGGCCGGGGCTTAGTACATTTGGAAATGCGGTAAAACCCAGAAAACTGTTTTTTTACCACATTTTTCCTTTAGTACATCCCGCTCCATAAATGACAGCAAGAAACTAGTAAGCACAAAACTACTAAATATATTTTTCTTTTTCGGCTTATGTCAGAAAACAGACAAAACATGTCATTCCCATTCCTTACACTTCACTTTTAAGACCTGCTGCTAACTGTTTTTTTTTGCCTTGCTAATTAGAAAAAGAATCCATGAGTCATTTATTGGACTGGAACGTTAGTGCCATCAGAGCCCTTTTATTAGGTGTGGGCGATTTCTTCCCAGGATAATATCTGATACTTTATTTTACTGACTAATGTATTCCATATTTTTCAGCACTTAGTAAGTCCCTTAGTGAAAGCCTCTTAATATCATCTGTTTTTCTACTTCAAACAAGCAGGTAACAAACAGTTTTGAAGATGATCAAATATTTCACTTATAACACAAGACAATGAACTATTTACAATTTGAGTTTTCCGTTTAGGGGCTATTATTCTGTCTTGTAAAAATACATACAGCTGACAATTCTATTCATAAATACTGTCAAATCTATTATTTCTTATGTTTTTACGGAGCATAGTGGGCCGATACCACATTATCTTTAAAAATAGTTATATACTGTGTATATCTCTTAGTCTACTATCCACTACCCGATAACATAGAGCGATTGCACAATTACGACATCGTAACGTGCAATCGTTCAGTAATCGGGCACACATCGGAGATGTAAATGACAGAAATGACCAGCGATGCACGCTCTCGCTGGTAGTTTCCGACATCAATCATCGCCCGAAAATGCTGGTTATCGTCAGGTTGAGCATGTTAGGGGATGATTGATGTGCCTACATTGAACGACTGAACATTCAGTGTAGGCACAGCACCAGACTGTGAAATGACTGCACGATTACAATGTCATAATCGTGCAGCCTTTTCTATGTCTGCTAGTGGATGTGCCCCTTAGGAGTCCCTCAGAGTTTTGTCGATATAAAAAGACACAAGACAACAAGAGTGCTATACAGAGTACGGGGGATGTACATCCATAAGGTGACTTCTTAAACTTTATAATCTACAGCATGAAGCATACTTATTGTCAAGGTTCAGCCTTTTGATTTTATATAGTCCCAGATAACCATTTGACTTCTAATGTACTTATATTTTACTGTAGTGATTGGCTGTTGCAGATTCACCTCTTAATCTTCTTTGTGCATACCTATATTATATCATATTTAGAACATACTTGCCTACCCTCCCGAAATGGTCGGGAGCCTCCCGAAAATCGTGTGTCGCTACCGACCCCCCAGAAGAGGGGGCAAGTCTCCCGGCCGGCGCAGTCCGCCCGCACCCCCCGCTTGCGCCCGGGGAAGCTGATGACGCGATTCACGCTGAATCGCGTCATCGTGGCCCAACCCCCGGCTACACAACGCCGATAATATATGCGTTGTGTCAGAGCCGGCCCTAGCTAATTTGGTGCCCTAGGCAAAATTTTGACTGGTGCCCCCTATCAGATAAACCCACCAGCAAACTAAGGGCTCAATCCAATGTGTGAGTCATCGCGACAGTGGCCGTGCTTGACGGCCGCCCGGATTCGCCTGAAAGTGCTCACTGCCCAAAAGGACAGCGAGCAAATTCAGGCGAATTCAGTGGCGAGTCGGGCTGCGACTAAGTGTTTATACGCAGATGTAGTTATATTGCTGTCAGACGGAATGCCGCCGGCCGTCCATATACCTACGCCGGAATCCCACTGCCCGACATAATGCTGATGCCGATATATCCTGAAGGAGAACAGGATACTGGCATCGGCATCCCGAGTGCCGGACTCCCGAACGTCCACACCCAGGTAAGTATGTTAGTTTCCCCGGGATGGGGGAGGGGTTTAGGTTTAGGCACTCCCGGGCGGAGATTAGGGATAGGCACCCCCCGGGGAGGATTAGGGTTAGGCTACGGGGAGGGGGGTTAGGGTTAGGCACCCCTGGGGGGAGGTTATGGTTAGGCACCCCTGGGGGGAGGTTATGGTTAGGCACCCCTGGGGGGAGGTTATGGTTAGGCACCACTGGGGGGAGGTTAGGCACCACTAAGAGAGGGTTAGAGGGGGAGGGCTTGGGTACTTATGTTCCCTGTCGGTATCTTCAGTGATCGGGCTTCGATCTATTTAGCCACCGGCATATCATACTGATCACATATATATATATATATATCTATACACATATATATTTA
Organism: Taudactylus pleione; assembly: GCA_031769625.1. NCBI lineage: Eukaryota > Metazoa > Chordata > Amphibia > Anura > Myobatrachidae > Taudactylus > Taudactylus pleione. The sequence continues at coordinate 9,066,499 of JAUIMM010000052.1, read as the reverse complement.
CACACACACACACATATATATTTTATACACATAACACATACTGTACATGCTCATCATATATATATATATATATATATATATATATATAGTACACATAGGACCCAGTGCCTTTAAATTTAATTATTAAAAAAATGTATAAACTGTCTTACCTTCCCTGGCTGAAGGACTGCATGTTTCTCTCATGTTATCCACCTCCATGCTTAGGGGCCGGGCTGCAGCTGTGCCCTCCCTTCCTCCTGCCTCTTCCTTCCCTGCAGCCTGCCAGTCACTGAGATGCAGGCTGCAACTTCACAAGTCATTGGACAGCTGAGCCGTCGCTCAGCTGCCCAGCACTTCTCTGCGGCGCCGGCGGCTGTCACTGCTGTCAGCGGCAGCGAGGTGCGTGTGCGCAGCGCCGGAGATTGGATCAATATAGTGATCCGATCTGTGGAAGGGGGCTCAATCAGAGAGGAGGGCACGGGGATACTTACCCCCCGCGCTTCCCCCTTAAACCAGCTCCGGGGACAGCATCGCGGAGGGGGGGGGGCAGCAGCAGAGCCCTGGAATGCCCCTAGGCATTCCAGTTGCCCCTAGGCAATTGCTTAGAAAGCCTATGCCTAGGGCCGGCTCTGCGTTGTGTAGTGGGGGCAGGGCCCACGATGACTCGATGACGCGGCCATGCCCCCTGTTCCACCCCCGAAAATGAGTCAAGTCCCCTTTCACCCCCACCGCTGTGCCGAGCTGGCTACCTCCTCCCGGGAAGAGGTAGCCAGATTGTCGGCAAGTGTGATTTAGAATGTTTTTTTTTTATTGCTTTCATTTCTACATGAAAAAGATATATATATATATATATATATATTTTTTTAATGAAATCTAACCTAATAGCAAATGTGTTTTTCATTATAATAATAAATGTAAAAAAAGGTTCTTGTGCTTATTACCTGGTATCTGGGTGTGAGTATGCCTGTTTTAATCCTGGCACATATATACTTCCTTGGCAGAGTAGGATGTATCTTCACAGCTATTTTTATAGGTTATTTTTTTCATGCATACACAGGGCCGGTTCTATAATTACACATGGTACACAGCTGCATAGAGTGCCACATAGTGGAGGGCGCCTTGGCTGCGACCATGCTAATTTATTATTTAACTAACACAAGGCAGCGGGCGGGCAGACTGTGTCACTGTGACACAGCTGCACCGCGCTTGTATGTAATGGGAGCCCCTTTGTAAGGAGCGTTGTGATGTCATCACGTCGCAGGCGCAGACAGGGCTGGGGCTGGACAAGTGGGAGGAGAGGAAAGTGGGAGCTGCAGCCCGCATTTGAGATGGATCGGTGTTGGCGCCTGGCGGGCATATTCCTGCTGCGGGCTGAGGTGCAGCTCCTCCTGTCCAGGCTGCCATGGACACTGAGATAGGCGCCGTCGGAGGGGGAGCGGTGCAGCCAGGTCGGCACTATAATTACGCCAGGTTGGCCCCAGCTTACATGTGCTCTTCCGGGTGGCTGACCCCTCCCAATGGACCAGCGTGCACCTCTACAAGAGCTCCTCCAATCCCAGCATCATCGGGGGTTCCGTGCTGTGCAGTGCTTTCCTCAGGGAAAGGAAGTTACAGGTGCCGCAGCATGGGACACAGGAGCCGGTGGGCGTGGAACTGGTGGTGTTGCTGACTCTGTGCTGCTCTTTCAGGTCAGTCACTCACTGTCTCTGCTTGTCCTGCAATATGCTGCACCCCAGACCTGTCACCTGCTGGCCCCTGACTGCTCCCTATGCCACTGATTGCTCCCTATGTCCCTGACACCACTGACTGCTCCCTATGCCCCTGACTGCTCCCTATGCCACTGATTGCTCCCTATGTCCCTGACACCTCTGACTGTTCCCTATGCTCCTGACTGCTCCCTATATCCCTGACATACCTCTGACTGCTTCCTATGCCCCTGACTGCTCCCTATGTCTCAGAGGCACTGTCTAGCCCAGTGTACCCCACCATTACTGACCCACCTCACTGTGCCATCTCACTGCCCCCTACCTAGAACCCCCCAGCCAGTCCAGTCACAGTTATCCTTCCTCATTCAGCCCAGTGTCCCCCCCCCTTTCTCACTGCCCCTTCATATCCTGCCCAGTGTCCCCTATTCAGTGTCCCCCCATCCAACAGTGTCCCCCACCATCTCAGTGACCCCTATCCCAGTGTCTCCCACCCTGCCAGCCCAGTATCTCCCCCTTCCCTCCCCCAACCAGCCCACTGCCCCCTGAACTAAAACCCCCCTCAGCCAGTCCAGTCAGTGTTCCCCCTCATTCATCAAAGTGAACCCTCTTCTCCAGCCAAGTGTTCTCCCCTCCCGCCACCACTCACAGCCCCCTTCCCATGCAGCCAGTGCCCCCATATATAGCACCCACTGCTTCTCTCTGTTACCCACTACCTTTCACCCTCTACCTGGCATCACCCACTGCCTCTCCTTCTTACCCACTGCCTGTCACCCTCTCCCTGGCGTCACTGCCTCTCCCCGTCATCTTCTCGCTGTCACCCACTGCATCTCCCAGTCACCCTTTCCTGTCACACACTGTAGGAAGTTAAGTCTACACATTTGTACATTAAGGGACCTATTCATCATCACTTAATTTTCACAAAAGCAGATGAAAATGCACATTTTCACCTACAATTGTGAAAATTAACTTATTGGGCCATTCATCACAAAGTTAAAGCAGGAGATATCACAGACATCTCCTACTTACCTTTCTTTTGTGGAATGGCAATACAATAGTATGGGGACAGTATTCATCAAGCTCCGAAAATATAATATTTTCGGAACTTGACTGCGGGAGCATTCGCCATCTTCAGGTGGCGAATGCTCCGGCATCGCAACCAGCTCCTTCCCTATGGGAAGAAGGTCCGGGTTGCGAAGAGGGATCCTTTCAGGTCCTTCCGTCCCTGTCCAGCTCCTTCCATCAGATGACGGGGCTCTTGTGCGCATGTGTAACCTGTAGGTCGCGCATGCGCACTTCAGTCAATGCTCCAACAGGAAGCGTGAAAGGATTCACTGCTCCGAAAAGGAGCAGTGAAGCCGCTCGCAGAGGCAGCTGATATCACATCAGCTGTCACCACACCGGATCAATTATGAATTGCTACGGCAGTCGCGGCGAGTTAGGATGTTAATTATGGTGGTCCGTTCAGACCCCGATAATTAACATGATGAATAGGCCCCTAAAACACCGAGCAAATATAATGTGAGCTCTGTGGTCAGTAAGTGCACATTGATAAGCAGGCCTACCTCTTTGGATTTTGATATCATTTGGTTTCCAGTAAATGTAATCATCATATAATAAAGGATCAAAGACATTGACTTATTTTCTGTAATTTTATGTTTAATTTCAGAATTACATTCTACAGAAATGCCCTTAGTTGAAATAGTATTTCAGTACCATAAAGCATGTTAACGCAAACTGTTTTGATAACTATTTAATAATTATGTGTGATTGATAAAGGGAAGAGTCCTTCCTGTCAGAAGGGTGAAGTGCAGCATTGAGGGAAGAGAAGGGCTAGCATGCACCTCTTGCTGCTTCCGCTCTTGTCATGTGTTAGGGGTGAACATGTGATTGTGTGTCAAAGATTTTTGCCTTTTGCAAGATTTCTATTCTCTGGCATTTCCACCAGTGCCTTACTGGAAACTGAAGTCAGAGTGTTGGAATGTATAAAAGGAAAGAGCAGACTATGAAGACAGCCTAGCATTCCTTTGAAATTATATCTCTGACAAATCAGTATGTTTAATGAGAAAACTAAGTTTAAAACTATTTTAAATTTAAAACAGATATTTGTTTTTATGTATAATTACTGCATCTTTCTGAAGGCTTACTTTACAGTGCATACTATTTAAATAGTGTTGATACAACCTAATCGGTGTTGTCAGCTTGTTTTGTGCATTTATTGTAATACATATGGAGAAATTTACCTCACTTAGGGCTCTATTTATTAACATTATTTTTACTAAAATAAAGTGAAAAAGGGTGTTTTCACACCCTTTTCACATTATTTTAGTATCACCTGTAGTTACTATAGGGCAATTGGAGTAGAATTAGTAAAATTCTACTCCAACCCCTAATTATCACTTATTTTTAGTAAAGCAGATCGCATTTCCCATAATTGTAATGGGAAATGTGATCCGACCATAGTTACTAAAAATAAATTGTAAAAAATACCGGGGGAAGTCCTGTGATAATAACGCCACCTGGAGGTGGCGTTATCCAGGGTCTCCCCGGTTACCGAGCTCCCACTCTGCTCTAACGGGGAGAGCAGAGGCGGGAGCCGGTACCAGTAATCAGCTATGTGGTCTAAGCAGACCGCAAGCTGATTACTGTAAAAAAAAAAGAAAAAAAATTTAAAATTTTTTTTTACTTACCTGACTCCAGGGACCGGTGATCGGGCCTCCAGTGATGGCTCCTCTCCGGTCAGCTGGTCTCCCACAGTGCACTGGGGCCCGGTCATCAGGTGATCGGGCCCCAGTGCAGTATGGCAGATCACCTGATCGGAAAGCCCGGAGAAGATCACCAGAGGCCAGGAGGATGCAGGTATGTGAACTGAAGGGAGGGGGGGTCGCGGGGGGGGTCGTGGGGGCGGGGCTTAGCACAGGGGGCGGGGCTTAGCATCGGTGGGGGGCAGCAGCGACGGTGGGTCGGCGCATGCGTGGGCTCTTAGTCGCGGTATTTTTTCCAAAAATACCGCGACTAGAGTGCGGATGGGATCCGCAGGGACAGAGCTTTATCGCAAGCTCTGTCCCTGCAAGAGATTTATAGTAAATCCCTGTGATATTGCCTGAATTCGCAATGCGAATTCACTCGGTAATATCACACTACAATCCGCATTCAATATGCGGATTGTAGTAAATAGAGCCCTAAATGGCTCTATTTATCAACATTATTTTTACTAAAATAATGTGAAAAAGGGTGTTTTCACACCCTTTTCACATTATTTTAGTATCACCTATAGTTATTACAGGGCAATTGGAGTAGAATTCGTAAAATTCTACTCCAACCCCTAAGTATCACTTATTTTTAGTAAGCAGATCGCATTTCCCATAACTGTAATGTGAAATGTGATCTGACCATAGTTACTAAAAATAAATGTGAAAAAAATACCAGGGAAAGCCCTGTGATAATGCGTGGGATTTGTAGTAAATCCCTGTGATGTTGCCTGAATTCGCAATGCGAATTCACTCGGTAATATCACACTACAATCTGCATTAAGAATGCGGATTGTAGTAAATAGAGCCCTAAGGGTTCTTTTTACTACAATCCGCATATTGTAGTGTGATATTACCAACTGAATTCGCATTGCGAATTCAGCCAATATCACAGGGATTTACTAAAAATCCGTTGCAGGGACAGAGCTTTCGATAAAGCTTTGTCCCTGCTAATCCCCTCCGCACACTTATCACGGTATTTTCGCAAAACATACAGTGACAAGTACCCGAGCATGCGCCAACCGGCTGCCACTAAGCCCCGCCCCATTGCTAAGCCCCGTCCCCCCACGATCGCGACCCCCCCTTCGTTAATTACACTTAGCTCCGGTGTTCGGGACTCCGGTGATGTAATCCAGTCAGCTGATCTGCCATCCTGCAATGGGACCCGGTCAGCTGACTGGAGGGAGGACATCACCGGACACCAGAGCCCCGATCTCCGGTCCCTGGACTCTGGTAAGATTTTTTTTTTCTGTTTTTTCTTTCTTTTTTTTAAGCAGTGATCAGCGTGTGGTCTCTTTAGCTCAGCAGTATCATAGCCAATTCTATCCTAAAGTAGTAGACAGATGAGCCTTAAAATATAATGTTTTTGTCACACATCAGGGTCTGGTCCCAGTTACCGGCCACCTCTGGCATCCCTGAGACTTGTGGTAACTCATCTGTAACGTGCAGTTCCTGCTGTTCTGCATCATGGGCGCTGCCATTTTGGACAGTATCACATGATCTCCTCTGGAAATTCTGCCTCAGTGTGTTCCAACACTCCTGCTCCAGTAATTACTTCTGTCGAAACCGGATAATTGGGTAAGACAGAATCTGTTTGCAATCAGGAAAACCTGCACGACGACATCTTGTGAATGGCAGCAAGACTCCATTTTAGAAAAGAAAGCTTACACAAGCGCCATTTTGTCAAAAATACATAGTACACAAACCACAGTGCAAAGTTGCTAAAAGTAGCACGAACAGCTTTTTAACAATCTTCCCCAAACACATACCGACAGTGTTCAGAATACATAAAATAACTTTCCAACACATTAAAATCACCACAGACTTATATTTGAGCGACAGCAAGGCAGTGGTGTTTTCCCGGCATACATACATTTAAAAGCAATGGTCCCGTAACGCAAAAATTATAATTATTACTTGGTTTAAACACAATGTCAGTATATAAAGAAATGAATGTTTTCTGTAACTATGACTTAGTAAATGACAATTGGACTGTGTGTGTAACCGTACTGATCTACTCTGTTTCCACAGCGTTCCGGTGACATCAATATGAAGATCAGAACATGCGGCTATGAAATATGAATGTTAGAGAGATTAACTATTTGAAATGTTGTAAGCCATAAGCAGCTTAGATTTGCATGTGGGTGATGCAAAGGGAGGTTGGAGACCTTTTGTATCCATTTGAAATTGTCCAATAAATGCCCTGTAACAGATTTCTAACCCTTACCAAAAGACAATGACATTGTGTAGGCTTGTTTACATTTTTGTCCAAAGGACTGGTTATTCCAGTCTAATCAATAGAGATAGCTAACTGGGACTAGAACCTAATTAACAGTAATTTCAAGAAACCAAAAGGATACTCCCTTTCTGATGACCTCACAGGTAAAAGGGGACGGGAACATAGCATGCACTTTCTGAGAACACACAAGCCAGCAGACACACTTGCAGATTTTGGAAGAGAGAGAGGTTCCCTCTCTCACAAGACAACGGAAAATGGGTCTCAGTTCCCCTGGGTTATAGCTAAGTATAAATTGTGCAATATTTAGCCTATTTGGGTGTCTGTAGCTATTTTTGGTGTTAATCTGTTATTAGCTTAGCATGGTTTGTGGTTTATAGTTTTCTAAGGATATTCATGAGTCTGTGTTAGCATACAATGGATGATATGTTATCTAATCTGTACTTTTCATCTACACTGTAGGGTACAATAGTCTGTTATCAGCATGCAGGAAAGGGATTGATTATGGAGTTTTTGTAATATTTGTAAATGATTGATGCTGGTTGATTGAGATCCTCTGGTGAGCTGTGTTAGGGCCTTCCCATGTGCTCTGTGTTAGGGCCTTCCCATGTGCTCTGTGTTAGGGCCTTCCCATGTGCTCTGTGTTAGGGCCTTCCCATGTGCTCTGTGTTAGGGCCTTCCCATGTGCTCTGTGTTAGGGCCTTCCCATGTGCTCTGTGTTAGAGCCTTCCCATGTGCTTGAACAATATCTCTGCTTGGGAGAGATAGGCTTGGTATGTGTTGTATACTCATGAATGTAATCATAGGGTGGTATCAGTTATATATTATGGAAGTTGAATTAATAACAGCTTTGAATGGTCATAAGTAATTACCGTGTGGGTCAGATAGGTATATTGTCTGCACTTTATTATAGATGGCTACTTCCATGTGGGGTGAACAAAGGAAATTATAATTCTACCCAGTTATGGTGTTGTATGGGTCAGATAGGTATATTGTCTTTATTATAATTGTGATCATTGATGGATGTATGATTTACAGAGTTACAACTTAATGTGAGTTTTCAAATTGAAGTTTGCCTAGGGATCATGAGGCTTGCAAACAAAGGAAGAGCATGTGCTTCAGCCCTTCCCCCTCCCCATGGTCTAGTGGGTACTGGATGAGGTCTGTTGTAGGATGGTATTGTTATATATTGGAATCAGCTTGTGTTGTACATGTTGGAATATTAAATGGTGCAGTGTTTGCCTGATGTGTTGGCATATGATATCCAGCTTGCATATTTAATTAACTATGGCATTATGGGAGATTTCAATGAGGTAGCTTCATAATGGAGTTTGTTTGTAGACCATGCGGTTTGGACAATAGGGCAGGAAGCATTCCCAACCCCCCCCTCATACACAAACACACACACACCATCACCAGCCATCTTGAACATGTGCTCTCAGCAGACATTGATATCTCTCTCATTGTATTTTGATGTGTCTCTCTTTCTCTCTATCTGTCTCTCTGTCTCATATTGCTCATTGTATTTTGATCTTTAATAACCGTTTCATGTATATTAACTGTACCTTATGACCTAATGTTTGTACAATTTATTTGCGCTCATTATTAGATCATAGCGTTGTAACATCTGTACTTTTACCTGAATAATAATCTTTAGTGCGTTGGACCGCTATTCAACTGTCTCAGTATTTCATTAATGGTATAATCAAACATAGCGCTAATTAGCGACATCTTGTGGTTTTAGAAGGTATAGGCAGGTTTTATCTTAGAGATTTATAGGCAGGTTTTGTCTTAGAGGTTCTAGGCAGGTGAATCTTAGAGGTTTATAGGCAGGAATGTATTAAAAGGTTTATTTACAAATTCAACACTTCACTAATATTTCTCTCCATGGCCAGACTAAGGCTTGTGGGGGCACCGGGGCAACTAAGTTGTTGGGACCCCTTCCAATAAAATTTCCACGGCACCCGCATCCACTACTATGCCCTTTTACCTAGGGAGAGAGAGGGAAAGAGGGACAGAGAGAGAGAGAGAGGGGGGAGGAGAGATGGAGTGTGGGGGAGAGAGGAGGGAGACAAAGAGAGGGAGATAGACAGAAGGAAAAAGAGCGACAGATGGCAAGAGAGATAGGTAGGGAGAAAGAAGGTGAGAGGAAGATAGAGAGAGGAAGGTGAAGAGATGGAGAGGGAGAAGCAGAAAGGCAGAGGGAGGGAGAAAAAGAGAGGAGAGAGACAGAGGGAGGGAGAGAGGGGGGAGGATGAAGGAGGGAGACAGAGAGTGAGACTGCGAGCACACACACACTACCTGTTGCTGACAGGGGTGCCTCTACACTACAGTGGGTGGCCAGGCAATGACTGATGATCTCTAAGCCCTGCCACCCGCACTGATAATGCCACGATTGGCGGGTGGGCATGTCACGACATTAGGCCCTGCCCCATACCCATACACCCGTGAATCACAGCATTATCAGCATGGGTGGGCGGGGCTCAGAGATCATCAGTCATTGCCCGGCCACCCACTGTAGTGTAGAGGCGGAGAAAAGCTGTCTTCGTCTCGAAAGACTTCAATCAAAAATCCACCTAGTGAGTGATAGACTGTGATGCTGCCAGGAGCTGGAACAGGGAGGGTCAAGAGTGGCCCAGTTCTGTACAATGTTTGCTGAGTGTAGGGGCCCACAATGTGTGGGGGCTCCTGGATGACCGCCCCATTTATAATCTGGCCCTATCTCTCTCTGAGGAACAGTACCCTGGCCAGTGCCATAACTATGGGTGTGCGGACAGTGAGCGCAGGACCCGTTGAGCAGCACCGTTGCTGCCCCAAGGCACCTGCCTGTGGTTTGCAGGGTACCTGGAATGGCACCCTGCAGCCACTAGAACTATTGTAGAGCCTCCTGGAACATCCAAGAGAAGCTCCTGATAGGCAACCTGTACCGTGTGGAGCTGCTTGGACGGTCCTTTGGACACTCTGGGCAATGCTATACTTAGTGCAGCCGACGTCCCCACCCCAGGAAGTGACATCCTGATGTCGAAGCTGAATAATTGAGTAAGACAAGTTCAGTTTAAAATTCAATCACAGCGACGCCATCTTGCGACTGGCCACAAGATTCCATTTTTGAAATGCGATCGCAAGACGCCATTTTGCGAATGGCCGCCTAAGCGCCATTTTAGATAAACTCACATTTTAGTACATGTGGCTATAATACCATTAGCATCATGCGAAGGCATCTGTGACCATTATCATATGAAGCAAGTGGCCAGGTGACAACTGGCTTGGGTAGATAAGTTTCCTGCATAGTGTTCGTTCACTACGGGTGGTCTGGCTAGAATAAATAAGCAAGCTTCCTACAATGACACAGGAAAGGTGGGAGGGCCTGCTGACAGGACATGTAGAACTATCTAACCCAGCATGCCACACTGCTAAAATGTTCACTCAGTTAGAGACAAATGCATTTTCATACACATTAAATATGTCTTTATACCAAACCCTGAATACCCACACATTTCATATTCATACATAAGGTTCAATAAGCTTTAAAGTGTATGATTCAAGAAGGTTCAGTTAGTTTAAATGCTAAGAAATAAAGATATTTGTTAACTAAGGAATTATACAAGATAAACACATCATTCTTGGAGTTGTTCTGATGCATACTCTTTCCACAGTTTCCCGGTGCTATCGGTGAGGAGATCGCATTATGCATTCTCGAGTTATGGACCGCAGAACCTACAAGCAACCAAAATGTATATTATAGATTCAACTGTTAGGATGCTGAAGAAGGCGTGAGGAGGAAGACCCCTAGCTGTTAGAAGCAGGGAAAGTCTGTTTAAACCAGCCTGTTAGATGCACTGTAACAGATGCTTCACCTCTGAGAACCAATGACATCAGCAACAGACATACCTTTTGTCTTGTTTATACTGGGGGGTATAAGTATGGGTGCACGGACACTATTTGGGAGTCTTTGTGCTGAATGCTGAATGATGAGGGGTCTCTTGCTGAAGCCTATCTCTGGGTCCAGAAGCGCCTGCATACTTATACTGTACTTGTGGTCTGTATGATTTACTTTTGCGCCTAAATTGTGTCTTGATCAATTGCGTGTAACTGTCTGAACTTTTACCTGAATATCACTTGCGCTTTGGAACCACAGGTTCTATGTCTAAGTCTTTATTTATGGTGTGACTGTGTACGCAAATTAGCATCATCCTTAGAGGTTTATAGGAAGGATTTTAGAAGGTACAGGCAGGGGTACATAGAGGTTCCTTTCTAATGTTAGTTGGGGGCTCGTGAAGAAGTCACTTACCTGCTCACACGGTACATACGGTCATCGATATTTCAGCAAAGGGTGGAGTGGCCACATGCAGGGTTTGCCTGCAACCGCTTTGTGGTGAAAGATCGCTATCCGTCTCCGTGTGAATTAAGGAAGCTGACTAGAATCCAGGGACAAGAGAGGAAAAAGTTTGTTTTCCTCTGTTGATAGAACCTTGTGCTTAGAGGGGTGCCGCAGTATTGCGTACGCGGCTAAAATGCATTTTTGCGTACGCAGTTAAAAAGTCATTATACGGTTGTGTGGTAGTCGCATAATTGTGTATGTGGCTGTTCGCACAATAGCGTATACGCACTTCCGGTTCTGCTGCCACGTGTTTGAACAAAGCCATTGAGGTTTACATTTTTTTTTCTATTACCAATATCTGGGTTAAACATGTATTTTTCTGCGCAGGAAAAAGTGTGTAACAGTGAGTGTATTGTTGGTAGGGGTAATTTATTCCCTAAAGTTAAGGGTATCGTATGATCCTTAAGGGCTAGGTGCAAGGGTTAGCCTAGTCGCTCGGTAAGCAGCTTACCGTTCTAAACACAGTAGCAGGTGTACATGTTGTCTTTGTTGTATAGAGGTGCGTGAGAGTGGCAGACATATAAACTCTCATAGGTCTGGAAGTTACCTTACTAAAGCTTATCCGGGTGTGGAAGTGGCCTGCTTCAAATCTTATCCAGGTGTGGAAGTTGCCTTACTAAATCTTATACAGGTGTGTGGGCGCCGCAGACTTAAATCGTCCACAGGTAAGTGAAAGTGTCTTGATTGTCTTTCACCGGTTTAAATTTTTATTGAAAAGCGTAGGAGTTGTCTCAGAATGGGAGCCACACAAACAGTAGAGATGTTAAGCAATGATGTGCTGCTAATGGAGGCGCCGATCGGATTGGCCCGTCGTATCATGCATACCAAGTACGGTACTTATGCAATAAGGTATTGTGATATATGGTTTAATATGACGAGGAAGAGTGTTAGACCGTTTCCCAGTATTGGTAGTTTTGACAAAAATGTGTTGGATAATGTCCAGGATCACATCAGTATGGTGCGATCCCGAGAGAAAAAGATTAAGTATTTTGAATGTTTAAAACTATGGCAGCATGAAGGGGATGCTTGGCTTAAAAATGTGCAAATGACGCAAACTAGCGGTGCGAACGCATTGCCAGAAAATACATCCACGACGCTGAATTTCAATACGGACGAGCCGCAAATTGGCGTGCACGTGTGGCAAGGTAGTGTCGTGGAGAGTATTGCCAGCAGTTCACGCTCACCTCCCCCACCTTATGTGGATGGAGGTGCAAGTACAGTTACCAAAAATACCAACAAAAATGTAACAAGTAATTTGTACCCCCTCTTAAGTAACCATAAAGAAAATGTTTATGATGTAGATGATGAGCCTATTGTAATGTCTGCCATTTCCCATGCTGTACAAATGATAGATGCTGCATCACCACAATCACGGGTGGTGCCGCCATCTCCATCGGTAACAGCAAGGGAAGTGTTAATACACTCTGCACCCATTGAGGAATTTGTTAATACCATACGTAGCAGCAGCAGATTAAACCCCCAGCCAGGTAATCAGGTCAGAGGTAGCAACGCTGCCGGTCTGCATCCCATTCGGACAATAACTGTTCCGAATGGAAATGCGGATGCAAACGGTGTAGTGCCCACTAGGGAAGTAGTAATGCATTGTCCAAGGACAAGGGCAGAACTAAATTCCATCATAAATGATTTCCCTGATCCAAAAAAGGAATTAGCCAAATCTCAAAGATTTTTGAGAAATTTGGGTAGTTCTCATGAGCCCACTAATAAAGATTGGCGTGTAGTGTTAAGGGCCTGTCTACCATGCAATACCGACGTGACAAAATTTATCACGGATTGTGTATTGGATGGCGACGTTCCCTTAACAGACCAAGTAAACCAAGGTAACATTTCCCGCATTGTGACTCAATTGGGTATATATTTTCCGGTAGTAGTTAACTGGAACAAAATCTTCACAATCAAACAAAAGGAGCGTGAAACTACAGAAGACTATTGCGATCGGGCTCTGCAGGCTATCACCCAGTACACTGGGATAGAAGATATTAAAGATAGCATTCACCACAGGGGAATGATAGTCACGATATTAATGGACGGTTTAAAAGAGAATTTAAAAACTCGGGTTCAGACCTCACAGCCTGGCTGGAGGGGACTTACAATAGATAACCTCATAGAGTCTGCCATAGAACATGACAAAAACATCTCAAAAAAGAGGGAGACCCAGAGCGACAAATTAATGGCTGTCAGTATACAAGCTCTGGAGGGAATGACGGTAACACCACAGCCAACAGACACGCTTGCACTTGCACACACACTCATGTCAGAACAAGTTGCTCTCACTAACCCCACTCAACAACAAACACAACTCTATCCTACTAACCCAATGCAACCACAGGTCCCAGGATATCCACCTACTTCTTATCCCCCACAATACCCTTACCCTCCCTATCCTTACACATATCCACCACCTTTACCCTCTGCTCAAACTCCACAACAACACATGCTTTCACCTGAATCACAGACATGTTTTAATTGCAAACAAACAGGACACTTAAGTAGAAACTGCACAGTAAAAAGAGTATGGACCCCACACCAAGGGAAACCTGGATATCCCCGTAAGGGATATGCACAGAGATCAGCAAATATTCAGCAAGCACCAGCTCCAATTGTAGCCGTAAATGCTTTATTGGAGAATGGTAGCCAACGATAGGGGTCAGGTCATACCTGTAGTCTACATATAGTCAGGTTAATGGGAAGTACTAGGGAAGAACCGGTCTTGATGGTTGATGTAGCTGGTACTGAATATCCTTTTCTTGTAGACACAGGGGCGACCAAGTCAGTGATGAAATCTCCCGTTAATTTACAGGTGACCAACGAGACAATACCAACAATGGGTGTGACAGGTAGAGTGGAACGTTATCCTTTAACAAAGTCCGCAGAGGTTAGTATTGGGCCGTTGCATACCAGACATTCTTTTCTCCTGGCTGCCACGGCTCCTACTAACCTGCTGGGCAGAGACTTGTTATGTAAAATTGGATGTGTCATATATTGCACCCCTGATGGTGTATATTTAGATATCCCATAGAGAATGGTATACGAGGTGCGGGATATGTTAGACACTCCTCAAAGGATAATGTATCACTCTACCGTTTTAAAAGAAAATCCATCACAAGTAGATGAAATGTTGTCCCAAATTGCAGATTCCCTTTGGACAAAAGAAGGACAGGACACTGGATTAATGGCAAACGTAAGCCCGGTAATGGTAAACTTAAAAAGCGGTAGGCAAGCTCCAAAAATTCCCCAGTACCCACTAAAACAGGAAGTAGAACTAGGGGTGTTTCCAATAATCGAGCGATTATTGCAACAGGGAATTTTAGTTCGTACAGCTAGTGTAGCCAACAGTCCCATCTTTCCAGTAAAGAAGAGTGGTGGGAGGGGTTATAGGCTGGTGCAAGACCTTAGAGGTGTTAATAAGGTAGTAGAGAGACAATTCTCTGTAGTGCCGAATCCAGCTGTCATCCTGATGCAGATCCCACCAAATGCAACCCATTTCACTGTCATTGACCTCTGTTCTGCTTTCTTCTCTGTGCCTCTCCACCCTGACTGTCAGTACCTATTTGCATTCACATACAGAGGTGTGCAATATACATGGACACGATTTCCCCAAGGTTTCATAGACAGCCCCAGTATTTTCTCCCAGGCATTGCATGACTGTTTACAAGCTTTTCAACCTGCCAATGGATCAGTTCTAATTCAATATGTGGACGATTTATTGCTATGTTCTGACTCTTTTATGTCATGTGTGAATGATACTAAACTTTTGTTACTTCATCTCTCGCATACAGGACAACGATAATGGGAGTCTTTTGCCTCGTGTGTTTGAGCTTCCTCTGACGAAGTGACGTCAATCCGGGGTCCCGCTTACACCAACGCATTTCAACAAGAAGCCAGGGAGAAAGCTCACCCCGGACAAGCACAACCAGAAGGCACACAGCGTGCAGCAGTTTTACATTTCATTCTGCTAGTCGCTCACTGTCGCACTTGCTGCCGTCAGGGAAAGGTAGGGTAAGTCCACCGGTGCTCCGGATCCTTTTCTATTATACGGGACTCCCAACTGACATATACTCCACTAAAAGAGCTATGAACATCTTACCATTCATGTTTTTATATGTAGCGCACTTTGTGTCAGACATTGCCGGTCTAATTTAACAAGCTTTTCATTTGGTTACCATCTGTGTACATTTCATTTCATTGATACAGTTTATCATTTCAGTTATTGCCTGGCCATACTGTATCAAAGTCTATCCATTTAGGATTGTTCACAACACGCTTAATAGATACATGTTCTTTATTACAAGCGCTTCTATATTGTGGTCTTGCAACATTGGTTATCAGTTCATTCTGATCTTACTAAATAGATAGCTGCTTATACATATATTAAGAGCGCACGATTTCCCTTTACCATAAGGTTCAATAAGCTTTAAAGAGTATGATTCAAGAAGGTTCAGTTAGTTTAAATGCTAAGAAATAAAGATATTTGTTAACTAAGGAATTATACAAGATAAACACGTCATTCTTGGAGTTGTTCTGATGCATACTCTTGCCACAGTTTCCCGGTGCTATCGGTGAGGAGATCGCATTATGCATTCTCGAGTTATGGACCGTAGAACCTACAAGCAACCAAAATGTATATTTTAGATTCAACTGTTAGGATGCTGAAGAAGGCGTGAGGAGGAAGACCCCTAGCTGTTAGAGGCAGGGAAAGTCTGTTTAAACCAGCCTGTTAGATGCACTGTAACAGATGCTTCACCTCTGAGAACCAATGACATCAGCAACAGACATACCTTTTGTCTTGTTTATACTGGGGGGTATAAGTATGGGTGCACGGACACTATTTGGGAGTCTTTGTGCTGAATGCTGAATGACGAGGGGTCTCTTGCTGAAGCCTATCTCTGGGTCCAGAAGCGCCTGCGTACGTATACTGTACTTGTGGTCTGTATGATTTACTTTTGCGCCTAAATTGTGTCTTGATCAATTGCGTGTAACTGTCTGAACTTTTACCTGAATATCACTTGTGCTTTGGAACCACAGGTTCTATGTCTAAGTCTTTATTTATGGTGTGACTGCGTACGCAAATTAGCGTCATCCTTAGAGGTTTATAGGAAGGATTTTAGAAGGTACAGGCAGGGGTACATAGAGGTTCATTTCTAATATTGTTACTGACATCATGGATTTAGGGGCGGAGCCAATACAAGATGGCATAGAACCCTGTTGCAGCATTGACCTTGGCTTCAGTCTTGTCTCACAGCATTCAGCTCCAGTGTTATCCAGAAACATACTTGCCGACTTTCAGTACACTTCCGGGAGGGAGCTATCAGGCTGTACAGATCGGGGGCGTGAGGCGGCAGAAAGGGGGCGTGGTGCGGCGATGATTCAGCATTGGGGCGGAGCATGGGGCATGACCGTGTGATCGGGTCACTATGGCCTCACCCCCTCTTCACATATTAACAACATTGTGAAGCAGAGGGTGGGGCCACGATGACGAGATTCAGTACAAATCACGTCATCACCTCCCCCCTCGCTGCGGGGGTGTATTTAAGGGGATTTGGAGGGATGCAAGGGGGTGGTAGAGGCTGGCTGGGAGAATTGCCTACTTTTCTGGGGGGCCGGGAGCACCACCTGATTTTTGGGAAACTCCTGGCCATCCCGGGAGAGTAGGCATGTATGTCCAGAAAACATGCTGTAGTATTGCTTCATAACATTCTGCTTCAGTGCTATCCAGAAAACCTGCTCCAGTAATGCTTCACAGCATTCAGCTTCAGTGCTATCCAGAAAATCCGCTCTAGTATTGCTTCACAAAATTCTGCTCCAAGGAAGGGGCCCCTTCATACAGGCAGAGAAACCGTTCAGGACGATTATCCTCCAGGATTTGTAACATTTGACTCCGTTCCTGAAGAATTTGTGATCTGCGATCTCACTGCAAAGCCAGCTCACTGTGATTGCCGTGGCTGCGGGATTCAGCAATGCCATATTATGAGCAGAGAGTAAGAGCGGAATTATTCACCGCTCCCCTCACTCTGGCTAACAGTGGCTCAGAAAACAGGAGGTTTAGCATTGCGCTGGGACCTTTAAGCAACTTGTAGCAGGTAGCTACAGCTCAGAGAATAGGAGGTCGAGTACAACGCCGTGACCTGTAAGTGTGTGGCCCGCCACCCTCACTCCCTTCATTACATAAACAGTCCATAGAGGTTGAAGCATATCGCTAAAGACTAAGGGCTCTATTTACCACAATCCGCATTTTGAATGCAGATTGTAGTGTGATATTACTGACTGAATGTGAATTCAGGCAATATCACAGGGATTTATCGCAAGCTCTGTCTCTGCGAAACCCCTCCGCACACTTATCACTGTATTTTCGCAAAAAATACTGTGACACGTGTCTACGCTAGGGGTGAGCGGGTTCGGATTTCTGAATTCCGAACCCCCCCGAGCCCGCCCGATCCGAGGCCGATCCGAGTCAGGCTCGACTTTTCCTGCCTGACTCGAAATCGAGGCAAAACGTCATCATCTCACCTTCCGGGTCTCGCGGGATTTGGATCCTATATAAGGTACCCGCGTCGGCGCCATTTTCTCACTCGGCTGTGGACAGTGAAGAGGGAGGGTGGGAGTTAGGGCTGGCTGGGCTGTGTAGTGTAGTGTAGTGCAGAGTAGTGTTGTGCTGTGCTGTGTTGTGCTGTGCTGCTGTTGTCCATAGGGGCTGTGTCCACTACTTCAAAGTCCATAGGGGCTGGCTGGACTGTGTTGTGCAGTCAGTTGTCCATAGGGGCTGTGTCCACTCCAAAGTCCTGTGCAGTGTCCCAGTCCTAAAGGGGTGCTGTAGTGTTGTCCAGGGGGTGCTCTGTCTGTCAGGGGTGCTCCCCCCAAGTGCTAAAAAAAAAAATATTTTTTCTGTGTTTGTGAATTGTGTGCACTGTGGCTGCACGTGCATCATCAAAGGAGCAGCGCCAAGCGTGCGCCTGTGTCCCATTAGTAAAGGGCAGGCTGGCTTGTCCGTTAAAGGGTGCTGTAACCCCCAAAGTACACTCCAAACAAAAAATATATATATTTTCTGTGTTTGTGAATTGTGTGCGCAGTAGCCTGTTAAATTTGTAAATAAACCTTTTAATACATTCCTGCCTATAAACCTCTAAGATTCACCTGCCTAGAACCTCTAAGACAAAACCTGCCTGTACCTTCTAAAACCACAAGATGTCGCTATTTTTATTATACCATTAATGATATACCAAGACAGTTGATTAGCGGTCCGAAGCGCTAAAGATTATTATTCAGGTAAAAGTACAGATGTTACATCGCTATGATCTAATAATGAGCGCAAATAAATTGTACAAACATTAGGTCATAAGGTACAGTTAAAATACATGAAACGGTTATTAAAGATCAAAATACAATGAGCAATATGAGAGAGAGAGAGAGAGAGAGAGAAAGAGACACATTAAAATACAATGAGAGATATATCAATGTCTGCTGAGAGCACATGTTCAAGATGGCTGGTGATGGAGTGTGTGTGTGTTTGTTTGTGTGTGAGGGGGGGTTGGGAATGCTTCCTGCCCCATTGTCCAAACCGCATGGTCTACAAACAAACTCCATTATGAAGCTACCTCATTGAAATCTCCCATAATGCCATAGTTAATTAAATATGCAAGCTGAATATCATATGCCAACACATCAGGCAAACACTGCACCATTTAATATTCCAACATGTACCACACAAGCTGATTCCAATATACAACAATACCATCCTACTACAGACCTCATCCAGTAGTCACTAGTCCGTGGGGAGGGGAAGGGCCGAAGCACATGTTTTTCCTTTGTTTGCAAGCCTCATGATCCCTAGGCAAACTCCATCCTGCACCAAGCTACAACTCCGCAAATCATCCATCAATGACCACAACCACAACAAAGACAATATACCTATCTGACCCACACAACACCACAACTGGGCAGAATCACAATTTCCCTTGTTCACCCCACATGGAGGCAAGCCATCTCAAACAAACCGCAGACAACATACCCATCTGACTCACACAACACCACACGGCAACCACCCACGACCATTCAAAGCTGCCATCAATTCAACTTCCATGATACAACACTGACACCACCCTATGATCACATTCATGAGTATACAACACACACCAAGCCCATCTCTCCCAAGCAGAGATACCGTTCAAGCACATGGCAAGGCCCCAACACAGAACACATAGCAAGGCCCCAACACAGAACACATGGCAAGGCCCCAACACAGAACACATGGCAAGGCCCCAACACAGAACACATGGCAAGGCCCCAACACAGAACACATGGCATCTCAATCAACCAGCATCAATCATTCACAAATGGGAAGGCAAACACAGAACACACCAGAGGATCTCAATCAACCAGCATCAATCATTCACAAATATCACAACAATTCCACAATCAATCCCTTTCCTGCATGCTGACAACAGACCACTGTACCCTACAGTGCAGATGAAAAGCACAGACCAGACAACACATCATCCACTGCATGCCAACACAGACCCATGAATATCCTTAGAAAACTACAAACCACACACCATGCTAAGCTAATAACAGATTAACACCAAACATAGCTACAGACACCCAAATAGGCTAAATATTGCACATTTTATACTCAGCTATAATAACCCAGAGGAACTGAGACCCATTCTTCCGTTGTCTGGTCAGGGAGTGTACCTCTCTCTTCCTTCTAAAATCTGCAAGTGTGACTGCTAAACTGTGTTTTCTCAGGATGTGCATGCTATGTTCCCGCCCCCTTTTAACTGTGAGGTCATCAGAAAGGGAGTATCCATTTGGGTTACCTGAGACTACTGTTAATTAGATTCTACTCTCAGCTAGCTAGCTCTATTGATTAGACTGGAATAACCAGTCCTTTGGAGAAATCTGTTACAGGGCATTTATTGGACAATTCCAAATGGATATAAAAGGTCTCCAACCTCCTTTTGTATCCCCCAACATGCAAATCTAAGCTGCTATGGAAAACAACATTTCAAATAGATATTCTCTCTAACATTCATATTTCATAGCCGCATGTTCTGATCTTCATATTGATGTCACCGGAATGCTGTGGAAACAGAGTCGATCAGTACGGTTCCACACACAGTTCAATTGTCATTTACTAAGCCATAGTTACAGAAAACATTCATTTCTTAATTATCCTTTTTGCGTTACGGGACCATTGCTTTTAAATGTATGTATGCGGGGAAAACACCACTGAATTGCGTTGTGCATCTGAGGGATGGTGGGGCACTCAGCGAGCAGCACTAAGCTGTAAGGGCATCTATGTGTGTGTGTGGCCATGCCAGTATGATTTTGGGAAGGATCACTGAAAAACTGACTGTATTCTGTTTAACATTGTGTGTATGAGTTGCAGGGAATTGTGCTACTTTTCAAATATAAGTCTGTGTGATATTATAAAGTCCACGCATGATGGGCCACATGTACACACACACATATATATATATATATATATATATACACATATACAAGCACACATGTATTTTTCTGATGTTTTTAAACTGCAATTGCAAAATGTGTTTATACAGTGAATTTAATTCTCATACAGGAAGGAGGCTTCCAGCTGTGCTGTCGGAGCCTCCCTGTTTAGTCTGCCTGTGTTTGAGGAAGGCTGACTATGTACCTTTTGTTTACAAAATAGTGCTGTGAGATTTTATTTCTAAGATGGAGTCTTGGCCCTTTACAGGACAGCATTGCGCAGATTCCAATTGCAAACAGATTCTGTCTTCGCCAATTATCTGTTTTTGACAAGCCGCACGTGCATCAACAAAGTAGTGCCAAGCGTGCGTCTGTGTCATAAGTAAAGGGCCGGCTGGCTTGACCGTTAAAGGGTGCTGTAACCCCCAAAGTACACTCCAAACCAAATAAAAAAATATTTTCTGTGTTTGTGAATTGTGTGCGCAGTAGCCGCACGTGCATCAACAAAGTAGTGCCAAGCGTGCGCCTGTGTCATAAGTAAAGGGCCGGCTGGCTTGACCATTAAAGGGTGCTGTAACCCCCAAAGTACACTCCAAACCAAATAAAAAAATATTTTCTGTGTTTGTGAATTGTGTGCGCAGTAGCCGCACGTGCATCAACAAAGTAGTGCCAAGCGTGCGCCTGTGTCCCATAAATAAAGGGCCGGCTGGATTGACCGCTAAAGGGTGCTGTAACCCCCAAAGGGCACTCCAAACAAAATAAAACATTTTTTTCTGTGTTTGTGAATTGTGTGCACTGTGGCTGCACGTGCATCAACGAAGGAGGAGCGCCAAGCATGCGCCTGTGTCCCATAAGTAAAAGGCCGGCTGGCTTGTCCATTAAAGGGTGCTGTAACCCCCAAAGGGCACTCCAAACAAAATAAAAAAATATATTTTTTTGTGTTTGTGAATTGTGTGTGCAGTAGCCGCACGTGCATCAACAAAGTAGTGCCAAGCATGCGCCTGTGTCCCATAAATAAAGGGCCGGCTTGATTGACTGCTAAAGGGTGCTGTAACCCCCAAAGGGCACTCCAAACAAAATAAAAAATTAATTTCTGTGTTTGTGAATTGTGTGCACTGTGGCTGCACATGCATCAACAAAGGAGCAGCGCCAAGCGTGCGCCTGTGTCCCATAAGTAAAGGGCCGGCTGGCTCATTTCTTAAAGGGTGGTGTAACCCACAAAGTGCACTAGTCTCCAACAAAAATAAAAAATTATTTTCTGTGTTTGTGTGCGCCTTAGCCGCACGTATATATCAATATAACATAAATGGAGGACCAAACTTTCTCCGATAAAAATAAAATAGGGAAAGATCAAGAACCACTTCCTCCTAGTGCTGAAGCTGCTGCCACTAGTCATGACATAGATGATAACATGCCATCAACGTTGTCTGCCAAGGCCCATGCCCAATGTCATAGTAGAGGGCACATACAATCCCAAATGACAAAGTTCAGGAAAATGACCTTGAAAAAAACATTTAAATCATCTGAAGAGAAACGTAAACTTGCCAATATGCCATTTACGACATGGAGTGGCAAGGAACGGCTAAGGTCTTTCCCTATGTTCATGACTAGTGGTTCAGCTCCACATGACGATGGAAGCCCTCCTCCCGCTAAAAAAATCAAACGAGTTAAGCTGGCAAAAGCACAGTGAAGAACTGTGTGTTCTAAGAAGATATCACAAATCCCCAAGGAGAGTCCAAGTGTGGTGGCGGTTGCGATGCCTGACCTTCCCAGCACTGGATGGGAAGAGGTGGCTCTTTCCACCATTTGCACGCCCCCTGCAAGTGCTGAAAGGAGCACCCACAGTCCACTTGCTGATATGCAAATTGAAGATGTCACTGTTGAAGTACAACAGGATGAGGATACTGGTGTTTAAATCAGGCTCCGGGGCAGACAGTTGTTGTCCGTGGGATAACCAGTCCTTTGGAGAAATCTGTTACAGGGCATTTATTGGACAATTCCAAATGGATATAAAAGGTCTCCAACCTCCTTTTGTATCCCCCAACATGCAAATCTAAGCTGCTATGGAAAACAACATTTCAAATAGATATTTTCTCTAACATTCATATTTCATAGCCGCATGTTCTGATCTTCATATTGATGTCACCGGAATGCTGTGGAAACAGAGTCGATCAGTACGGTTCCACACACAGTTCAATTGCCATTTACTAAGCCATAGTTACAGAAAACATTCATTTCTTAATTATCCTTTTTGCGTTATGGGACCATTGCTTTTAAATGTATGTATGCGGGGAAAACACCACTGAATTGCGTTGTGCATCTGAGGGATGGTGGGGCACTCAGCGAGCAGCACTAAGCTGGAAGGGCATCTATGTGTGTGTGTGGCCATGCCAGTATGATTTTGGGAAGGATCACTGAAAAACTGACTGTATTCTGTTTAACATTGTGTGTATGAGTTGCAGGGAATTGTGCTACTTTTCAAATATAAGTCTGTGTGATATTATAAAGTCCACGCATGATGGGCCACATGTACACACACACACATATATATATATATATATATATATATACACATATACAAGCACACATGTATTTTTCTGATGTTTTTAAACTGCAATTGCAAAATGTGTTTATACAGTGAATTTAATTCTCATACAGGAAGGAGGCTTCCAGCTGTGCTGTCGGAGCCTCCCTGTTTAGTCTGCCTGTGTTTGAGGAAGGCTGACTATGTACCTTTTGTTTACAAAATAGTGCTGTGAGATTTTATTTCTAAGATGGAGTCTTGGCCCTTTACAGGACAGCATTGCGCAGATTCCAATTGCAAACAGATTCTGTCTTCGCCAATTATCCGGTTTTGACAAGCCGCACGTGCATCAACAAAGTAGTGCCAAGCGTGCGTCTGTGTCATAAGTAAAGGGCCGGCTGGCTTGACCGTTAAAGGGTGCTGTAACCCCCAAAGTACACTCCAAACCAAATAAAAAAATATTTTCTGTGTTTGTGAATTGTGTGCGCAGTAGCCGCATGTGCATCAACAAAGTAGTGCCAAGCATGCGCCTGTGTCATAAGTAAAGGGCCGGCTGGCTTGACCATTAAAGGGTGCTGTAACCCCCAAAGTACACTCCAAACCAAATAAAAAAATATTTTCTGTGTTTGTGAATTGTGTGCGCAGTAGCCGCACGTGCATCAACAAAGTAGTGCCAAGCGTGCGCCTGTGTCCCATAAATAAAGGGCCGGCTGGATTGACCGCTAAAGGGTGCTGTAACCCCCAAAGGGCACTCCAAACAAAATAAAACATTTTTTTCTGTGTTTGTGAATTGTGTGCACTGTGGCTGCACGTGCATCAACGAAGGAGGAGCGCCAAGCATGCGCCTGTGTCCCATAAGTAAAAGGCCGGCTGGCTTGTCCATTAAAGGGTGCTGTAACCCCCAAAGGGCACTCCAAACAAAATAAAAAAATATATTTTTTTGTGTTTGTGAATTGTGTGCGCAGTAGCCGCACGTGCATCAACAAAGTAGTGCCAAGCGTGCGCCTGTGTCCCATAAATAAAGGGCCGGCTTGATTGACTGCTAAAGGGTGCTGTAACCCCCAAAGGGCACTCCAAACAAAATAAAAAATTAATTTCTGTGTTTGTGAATTGTGTGCACTGTGGCTGCACATGCATCAACAAAGGAGCAGCGCCAAGCGTGCGCCTGTGTCCCATAAGTAAAGGGCCGGCTGGCTCATTTCTTAAAGGGTGGTGTAACCCACAAAGTGCACTAGTCTCCAACAAAAATAAAAAATTATTTTCTGTGTTTGTGTGCGCCTTAGCCGCACGTATATATCAATATAACATAAATGGAGGACCAAACTTTCTCCGATAAAAATAAAATAGGGAAAGATCAAGAACCACTTCCTCCTAGTGCTGAAGCTGCTGCCACTAGTCATGACATAGATGATAACATGCCATCAACGTTGTCTGCCAAGGCCGATGCCCAATGTCATAGTAGAGGGCACATACAATCCCAAATGACAAAGTTCAGGAAAATGACCTTGAAAAAAACATTTAAATCATCTGAAGAGAAACGTAAACTTGCCAATATGCCATTTACGACATGGAGTGGCAAGGAACGGCTAAGGTCTTTCCCTATGTTCATGACTAGTGGTTCAGCTCCACATGACGATGGAAGCCCTCCTCCCACTAAAAAAATCAAACGAGTTAAGCTGGCAAAAGCACAGCGAAGAACTGTGCGTTCTAAGAAGATATCACAAATCCCCAAGGAGAGTCCAAGTGTGGTGGCGGTTGCGATGCCTGACCTTCCCAGCACTGGATGGGAAGAGGTGGCTCTTTCCACCATTTGCACGCCCCCTGCAAGTGCTGAAAGGAGCACCCACAGTCCACTTGCTGATATGCAAATTGAAGATGTCACAGTTGAAGTACAACAGGATGAGGATACTGGTGTTTAAATCAGGCTCCGGGGCAGACAGTTGTTGTCCGTGGGATAACCAGTCCTTTGGAGAAATCTGTTACAGGGCATTTATTGGACAATTCCAAATGGATATAAACGGTCTCCAACCTCCTTTTGTATCCCCCAACATGCAAATCTAAGCTGCTATGGAAAACAACATTTCAAATAGATATTTTCTCTAACATTCATATTTCATAGCCGCATGTTCTGATCTTCATATTGATGTCACCGGAATGCTGTGGAAACAGAGTCGATCAGTACGGTTCCACACACAGTTCAATTGCCATTTACTAAGCCATAGTTACAGAAAACATTCATTTCTTAATTATCCTTTTTGCGTTATGGGACCATTGCTTTTAAATGTATGTATGCGGGGAAAACACCACTGAATTGCGTTGTGCATCTGAGGGATGGTGGGGCACTCAGCGAGCAGCACTAAGCTGGAAGGGCATCTATGTGTGTGTGTGGCCATGCCAGTATGATTTTGGGAAGGATCACTGAAAAACTGACTGTATTCTGTTTAACATTGTGTGTATGAGTTGCAGGGAATTGTGCTACTTTTCAAATATAAGTCTGTGTGATATTATAAAGTCCACGCATGATGGGCCACATGTACACACACACACATATATATATATATATATATATATATACACATATACAAGCACACATGTATTTTTCTGATGTTTTTAAACTGCAATTGCAAAATGTGTTTATACAGTGAATTTAATTCTCATACAGGAAGGAGGCTTCCAGCTGTGCTGTCGGAGCCTCCCTGTTTAGTCTGCCTGTGTTTGAGGAAGGCTGACTATGTACCTTTTGTTTACAAAATAGTGCTGTGAGATTTTATTTCTAAGATGGAGTCTTGGCCCTTTACAGGACAGCATTGCGCAGATTCCAATTGCAAACAGATTCTGTCTTCGCCAATTATCCGGTTTTGACAAGCCGCACGTGCATCAACAAAGTAGTGCCAAGCGTGCGTCTGTGTCATAAGTAAAGGGCCGGCTGGCTTGACCGTTAAAGGGTGCTGTAACCCCCAAAGTACACTCCAAACCAAATAAAAAAATATTTTCTGTGTTTGTGAATTGTGTGCGCAGTAGCCGCATGTGCATCAACAAAGTAGTGCCAAGCATGCGCCTGTGTCATAAGTAAAGGGCCGGCTGGCTTGACCATTAAAGGGTGCTGTAACCCCCAAAGTACACTCCAAACCAAATAAAAAAATATTTTCTGTGTTTGTGAATTGTGTGCGCAGTAGCCGCACGTGCATCAACAAAGTAGTGCCAAGCGTGCGCCTGTGTCCCATAAATAAAGGGCCGGCTGGATTGACCGCTAAAGGGTGCTGTAACCCCCAAAGGGCACTCCAAACAAAATAAAACATTTTTTTCTGTGTTTGTGAATTGTGTGCACTGTGGCTGCACGTGCATCAACGAAGGAGGAGCGCCAAGCATGCGCCTGTGTCCCATAAGTAAAAGGCCGGCTGGCTTGTCCATTAAAGGGTGCTGTAACCCCCAAAGGGCACTCCAAACAAAATAAAAAAATATATTTTTTTGTGTTTGTGAATTGTGTGCGCAGTAGCCGCACGTGCATCAACAAAGTAGTGCCAAGCGTGCGCCTGTGTCCCATAAATAAAGGGCCGGCTTGATTGACTGCTAAAGGGTGCTGTAACCCCCAAAGGGCACTCCAAACAAAATAAAAAATTAATTTCTGTGTTTGTGAATTGTGTGCACTGTGGCTGCACATGCATCAACAAAGGAGCAGCGCCAAGCGTGCGCCTGTGTCCCATAAGTAAAGGGCCGGCTGGCTCATTTCTTAAAGGGTGGTGTAACCCACAAAGTGCACTAGTCTCCAACAAAAATAAAAAATTATTTTCTGTGTTTGTGTGCGCCTTAGCCGCACGTATATATCAATATAACATAAATGGAGGACCAAACTTTCTCAGATAAAAATAAAATAGGGAAAGATCAAGAACCACTTCCTCCTAGTGCTGAAGCTGCTGCCACTAGTCATGACATAGATGATAACATGCCATCAACGTTGTCTGCCAAGGCCGATGCCCAATGTCATAGTAGAGGGCACATACAATCCCAAATGACAAAGTTCAGGAAAATGACCTTGAAAAAAACATTTAAATCATCTGAAGAGAAACGTAAACTTGCCAATATGCCATTTACGACATGGAGTGGCAAGGAACGGCTAAGGTCTTTCCCTATGTTCATGACTAGTGGTTCAGCTCCACATGACGATGGAAGCCCTCCTCCCACTAAAAAAATCAAACGAGTTAAGCTGGCAAAAGCACAGCGAAGAACTGTGCGTTCTAAGAAGATATCACAAATCCCCAAGGAGAGTCCAAGTGTGGTGGCGGTTGCGATGCCTGACCTTCCCAGCACTGGATGGGAAGAGGTGGCTCTTTCCACCATTTGCACGCCCCCTGCAAGTGCTGAAAGGAGCACCCACAGTCCACTTGCTGATATGCAAATTGAAGATGTCACAGTTGAAGTACAACAGGATGAGGATACTGGTGTTTAAATCAGGCTCCGGGGCAGACAGTTGTTGTCCGTGGGATGAAAAAGCCCATCACGGTCACGCCTGGGCAGAAGACCAAACATTCCACCTCCTTGGTCTGGCAATATTTCTATCCAAATCCGGACAACAACTGTTTTGCCATATGTACCATATGTAAAGGTGAAATAAGTAGGGGTAGGGACGTTAACCATCTAGGAGCATCCTCCCTTATACGGCACCTGCAGCGCATTCATAAACAGTTACTGTCAAGTTCAGAAACTTTGGCTAAGACTGTAAGCAGTCCAGGGACACCTAAATCCCTTTTTCCTGTTTTATCCAAGGAATCGGTGGATGAGGAGGATGAGGACGACATCTTGCCTCCGTAGAGCCAGTTTGTGCAGGGACACATTAATTGCCAGCTTGTTTTGTGGGGGCCCAAACGAACCAATCATTTCAGCCACAGTCATGTGGCAGACCCTAGCGCTGAAATGATTGGTTTGTTAAAGTGTGCATGTCCTATTTATACAACATAAGGGTGGGTGGGAGGGCCCAAGGACAATTCCATCTTGCACCTCTTTTTTTTCTTTGCAGTATGTACTGTTTGGGGCCTAGTTTTTCAAACTGCCATCCTGTCTGCCACTGCAGTGTCACTCCTAGATGGGCCACTTGTTTGTGCCGCCCACTCGTGTCGCTTAGCATAGTTATCCAGCTACCTCGGTGCAATCTTTTGGCCACAAAAACAATATTGTGAGGTGTGAGGTGTTCAGAATAGACTGGAAATGAGTGGAAATGAAGGTTATTGAGGTTAATAATTGCATAGGAGCAGAAAAACCCACAAATTCTGTGATTTTAGCTGTTTTTATGCTTTTTTTCAAAAAAATACAGATCCAAAACACAAAACCCAGAACCCAAAACACGGAAGGGTGGTTTTGGCAAAACCAATCCAGATCCAAAACACGAAGAAAGATCCAGATCCAAAACCAAAACACAAAACACGAAAAGTGGCCGGTGCACACCCCTAATACATACACACACGCACAGCATACATACACACACCACACATACATACACACACGCACCACATACATACATACACACAGCATACATACGCACACAGCATACATACACACACACACCCAGCATACATACACACGCACAGCATACATACCCACACACCATACACACGCACACACGCATGGTATACATACACACACACATGCACAGCATACACACACACACACACACACCCCCAGCATACACACACACACACGCACAGCATACATACATACACACACCTGGCATACATACATACACACACACCATACATGCATACATACACACACACACACCGCATACATACATACACACAACCGGCATACATACACACACAGCATACATACACACACACCATAAATACATACACACACACGCACAGCATACATACACACACACCATACACACACACCCGGCATACATACACACACACGCACAGCATACATACACACACACACGGCATACATACATACATACACACACACACACGCACATACATACATACATACACACACAGCATACATACACACACACATACGGCATACACACACACCATACATACATACACACACGCACAGCATACATGCACACACACCATACACACACTCGGCATACATACACACACACATGCACAGCATACATACACACACCATACATACATACACATGCACAGCATACATATACACACATTGCATACATACACACACATATGCACAGCATACATACACACACACCATACACACACACACACATGGCATACACACACCATACACACACCCGGCATACATACACACACCATACATACATACACATGCACAGCATACATACACACACACCATACATACACACACATACATACACACACACCATACATACATACACACACACGGCATACATACACACACACATACGCACAGCATACATACACACACACCCAGCATACATACACACACACACTATACATACATACACGCACACACCATACATACATACACACACACACACCATACATACATACACACACTGCATACATACATACACACACACCTGGCATACATACACACATACCATACATACATACACACACACACACACGCGCACAGCATACATACACACAGCATACACACACACCCTGCATACATACATACACACACACGCACAGCATACATACACACACCATACACACACACGCACGGCATACATACACACACACACGCAGCATATGTACGTAGATACAGTACATACACACACAAAACCCAGAATGTACACACACAGCATACTATACTTACGAAAACACATACGCACATAGCATACAAACACAGGGCATACTTACACACGTACACATAGTAGCTTGTCCTTTGATGTGTGGACTCTGCTGCTAGCTGCAGTTGGGGACCTCCTGCGTGACCCTGGGAGCTGGGCTACTACCACTGCTGGCTGGCCGGACACGAACATCCTGCTCAATCTCGCTCTCTCTCTCTGAGAGAGAGTTTATAGCGGCGCACTGCCCAGCCACTGCCTGTTAAGCTGTCAGCGCTTCTGCGGCAGGTTGTATGCAGAAAAGCTGACAGCTGAACCAGCAGCGGCCGGGCAGCTTCCATTGTGGTTTGGGTGGATCGCGGCTGATGCAGAGACGGAGACAAGGCTTTTTTCATCTCTGGATCCGAAAAAAAAAAGGTTTGCCAGGGGGGTTTCTGGGTAATTAGAAACCCCTCCTGCGTGCACTAGTGCACTGTGTGAGTGACTGTGACTTGTTTTTTTTATATATGATACTGTTTGTGGTGCCTATTCATCAACATTCCACTTTTTAGCCTTAAAAAACTCTTTGTTTGCTTTTGCAGTATGCTACGGGTCATTGTCCATCTGCACTGTGAAGCGCCGTCCAATGAGTTCTGAAGCATTTGACTGAATATGAGCATATAATATTGCCTGAAACACTTCAGAATTCATTCTGCTGCTTTTGTCAGCAGTCACATCATCAATAAATACAAGGGAACCAGTTCCATTGGCAGCCATATATGCCCACGCCATGACACTACCACCACCATGCTACACTGATGAGGTGGTATGTTTTGGATCATGAGCAGTTCCTTTCCTTCTCCATACTCTTCTCTTCCCATCACTCTGGTACAAGTTGATCTTTGTCTCATCTGTCCATAGGATGTTGTTCCAGAACTGTAATGGCTTTTCTAGATGTTGTTTGGCAAACTCTAATCTTGTCTTCCTGTTTTTGTGGCTCACCAATTGTTTACATCTTGTGGTGAACCCTCTATATTCACTCTTGTGAAGTCTTCTCTTGATTGTTGACTTTGACACATATGCACCTACCTCCTGGAGAGTGTTCTTGATTTCACCAACTGTTGTGAAGGGGTTTTTCTTCACCGGGGAAATAATTCTTCTGTCATCCACCACAGTTGTTTTCCATGGTCTTCCGGTCTTTTGGTTTTGCTGAGCTCTCCGGTGCGTTCTTTCTTTTTAAGAATGTTCCAAACAGTTGATTTGCCCACACCTAATGTTTTTGCTATCTCTCTGATGGGTTTGTTTTGATTTTTCAGCCTAATGATGGCTTGCTTCATTGATAGTGACAGCTCTTTGGATCTCATATTGAGAATCGACAGCAACTGATTCCAAATGCAAATGTTACACCTAGAATCAACTCCAGACCTTTTACCTGCTTATTTGATAATGAAATAGCTTTTGAGTTGATAGTCCCATTACTTCTGGCCCCTTAAAAAGTGGGAGGCACATATAGAAACTGTTGTAATTCCTACACCATTCACCTGATTTGGATGTAATTACCCTCAAATTAAATCTGAAAATCTGTAGTTAAAGCACATCTTGTTTGTTTCATTTCAAAGACATTGTAGTGGTGAATAGAGGCCAAAATATGAAAATTCTGTCAATGTCCCAATATTTATGGACCTGTCTGTATATATATATATTAGGGGTGTGCACCGGCCACTTTTCGTGTTTTGTGTTTTGGTTTTGGATCTGGATCTTTCTTCGTGTTTTGGATCTGGATTGGTTTTGCCAAAACCACCCTTCCGTGTTTTGAGTTCTGGGTTTTGTGTTTTGGATCTGTATTTTTTTTTAAAAAAGCATAAAAACAGCTAAAATCACAGAATTTGTGGGTTTTTATGCTCCTATTCAATTATTAACCTCAATAACCTTCATTTCCACTCATTTCCAGTCTATTCTGAACACCTCACACCTCACAATATTGTTTTTATGGCCAAAAGGTTGCACCGAGGTAGCTGCATGACTATGCTAAGCGACACGAGTGGGCGGCACAAACACGTGGCCCATCTAGGAGTGACACTGCAGTGGCAGACAGGATGGCAGTTTGAAAAACTAGGCCCCAAACAGTACATACTGCAAAGAAAAAAAGAGGTGCAAGATGGAATTGTCCTTGGGCCCTCCCTCCCACCCTTATGGTTGTATAAATAGGACATGCACACTTTAACAAACCAATCATTTCAGCGCCAGGGTCTGCCACATGACTGTGGCTGAAATGATTGGTTCGTTTGGGCCCCCACAAAACAAGCTGGCAATTAATGTGTCCCTGCACAAACTGGCTCTACGGAAGCAAGATGTAGTCCTCATCCTCCTCATCCACCGATTCCTTGGATAAAACAGGAAAAAGGGATTTAGGTGTCCCTGGACTGCTTACGGTCTTAGCCAAAGTTTCTGAACTTGACAGTAACTTTTTATGAACGCGCTGCAGGTGCCGTATAAGGGAGGATGTTCCTAGGTGGTTAACGTCCCTACCCCTACTTATTTCACCTTTACATATGGTACATATGGCAAGACAGTTGTTGTCCGGATTTGGATAGAAATATTGCCAGACCAAAGAAGTGGAATGTTTGGTCTTCTGCCCAGACATGACCGTGATGGGCTTTTTCATCCCACGGACAACAACTGTCTCCCCCGGAGCCTGATTTAAACAAACCACATCACCATCAGAATCCTCCTCGCCAACTTCCTCCTCAGCGCCAGCTACACCAGTATCCTCATCCTGTTGTACTTCAACAGTGACATCTTCAATTTGCATATCAGCAAGTGGACTGTGGGTGCTCCTTTCAGCACTTGCAGGGGGCGTGCAAATGGTGGAAAGAGCCACCTCTTCCCGTCCAGTGCTGGGAAGGTCAGGCATCGCAACCGCCACCACACTTGGACTCTCCTTGGGGATTTGTGATATCTTCTTAGAAAGCACAGTTCTTCACTGTGCTTTTGCCAGCTTAACTCGTTTGATTTTTTTAGTGGGAGGAGGGCTTCCATCGTCATGTGAAGCTGAACCACTAGTCATGAACATACTAGGGATCGACCTTAGCCGTTCCTTGCCACTCCGTGTCGTAAATGGCATATTGACAAGTTTACGTTTCTCTTCAGCTGATTTAAATGTTTTTTTCAAGGTCTTTTTTCTGAACTTTGTCATTTGGGATTGTATGTGCCCTC
This sequence comes from Taudactylus pleione, assembly GCA_031769625.1. Classification (NCBI taxonomy): domain Eukaryota; kingdom Metazoa; phylum Chordata; class Amphibia; order Anura; family Myobatrachidae; genus Taudactylus; species Taudactylus pleione. The sequence goes on along the minus strand of JAUIMM010000052.1, from coordinate 9,033,530 downwards.
TATTATGACATTGGGCATCGGCCTTGACAGACGACGCTGATGGCATGTTATCGTCTATGTCATGACTAGTGGCAGCAGCTTCAGCACTAGGAGGAAGTGGTTCTTGATCTTTCTCTATTTTATTTTTATAGGAGAAAGTTTGGTCCTCCATTTATGTTATATCGATTTGATATATACGTGCGGCTAAACACAGAAAATATTTCTTTATTTTTGCTGGAGAGTAGTGCACTTTGTGGGTTACACCAGCCTTTAAGAAATGAGCCAGCCGGCTCTTTACTTATGGGAAACAGGCGCACGCTTGGCGCTGCTCCTTTGTTGATGCACGTGCGGCTACTGCGCACACAATTCACAAACACAGAAAATAATTATTTTTTTGGTTTGGACTGGAGTGTACTTTGGGGGTTACAGCACCCTTTAATGGTCAAGCCAGCCGGCCCTTTACTTATGACACAGGCGCACGCTTGGCACTACTTTGTTGATGCACGTGCGGCTACTGCGCATACAATTCACAAACACAGAAAATATATATTTTTTTGGTTTGGACTGGAGTGTACTTTGGGGGTTACAGCACCCTTTAACGGTCAAGCCAGCCGGTCCTTTACTTATGACACAGGCTCACGCTTGGCACTACTTTGTTGATGCACGTGCAGCTACTGCGCACACAATTCACAAACACAGAAAATAATTTTTTTTTTGGTTTGGACTGGAGTGTACTTTGGGGGTTACAGCACCCTTTAACGGTCAAGCCAGCCGGCCCTTTACTTATGACACAGGCGCACGCTTGGCACTACTTTGTTGATGCACGTGCGGCTACTGCGCACACAATTCACAAACACAGAAAATTTATTTTTTTTTGGTTTGGACTGGAGTGTACTTTGGGGGTTACAGCACCCTTAACGGTCAAGCCAGCCGGCCCTTTACTTATGACACAGGCGCACGCTTGGCACTACTTTGTTGATGCACGTGCGGCTACTGCGCACACAATTCACAAACACAGAAAATAATTTTTTTTTGGTTTGGACTGGAGGGTACTTTGGGGGTTACAGCACCCTTTAACGGTCAAGCCAGCCGGCCCTTTACTTATGACACAGGCGCACGCTTGGCACTACTTTGTTGATGCACGTGCGGCTACTGCGCACACAATTCACAAACACAGAAAATTTATTTTTTTTTGGTTTGGACTGGAGTGTACTTTGGGGGTTACAGCACCCTTAACGGTCAAGCCAGCCGGCCCTTTACTTATGACACAGGCGCACGCTTGGCACTACTTTGTTGATGCACGTGCGGCTACTGCGCACACAATTCACAAACACAGAAAATAATTTTTTTTTTGGTTTGGACTGGAGGGTACTTTGGGGGTTACAGCACCCTTTAACGGTCAAGCCAGCCGGCCCTTTACTTATGACACAGGCGCACGCTTGGCACTACTTTGTTGATGCACGTGTGGCTACTGCGCACACAATTCACAAACACAGAAAATATATTATTTTTTTAGCACTTGGGGGGAGCACCCCTGATGGACAGAGCACCCCCTGGACAACACTACAGCACCCCTTTAGGACTGGGACACTGCACAGGACTTTGGAGTGGACACAGCCCCTATGGAGAACTGACTGCACAACACAGTCCAGCCAGCCCCTATGGACTTTGAAGTAGTGGACACAGCCCCTATTAACAACAGCAGCACAGCACAACACAGCCAGCCCCTATGGACTTTGAAGTAGTGGACAACAGCAGCACTACACTACACTACACTACACAGCCCAGCCAGCCCTAACTCCCACCCTCCCTCTTCACTGTCCACAGCCGAGTGAGAAAATGGCGCCGACGCGGGTACCTTATATAGGATCCAAAACCCGCGAGACTCGGAAGGCGGGATGATGACGTTTTGCCTCGATTTCAGATCCGAGTCAGGCGGGAAAAGTCGAGCCTGACTCGGATCGGACTCGGATCGGGGGGGCTCGGGGGGGTTCGGATTTCAGAAATCCGAACCCGCTCACCCCTAATATATATATATATATATATATATATATATATATATATATAAAATGCAAGGTCTGACAGTCGTTGTTTTCAATAAAGCTGCTGCTTACTGGGTGCCCTCCATGCTGCTGATATAGATAAATACAGTGGGATGGCGGCACTCCAGAATAAATGAGTAATGCTGTTCCCAACAAATGCGCAATAAAGCGCTGAAACGTTGAAATCTTGTAACGCTGCAATGAGTCTTTATTTCTAATCTGGAGTGCTGCCATCCTACTGTATTTATATTATTATCCTTTACTTATATGGTGCCACAAAGGTTCCACAGGTCCTAACACAGTACATAAATGAGTATACAATAAAAATTTTTATTTAGCTGTACAAAACAATGCAGAACAGGGACATGATTTATAGACATTGCTGAATAACACAAGCAGCAGGGTATCAGCAACCAAGTGTTAGGTGCTGTTTGGGGAGTTAGGAGTACATGATTGTGGGGTCTAATTACTAAGCAGTGTTAGGAGACAGAGTGAAAAGTGATAAAGTGCCAGCCAATCAGCTCCCAACTGCCATCTCACAGGCTCTGTTTGAAAAATGACAGTTGGGAGCTGATTGGCTGGCACCTTACCACTTTTCACTCTGTCTCCTAAAACTGCTTAGTAAATAGACCCCTGTATAAGTAGGGTAAGGAGAAGCATGTGAGGGACGACGGCCTAATATAAGTAGGGGCAGGAGAAGCACGTCAGGGAGGAGATCCCTGCTCACGAGAGCTTACATTCTAAAGGGGAGGAGCATTCAGACAGAGGTCACACAGATGGAGTAGATAGCGAGGAAGGAGCAGTGGGTTAGGATATGTGCTGCGGAATGTGTGTGTGTGTTATAAGATGACCTGATGTGTCAAAATTAAGTTCTTCATTCATCTATCTCTATGACAGAAAATAGATTTTATTTATGTGTTATATGCACATGAGAAATGTACTAAATAACGTTGTTGCACTTTAATTTCTGCCTGTTACATCCAGCTAAAGATACAGATATTGTGGGACTATCCCGCATCCTAATTGTGAATCCTTTTGTCCCAGCTGCTGGGTGCTAAGCCATGCTCCTGTGAGTGGGTGCTTTTCACATCCTAGACACACCCACAAAGAGGAGCAGCCGTCCCCAACATACTGTGGCCACTCCTCCTCCTGGAGGGGCTCCAAGGATGTTGCTGTACCCGGGCCCAAGATTTCTCTTGGCAGCCCTGGTCATAATTCCAGCATATAGAGGACCAGCAATCACAGAAGCCATTATATGCGACAGTAGGGCCATCCTGTCTGTGCAGAGTATTAGAGCAGTCTTTAGAGCGCATTAGGGAGTCTGGGGGAGCAGCAGAAGAACCTAGCACTGCCCTGGACATATATGTACTTTTTGGGCTCTATAGCAGGATATCCCTAACAGTGAATGTTTTCCAGACCTCCTAGTTGGTGCACAGGTTATTTATTACTAACTGATACGTGTGAAAAGATCCACAGGTGGTGCTAATTATTTAATTTGTGATACTGTGAAGAACATGCAGCACTAGTAAAATTCTATTACATTACTATTTCTATTGTGGGCTTGGGAGGGGGGTTTCCAGGCAGACGGAAACCCCCCCTGCGTTTGCCTATGAGGGTGACGTCTTGGTTAGACATAGTAGAGGACACCCTTCGAGAAGAAAAAGAGAGGTCACACCAAGGGCGGATTCTTGAATTCAATTAATATTCACGGATAATAGATAAAGGTGAACAAACAGAGGGAACAAAGCTTGGCTCCAACCTCTAATGGGCTTAAAGAGAATAGTCCAAGAACAGGAAATGAATTGGAGGATGTGGCACCAACTAGACAGTGCAGTGACAGCTTGAGAAGTTGGGGGGTAAAATGGAGTAATGATGTGACAAGTTCTCAAAAGTTAAGCTGCGTCTGTGCAAATGAGAATGCAGGTACTAAGGGGTAAATTTACTAAAGTGAGTTTTTAGAAGTGAGTTTTATAAGAGATGTTGCCCATAGCAACCAGATACTAGCTATTATCTTCTAGAAGGTTCTAGTTAAATGTTGAGTAGAATCTGATTGGTTGCTATGGGCAACATCTCTTCTAAAACTCACTTCTAAAAACTCTCACTTTAGTAAATTTACCCCTAAGTGTCAAGAGCAAAAGTAATATCCATAATGAGTAAGTCACCAGCATATGGAGGTTCTTTCTTCTACATATGATGGAAACAATTTTGAAATGTCAGTGGACAGAGAAAATAGGAATGAAGTAATAGCTTCTTCAAGTACCATCTTATTACACGTTGCTGGTGAGAGACTGCTGCCCATAAATGCAAGTTCACACTTGACACATTTATAAAGCCATTGATTACTTTGCTGGCACAGCGTGAGGTGGTATTGAAATGTGGTAAACAATTGGTGGAATATTTGTCTGTGCACACTGATCCTGGAGCTGAGAAGTGAAAAGTAGCAAACATTCTTTTGAAAAATGGAGTGGGCCCATGTTTGCTCCATTAAGAGGGCATCAGTACTTTGGCCGCCATTTGGTCTTCTGTGCATGCTTGGTGGAATCGGTATGAAATACTGCCGGCCGCGATTCCCAGCAGCGCCTGGCCGTCAAAAGCAGAGTTCCCGGCAGCGGAAGACCGACAGCGCTGGAAATCCCGATCGTCGATAGGTAAGTGCTTACTAACCTAACCTAACCCCCTAACCCTCCTTAGGGGTGCCTAACCCTAACCTCCCCAAGTGCCTAACCCTAATCCCCCCACTAAGTGCCTAACCCTAACCCCCCCTTCCCCGCTGCCTAAACCTAAGTCCCCCCCGGCGGTACCTAACCCTCCCTCCCCCTAGCCTAACCCTTACCCTCCCAGGGGGGGTGCCTAACCATAAGTCCCCCCCAGGTGCCCTAAACCTAACCCCCCCCGCGGCTGTCCGCTCACGGCGCCTGGCATCCCTTCGATCCGGATGCCAGCCGCCTGTCTCCCGGCGTCGGGAAAATGTCAGGCGTCTACATCTAGACGCCCGGCATTTCACTCTCGCCGGGATATGACAGTTGGGAAGCCGGCTGTCGGTATTAAGGCAGCCGGCTTCCCGAATGTATACCTGCTTGGTGCCATTTTTTCACTGTGTTAGAGTGCCACAGTGGTACACAGACTCCTCTGAAACCTTGTAATACAGTATATCCACAGTATACCAGCTATCACCACTTGTATATGTACAGCTACCCACATACATCACCGGCAGGTGCTCTGTATGCTCCACTCAAGCTTTGCTCCATACTGAGTGTAAGTAACAGGGAGTATGGCTGTATAAACTTATTACCACTCATAAAGATAACCAAGGTTTGCATAGAACAGAGGGCATATAAACCTCTAGACAGGGATGGATGGGGTTAATAAAGTGAAAGGAGTGGTAATTTAGGATTGGCAGTTGTTAAAGTCACAGGGATAGGTTGTTTGTTGTTAAGGGGGAGTGGTTACTGGGAGTATGGATAGTGGCTGAGGATATTCTGCCTCTTTTGGTGCATACACACTACGGGGTGAGCGGGTTCGGATTTCTGAAATCCGAACCCCCCCGAGCCCCCCCGATCCGAGGCAGATCCGAGTCAGGCTCGACTTTTCCCGCCTGACTCGGATCTGAAATCGAGGCAAAACGTCATCATCCCGCCTTCCGAGTCTAGCGGGTTTTGGATCCTATATAAGGTACCCGCGTCGGCGCCATTTTCTCACTCGGCTGTGGACAGTGAAGAGGGAGGGTGGGAGTAAGGGCTGGCTGGGCTGTGTAGTGTAGTGTAGTGTAGTGCAGAGTAGTGTTGTGCTGTGCTGTGCTGCGCTGTGCTGCTGTTGTCCACTACTTCAAAGTCCATAGGGGCTGGCTGTGTTGTGCTGTGCTGCTGTTGTTAATAGGGGCTGTGTCCACTACTTCAAAGTCCATAGGGGCTGGCTGGACTGTGTTGTGCAGTCAGTTCTCCATAGGGGCTGTGTCCACTCCAAAGTCCTGTGCAGTGTCCCAGTCATAAAGGGGTGCTGTAGTGTTGTCCAGGGGGTGCTCTGTCCATCAGGGGTGCTCCCCCCAAGTGCAAAAAAAATAATATTTTTTGTGTGTTTGTGAATTGTGTGCGCAGTAGCCGCATGTGCATCAACAAAGTAGTGCCAAGCGTGCGCCTGTGTCATAAGTAAAGGGCCGGCTGGCTTGACCGTTAAAGGGTGCTGTAACCCCCAAAGTACACTCCAAACCAAAAAAATATATATTTTCTGTGTTTGTGAATTGTGTGCGCAGTAGCCGCACGTGCATCAACAAAGTAGTGCCAAGCGTGCGCCTGTGTCATAAGTAAAGGGCCGGCTGGCTTGACCGTTAAAGGGTGCTGTAACTCCCAAAGTACACTCCAGTCCAAACCAAAAAAAAAATTATTTTCTGTGTTTGTGAATTGTGTGCGCAGTAGCCGCACGTGCATCAACAAAGTAGTGCCAAGCGTGCGCCTGTGTCATAAGTAAAGGGCCGGCTGGCTTGACCGTTAAAGGGTGCTGTAACCCCCAAAGTACACTCCAAACCAAAAAAATAATATTTTCTGTGTTTGTGAATTGTGTGCGCAGTAGCCGCACGTGCATCAACAAAGTAGTGCCAAGCGTGCGCCTGTGTCATAAGTAAAGGGCCGGCTGGCTTGACCGTTAAAGGGTGCTGTAACCCCCAAAGTACACTCCAGTCCAAACCAAAAAAAAAATTATTTTCTGTGTTTGTGAATTGTGTGCGCAGTAGCCGCACGTGCATCAACAAAGTAGTGCCAAGCGTGCGCCTATGTCATAAGTAAAGGGCCGGCTGGCTTGACCGTTAAAGGGTGCTGTAACCCCCAAAGTACACTCCAGTCCAAACCAAAAAAAAAATTATTTTCTGTGTTTGTGAATTGTGTGCGCTGTGGCTGCACATGCATCAACAAAGGAGCAGTGCCAAGCGTGCGCCTGTGTCCCATAAGTAAAGAGCCGGCTGGCTCATTTCTTAAAGGGTGGTGTAACCCACAAAGTGCACTACTCTCCAGCAAAAATAAAAAAATATTTTCTGTGTTTGTGTGCGCTTTAGCCACACGTATATATCAATATAACATAAATGGAGGACCAAACTTTCTCCGATAAAAATAAAATAGGGAAAGATCAAGAACCACTTCCTCCTAGTGCTGTTGCTGCTGCTGGGAGTTGTTCATCATCCCAGAAAGGAAGTAGGAACATCACTACTTTTACTAAACAATTGACCCTCCAACAGTCCCTAGCGATGAGGATGAAGTACGACAGCAGTCATCCTGAAGCAAAACGTATAACTGAGGCCTTGACTGCTATGTTGGTGTTAGACGTGCGTCCGGTATCCGCCATTAGTGCAGTGGGATTTAGACAATTGAAGGAGGTAGTGTGTCCCCGGTTCCAAATCCCGTCTAGATTCCACCTGCATCCTCAAAGCAGCAGCGACAAGCGTGCGTCTGTCTGTTAAAGGATGGTGTAACCCTCAAAGTGCGCTCCACAAACAATAAAAATATTCTTCTTCTTTTTTCTGTCTTTGTGAATTGTGTGGGCTGTAGCCGCACTTGCATCCTCAAAGCAGCAGCGACAAGCATGCGTCTGTCTGTTAAAGGGTGGTGTAACCCTCAAAGTGCGCTCCACAAACAATAAAAATATTCTTCTTTTTTTTTCTGTCTTTGTGAAATGTGTGGGCTGTAGCCGCACCTGCATCCTTAAAGCAGCAGCGACAAGCGTATGTCTGTCTGTTAAAGGGTGGTGACACCCTCAAAGTGTGCTACACAAACAATAAAAATATTGTTCTTTTTTTTCTGTCTTTGTGAAATGTGTGGGCTGTAGCCGCACCTGCATCCTTAAAGCAGCAGCGACAAGCGTGCGTCTGTCTGTTAAAGGGTGGTGACACCCTCAAAGTGTGCTACACAAACAATAAAAATATTGTTCTTTTCTTTTCTGTCTTTGTGAATTGTGTGGGCTGTAGCCGCACTTGCATCCTCAAAGCAGCAGCGACAAGCGTGCGTCTGTCTGTTAAAGGGTGGTGTAACTCTCAAAGTGCTCCAAAAAATAAAAAACTATTTTTTTAATGTGTTTGTGACTTGTGTGCGATGTAGCCGCACTTGCATCCTCAAAGCAGCAGCGACAAGCGTGCGTCGGTCTGTTAAAGGGTGGTGTAACCCTCAAAGTGCGCTCCACAAACAATAAAAATATTCTTCTTTTTTTTTCTGTCTTTGTGAATTGTGTGGGCTGTAGCCGCACTTGCATCCTCAAAGCAGCAGCGACAAGCGTGTGTCTGTCTGTTAAAGGATTACATCGGTGACAGCATCCAAGTAGGCATGTCAGACAGTCCGTACCTGTACTGGCAGGAAAAAGAAGCAATTTGGAGGTTCCTGTACAAACTGGCTCTATTTTACCTGAGTTGCCCCCCCTCCAGTGTGTACCCCGAAAGAGTGTTTAGTGCAGCCGGGAACCTTGTCAGCGAAAGGCGTAGGAGGTTGCTTCCACAAAATGTGGAGAAGATGATGTTCATAAAATGAATTATCAACTCTTCCAGGGAGACCAGCCTCCAGAACGTACAGAGGGACCTGTGGTTGTGGATTCCAGCGGGGACGAATTAATACTCTGTGAGGATGTACACAACACTGAAGAGGGTGAGGAATCGGTGGATGAGGAGGATGAGGACGACATCTTGCCTCCGTAGAGCCAGTTTGTGCAGGGACAGATTAATTGCCAGCTTGTTTTGTGGGGGCCCAAACGAACCAATCATTTCAGCCACAGTCGTGTGGCAGACCCTGGCGCTGAAATGTTTGGTTTGTTAAAGTGTGCATGTCCTGTTTATACAACATAAGGGTGGGTGGGAGGGCCCAAGGACAATTCCATCTTGCACCTCTTTTTTTTCTTTGCATTATGTATAGTTTGGGGCCTAGTTTTTCAAACTGCCATCCTGTCTGCCACTGCAGTGCCACTCCTAGATGGACCACGTGTTTGTGCCGCCCACTCGTGTCGCTTAGCATAGTCATCCAGCTACCTTGGTGCAACCTTTTGGACATAAAAACACTATTGTGAGGTGTGAGGTGTTCAGAATAGACTGGGAATGAGTGGAAATTAAGGTTATTGAGGTTAACAATAGCATAGGAGCAGAAAAACCCACAAATTCTGTGATTTTAGCTGTTTTTATGCTTTTTTTCAAAAAAATACAGATCCAAAACACAAAACCCAGAACCCAAAACACGGAAGGGTGGTTTTGGCAAAACCAATCCAGATCCAAAACACGAAGAAAGATCCAGATCCAAAACCAAAACACAAAACACGAAAAGTGGCCGGTGCACACCCCTAATACACATGGTTAGATTTTTCTTCAGATCTGAACAATAACGATTTTTTAAAAATCTTTCAATTGTTCATATCTGAAAGAAAATCTGACATGTGAGGCTTCAACGATTGTCTGATAACGGTATCTGACATCTGATGTGTTTGCAGTCAGATTTGGTCGATTTCAGTCATTTTAATTCAGTCAAAAATCGTTCAATCATTTCAAATCGTTTGTAAAATCGTTCAATCGTTCATCTGACACATCTGACTGTGTGTATGCACCATTTGATTCTGATCTGCAAGCAGTATGGTCACACAGGTTGTAGAGCTATTTTTTGCACTTATAAGGCCCACATTTCTATATACTTTTTTCTTTCTAACTTTGGGTCCGATTCAGAGCCACTCGCTCTGAATCAGGGCGTTTTTTTTTTTTTTACCAAGCCGCTCACAGCTTTTGTGAGCGGCCTGGAGCCCGTCGCAATTATTGCAACCAACGGGCTTGCGAGGAGAACCTGTGGTAGGGTCTCAGCTCTCGCAAGCCCGAGTGGACTCCCTGCTTTAATAGAGCAGGCAGTCCACTACTGACATCACGAGTGATGTTAGTAGGGCCGCCCACAAATGTCAGGCGTTCCTAAGGGAACACCTGCGTTTGCCTAATCACCCCCATCCCCGCCTACAACACGGGGACGAGCTGTAAATCAACATCGACAGCCGCCCCGTCTTGTAGCGAGCCCCGGAGCGACTGAACTGCAGGGGGCTCGTGCATGCGCACGCCGGAGGTGGCGCATGCGCAGGGGGCAAACATCGACCCGCTTGCGAGCGCTTTGTGCTCGCAAGCAGGTCTGAATCAGCCCCTTTGTCCCTAACCTTCCTCTTTCATCTTGCTGTATTCTGGCTTCACTTCTTTCTCTAAAAAACTGTGTGATCTGCAGGCTGAATGGTCAGGTTGTAGAGCTGATTATGTCATTTATAAGGTCTAAAATTTCTATATACTTTTTTTTTAATTTCTATTTGTCTTTCTAATCCACTACGTGACCTGAAAGTCTGAACGTCTAGTGTTCAGACCTTCAGGTCGCCAAGGTGCGGTGCCTGCACTGAACGGCGTTCATTGAACATCATTCAGTGCAGGAGCCCGACCTCCTATCTCTGAACATGCCGAATCTGACGAGCGTCGTCAGGTTGACGGGCATGTTCAGTAGACAGTTAGGGACGGCAAGGACCCAGCGTGCACGCACATCGCTGGTCCTTCCCGGCTAAGCATTACCCGACTTTGTGAACAATGCGACCAAAACCTCCTGGTTATGGTCGGATTGTTCACAAAGTCGGGTAAAGGATAGGTCTCTTCACTATGTCCCTAACCTCCCTCTTTCTCCTTACTGTATTCTAGCTTCACTTATTTCTCTCTGTGTGATCTGTAGGCGGAATGGTCACAGGTTGCAGAGCTAATTATGTCATTTATAAGGCATAAAATTTCTATATACTCTTTTTTTCTTTCTAATTCTGGGCCTGATTCAGACCAGCTCGCGAGCGCAGAGCGCTCGCAAGCAGGTCGATGTTGGCCAAGGGTGCATGCGCACGACGGAGGCGGCTCCGTTGTGCGCATGCGCGAAACCTGAATAACGACGGCCAAGCCGTCGTTATGGGTCTCGCACCAAAGGGGGCATGCTGTCGATGGTGATTGACAGCACGCCCCCTTTCCTTTGTTGGGCGTGCCGGGGGCGTGGCTGCCCAGACGGAGGCGTTCCCATGGGAACGCCTACCGTCTGGGGGCGGCCCCACTGACATCACTAGTGACAGTGTGAGTGCTTTTGGCTCTGATAGAGCCAAAAGCACTCCAGGGCTTGCGGCAGACGAGACCCTACCGCAAGGGTCTCGTCGCAAGCCCGATGGTCGCGATGATCTTGACCATCGCGACCATCATTTTGGCCACTCGCTATAGCTGTGGGTGGTCACCCACAGCTATGTGAGCGGCCAGGAGGCTGCTCTTAAATTCAAAGGGACAGCCCTGATTCAGAGCAAGCGCTCTGTCAGAGCGTCCGGCTCTGAATCAGGCCCTCTGTCCATAACCTCTCTCTTTCTTCCTTCTGTATACTAGCTTCACTTCTTTCTCTCTGTGTGATTCCTCCCTCAACACTTCCTCCTGTCTCTCATCTTCCTCTCATCCTATATCTCGCTGCAATACCCTGGTGGTGCAGGGGACATTACACTGCATTATTATATGGTTTGACTGGGGTTCAGATCACAGTATGGGATTCTGAGAATATTTCCCAGCGCCATCATCACCTGTCTGTCTAATGCAGCCAGATTTGGGATGGTGCCTGCTCAGCCCCCCCCCCCCCCTGCCCCCTTATCTATGGCCCCTTCTGACCCTTATGGGCGGCCGCTCCTGTCCTCCCGGCGATCCGGTGAGGCATGCACGGTTTCTCCTATGTCCCCTTTTAGTTGGCTGTGTGTGCGCCGCTGCTACTGGCACAGGTGTCATCCGCAAGTTCCGGCGGTGCCCTCTCCCTTTCCCCCGGCTGTGTCCTTCCCTGTGACTGTAAACAGCGAGGCTTCAAGGAGCAGGAGGGGGCCGCATGGACATGCTGGCTGGGTGCCTGTCACGGCGCCGGTTCTCGCTCCATCTTCTGCGGCTGGGGTCGGAGCCAGGCTGCTGGTCAGAGCCAGCAATTTTATATATAGGAATTTTTATATTGGCAAAGGGGATCGCTGTCTATACGCCTAGTGGCAATTCGTAATTCATTCATAAATGGTGTAATTAGTAGTACATGTACGTTCAATAATAAAAGGCTGAGAATGATACACATAGTGGTAAAGGTGCTAATTTATTTGGTCCTTTCTGGTATTAATTAGGTGTATATTGTAATGTCTGTTGTAAGTTATGTATCGGTAAGCCAGCAGCATAGTGTATTAAAAATAACTGTAGGGAGGCAGTTGTATCAAATCAGGTTGCAGTCTAAAAGTAGTTCTCCAGCGCTGATGTCAGCTGCAGCTCCCGGGGTGGGTTGTGGGAAACAGTACTGTGCAGCGCTGAGAGGCTTCCTCACTGCTCTGTGAAAGGAGAAGGCGGTCTTACGCTCGCTTGTTGTTTTGCTATTGTGCGGGCTCACTTCATATGCCATCCAAAACAAAGGGGCATGTCGTAACTCGTTACTCGGCTATGTGCCGTTTCCTCAGAAGTGAACAAGTCCGCCTCTCGCACATCCTTTATTGGACTATTCACAGTCGGCTAGTCATTGTCCACAAACCAGTTTTATTAATCAATACTATTGGTAGAGCACTTATTTCATAAATAAATGCATAGACTATGTCTACGCAGTAAATGCATTGTAGCACACATTATCATAAGCCAGCATGTCAGAAACCACTGTGCCTTTGTGCCTTTGTGCCTTTGTTCTTCGGTTCTTCTGGCACATTCTCTTATTGGATTATTGCATATATAAAATTTTGGCATATTACATCAGAAAATTGTAAGTCGGTACGTACAATAAAGTTATATTGATTCTAATATTAAAACAATCAATTAATTATTTCAATCTGAATAAAGGCGCTGATTCAGAGCCGGACGCTCTGACAGAGCGCTCGCTTTGAATCAGGGCCGTCCCTCCTCCTTTTTGGAGCAGCCTCCTGGCCGCTCGCATAGCTGTGGGTGACCACCCACAGCTATAGCGAGCGGCCAAAATAATGGTCGCGATGGTCAAGACCATCGCGACCAACGGGCTTGCGACGAGGCCCTTGCGGTAGGGTCTCACTGCCGCAAGCCCTGGAGTGCTTTTGGCTCTATCAGAGCCAAAAGCACTCCCACTGACATCACTAGTGATGTCAGTGGGGCCGCCCCCAGACGGTAGGCGTTCCAATGGGAACACCTCCGTCTGGGCAGCCACGCCCCCGGCACGCCCACCAAAGGAAAGGGGGCGTGCTGTCAATCACCATCGACAGCATGCCCCCTTTGGTGCGAGACCCATTACGACAGCTTGGCAGTCGTTATTCGGGTTTCGCGCATGCGCACAACGGAGCCGCCTCCGTCGTGCGCAAGCACACTTGGGCAACATCGACCCGCTTGCGAGCGCTCAGCGCTCGCGAGTGGGTCTAAATCAGGCCCAAAGACCGTATCGTCCATCAAACTCATTTATTACAGCAATACATTCATGTTTATAGTCATGCACATAGATCAAAAAAATAAGTACGTATAGGGGACTGTGGATAGGGGACATATGTATCATGTATTCAGCAGATAGTATATCACAAATGACACCTTCACTAACAGTTGTGAATATATCACGCTTAAAATATACTCTCTAGATCATAAATGTACTGAATCACTTTACATGGGTATTCCTAAGTTAAATAGAGATTGGGAGTGAATTGGAACCTAATGAAGATGTAAGGACTTAGGACCTGATTCAGACCCGCTCGCGAACACATAGTGCTCGCAAGCGGGTCAGTGGCTGGACAGTGCGCATGCACAAGCCCCGGAGCCAGTGAGAAATCACTCGCTCCGGGGCTCGCTACAAGATGGGGCGGCTGTCGATGTTGATCGACAGCTCGCCCTGTTTTGTAGGCGGGTCGGGGGGGTGACTGCACAAACTGAGGCGTTCCAGAAGGAGCGCCTGCCGTTTGTGGGTGGCCCTACTGACATCACTGGGGCTTGCGGTGAATGAGACCCTACCACAAGGGTCTCGTCGCAAGCCCGATGGTCGCGATAATCGTGACCATCACCAGGCCGCCCGCTAAAACTGTGGGTGACCACCCACAGCTTAGCAAGCGGCCTGGAGGCCGGGATAAATTAAAAAAAACGTCCCGCCCTGATTCAGAGCGAATGCTCGCAAATAGCGGGCACCTCTGAATCAGGGCCTTAAAGCGAGTAGAGCTCCCCTCTCCCCATCTGCTCAAGTTGGTGTCATCTTGTGAATGGTAACACGGGCTCATAGTCTACAATTTCGAATATACCTGAAATTATTTTCAAAGTTGTTTAGCTCTATACTGTCATTGAGACCATTGAGGAATTAATCTAACTATCCAAAATGCTTCTAAGTATTGGGAACTTATCACCTCCTCTTCTATCCAAAATGCTTCTATGTATTGGGAACCTATCACCTCCTCTTCTATCCAAAATGCTTCTAAGTATTGGGAACCTATCACCTCCTCTTCTATTAACCTTAATTTGTTTACTCGCTTTCACAGTTAAAATGTTTAGTCCACCTTTTGGTCATAAACGTACATGTATAGGAACACTATGTGACTATGTTAACTCGGGTCAAGTCCTCCTCCCCCCCTTTCCCTCCCCCCATCCCTCCTTTGATGATGGCTTCCATAGTTACATGTTCCTTATATATTTGTTTGTGTGTACTGCAGTTGATTTCCTGGTTTCTAGGCCCATCCTTCTGGTTGGTCACTCTTTTTTATACTTTGGATCAGTTTTTCATCCGATTCCTCTATTTTTACCATGGTGGGATATGGTGCGGTGGTTAGGACATAGGCGTATGTTGTGGGTTGCCTTGTTGCCCGGTCTACAGACGGCAGCAGATTCCTTTGAGTTTCAGAGTTCAGGATGCTTATATTTTTTGCAGGGATGGGATTCGACTCATGGAGGAGGGGAATTGTTTGTTCCTTAGGGAGCATTTTTCAGTGTTGGGGGTTAGTGAGCTAGGTAGTATGGTGGCGGGCCTGGTTCCTTACTGGGAACCATGTGTGGCGGGAAAGACTGGCAATCTGTAAAGCACCCATATTACTGCAGAAGAGCGGTGCATACCCCTTCAATGCACTGGTTAGGCTGATTTCACCCTACTGGGGTCAGCGGCGCCTCTCATCCACATGCAGAGTGCAGCAGAGATTTTGTCATAGGGATGGCCATCGGTGGGTTAAATATCAATGTTAACCACCGATAGTTGGCATCGATGGTGTGAAACATTTATCATGAAACCATCAATGGTTTCACTCATCGATGACCATCCCTATCCCTACTTTGTCAGGGGACACTGATGTTCAGTCCCCCCTACTTAATGAGGCAGGCTTGAGGCTCCCCTGGCAGCTGCTGCTCTCTGTAGCCGCCGAGTATATGCAGGGGGGAGGGCAGCACTGGTTTCCATTGGCAACTCAGCTCCCTGGAGATGCCGGAGTATAACTTCATCGGCTGCTGCTACTAGGGTAAGTGCAAGGGGATGGCGGGCTGGCTTCCCTGGCGGCTTGGCTCTCTGGAGCCGCCAGGTATACACAGGGAGGGGGGCCGTACTAGCTTTCCCGGCGGCTGCTACTCTCTGCAGTCACCGGGTAAATGCAGGGGGAGGGCAGCACTGGTTTCCACCAGCAGCGCAGCTCTCTGGAGCTGCCAGAGTATAAACAGGTGGCAGTGCTAGCTTCATTGGCTGCTGCTGCTCCCTGCAGCTGCCGCGTACATGCAGAGGGAGGGCGGGCTGGCTTTCCCGGGGTGTCACAGCTCTCTGTGGCCATCAGGAGGGAGGTGCTCCCGAGTGCCCGATCACTGTGGCTAGCAGTGATCAGGACATACAGGAGGGGGAGCCACGGGTGTAGAGGGACCAGCAGGTCCCACTAACATAGGCGGCTGTGGGAAGATTCGCCCTAGTGGGCCCTTCTGACTAGTTGCATTAGATGCGACCATGTCAGGGAAAGCCCACTCTGGTGTGGTCGCACTTGATGCGACCATGCGAGGCAAGTGGTTAAATGTGTTGATTTTCTGGTGCAGTACAGTGTAATGACAGAGGCCTCACAGGTTCAAAACAATGCTATACTGTCATAGCTGGATTGGATTAAAAACATGGCATCTGTGGCTGTCGTCCTGGGTCCCCACACACTGGAAGGATTATATATACAGGGCCAGATTAACAATGGGGCGGATGGAGCTACAGCTCCAGGCCTCCACATACAAAATAGGCCCATTGTACTGACAACATGATGTTGACTGGCCATCTACTCTCCACACGCTCAGCCATAGATCATAAGTAGTAAAATTGTATTTCTATTTACCTCACAAAATTAAACATTTTTTTCTTTTACATATTTAGGGAGACATTGGGGCTGAGAGTATAGGGGTGTACATGCCCACATGGCACTGGCCACACCCACACAGCACTGGTCATACCTCCTCTGCTTCTCATAATAGGCCCTTGTTCATTTTCAGCTCCAGGCCCATGTGGTACTCAATCTGGCCCTGTATATATATATATATATATATATATATACACATCAGCACTGTGGCATATGTGAACTGGGGTGTCTGTGTGGCATAATGTGGACTGGGGCTATACAGTGTGTTCAACGCATTTGTGGTGCTGGGAGTATTTACACATTATATATGTTAATAACATCCCTAGCATATCTTATTAACAATTGTATTGGTAGAGGCTCCCACAAGTTTAGTTGCTCCGGGGCCCCCTGTATGCAGTTACTGGTGGCATTTCATGGATTAAGGGGAAGTGGCGGGAAATGTTTTCTTTCTTTTTACACATTAAGGTTTCTGGTGCACCTAATGTAAGAGCATACTTACCTAGGAAGTTGCGTGAGGCTCCCAAATTTTCAGGCAGCACCCCGCACCCAAGGAAGTCTGCCCAGATCTCCTGCCTCCCACCCACTTCCTAGTGAAGTGGGCAGTATGGAGAGATAATCCCCGGGACTCCATATGAAGGGGGCAGCTACTGTATGTCTCTTCTCCGAGCTTCTCCCAGAGAGATTTAAAAAGTCAGCAACTATGTGTAAGAGATGTATTATGATGCAAATACTGCATTGACTAAAGCAATTTACTGTGGCCCTTAATATGGTTTTAATAACAAATTTTGCTTACATGTGCACATCACCACTACAACTGTAGCAATAGAGTAGATATTTTCTTTACTTTTGGAACTTGTACTACTGTAGACAGATAATATGTATTTGTTGATCAGTTGCTGAGGTTGAAGTGAGTCAGTAATAAGCTTCAATGAGGAATAACAGGTTCTACGTGTGTGTTCCTTTCTAAAAACAGTCTTCACTTACAAAAATTGCATTGGAGAAATGGGTTTGTAATCTAGGAATATTGTTTATAATGTGGCTGTTTAAAATATTTCCTGTACAGATAAATGTGGTTTCAACTGATACTTTCTCTTGTAAACATATCATTCTTTCCACTTCACAGCCAATATTTCCATCACTCCTGAATCTAAACTGCAGATGAAGTATTACCATTTAGGCCACGTTCATGAAATGTTATATCATTACATATGCAGGCTTGTGGCAAAATTCCTGCAAAATAATATTAATTCATCTGACATGTCATAGAAATAGGAACACACACTATCTTATACCACACACACAGCATTAGCTGAGCAGGACAACCTGAGATGAAATTGTTCCCTTGTGGGCTTGCTGAATGCATTTAAAAAATACAATTGATATTATTATATTTATATGAAAAAAATCTGTGCTCACTAGTCTATGGGCGGAATGTACTAAGCATTTAATACATTTGGGGAATGCAGTAAAACCCCAGAAAACTGCATTTTTGAGGGATTTTGCTGCATTTTCACCTTTAGTACATCCCACCCTGTATCTCGTAACACAGACACCTTCCAGTTGACACTCACATTATAACTTTGATTTAACCACTTAAAAAAATTTGGTTCAAAAAATGTCAGTTAAGTTAAATAAGTTCCACTATTTGCACTCTTGTTACTGGTGCATGTGCTCTAGATTGCCTTCTGGGCCCAAAATTACAGTAGTGTCTACATCACTGTCAGGTAGCCGGAGCAGCAGGAGGAAATCCATTCTGCATGTATGCAGAAAGGGAGTCCTCTAAAATGCCTGCTGACTGAACAGGACGATGCAGTCACATGGGATGAGGCCGTATCAGAGAAAGCCCAGCCGACTGTGGTTGCATCCCATTCGACTACACCAGCTATGTAGTTAACAGTCTGCTAAATATGTCAAACTGATCAAATCAACCAGCTTGTCAGGATCGATCCTGCCCAAACTCCACCCCAGGTTTATCCTAATTAGCTGGTTTTAAACCCAGGTCTTTCTATTAATAAGACTAACCTGCTTCCAAATGTTAGAGCAGTAATAATGATTTCCTATGTTCACTGCCAAAGTTGTGATGAATAAAGCTGGGTACACATTAGACGATCCGGTGCCCGACCACCCGATTTGTCAGCCACTGCCTCATCACACTGCACGGGGTCGTCAGTCACATCGTCAGATTGAGCTGCATGTAGGTACGACCTGACAATGTGGCTGATGACTTAACCGGAAGCGCACATGGCTCGACATAGAGCATACACATTAGACGATATTGACAATATATCGGACCAATCTGTTGGATCGGCCAAAAAATAGTCTAATGTGTGACTAGCTTAAGAAGCAAAAATAACTTAACATATAAACATGCAATGTAATGTAAGTTTTACAACATACATTTTATGGAATCAATATGATTTACCACCAGCCGCATGGCCGGCAGTTCAAATCCCTACAGCGGCAGGCCGACGAGGATGAAATCCCGATTGTCGTTCGTAAGTACTCACTAACCTAATTCCCCCCCCTAACCCTCCCTTAGGGGTGCCTAACGCTAACCCCCCCAAGTGCCTAACCCTAATCCCCCCTCTAAGTGCCTAAACCTAACCTCCCCTTCCCTGCAGCCTAAACCTAAGTCCCCCAGGGGGGTGCCTAACCCTAACCCTCCCTCCCCCTAGCCTAACCCTAACCTCCCAGGGGGATGCCTAACCCTAACCTTCCCGCGGGGGTGCCTAACCCTAACCCTCCCTTCCCCTAGCCTAACCTCCCGGGGGCTGCCTAACCCTAAGTCTCCCCCAGGAACCCTAAACCTAACCCCTCCCCCCCCACGGCTGTCTGCGCCCGGCTTACCTTCGATCGGTAAGCCGGGTGTTGATTTCCCGGTGTAGGTCTAATGACAGGCGTCGGGATTTCGATGCCTGTCATTAGACCCCTGCTGGGATTAGACAGTCGAGAAACGGGCAGTAGGGATTACGTCCATCGGCTTCCCGACTGCTACCCCATTTTATCTAGTTATAAACCTCAGACACAGGTGGGGAATTCAATAAGCCGCGATAATACAATAATTTAATGCACGTTAAGTTATCACGCCCTTAGTGTGTTTTTACCACTTATCGTGGCTATGTACATCATCGTTTTTTGTGCAATCCTATTGCAAAAGTCGCGATGAGCCATTCATGCAATAAGTTTTCGTGTATTTTGCCGCAATAGGTATATGTAAAAATGGGGAACTCCAAAAAAGTCAAACTGAAATAGGATAACCATATAAAAGTGTGTTAGTGGTCATAATAAACTTATATGGGGTACTTAAAATGTGTCAAATGGCTGTTATATGCAGGTTTCTAAAACAGCGAAATAATGATAAAAAGCAACTGTTTTTTGGCTAATTAAATGTTTGTTTGTTTTTAATTGAGGGTGCATTAAAATTCCTATAAGTATATATTTGTGTCATTAAGCGACACTTTAAAAAAATAAATGAATAAATACACCTCTAACACTCACCTGCAATCTTAAAAAACAGCAATCATACAGCACCCTCATATACCTGTCCCACATCAATTAACCCATTTTCCAGCACTTTACTTTTTCACCCAAAAATGACATGTCATTATTGGCCAAATCAAGCAAATTCAAAAAATATATTTTTACCTAATGTGGCATTATCACGCTAGGTGGCGATAGTGAGCCATGTTTTCTGCATGGGGATGGAGGGACCCACCCACACAGGCTAGAAATGGTAAGTGTAACCACACCTAGACATAGGCAAAACTAGACATTTAGTAATGGGCGATTCCTGTTCCAACCCCTCACCAGAACCAGTTGCAAATAGAAAATTTCTTTTAGAGGCAGTGTATGCGAGTGCCTAAGGCATTCGCCCAAAAAGTAGGCATGGCTACGTGTCACGAGGGGCGGTCACTTGAAATGGAAGCGTGTCATCATGACACTCCACAATAGTGACCCCAACTCACATTATGCCACACAGGAGTACCCCTTATTCACAATATGCCACATAACTTCACACAGTAGTGCCCACAATGACACACAGTAATGCCCCTTATTCACATTACCCCACAAAGTAGTACCCTTATTGCACATTATGCCACACAGTAGTTCCCATTACTTACATTATGCCACACAGCAGTACCCTTATTGCACATTATGCCACACAGTAGTACTTTTTATTCACAATATGCCACCCAGCAGTTCCCTTATTGCACATTATGCCACACATTAGTACCCTTATTGCATATTATGCCATGCAGTAGTACCCTTATTCACATTAGGCCACATCCCCTTAGTCACTTTGTGCCACACATTAGTTCCCTTTTATTCACTTTGTCACACAGTATTGCCTCATCCACATTATGACACAGTAATGCCCCTTATTCACATTATGCCAGCCACAGTATAGGTTTGACCGCATTTTTCATATGCACCAAGCCCTGGAAAGCGATGCACTTCGGTGCTTGGTTGTGGTGGGTACCGCCATCTTCCTGATGGCGTTACCCATAGAAGCCTATGGGCTTCTCTCCGCAGAGTGCTGTGAGAGGGGTACAACCAGATCCCTCCCATTACCCCCCCACAGCGCATGCGTCCTTCTGTGCATGCGCAGAAGGACGCCAGAGGGGCTTCTGGGTCATAGAATTGGAAGTCTCTCCATCGCAAATGGCCACTCTTATGACAGAGTGGTCCTTTGCGGGGATCATCATGCATACCGGCATTACCAACACCGGTATGCATGAGATGACCGGCGGAATGCATTGCGAGTGCGATGCGTCATGCATCCCTCCCCTATTCAACTTCTTTCCTTCGATCACCCCCATCCCTTTTTTTCCTCTCTCCAGCCCCTTGGGTTCCTGGGAAAGGAAACCCTGGCTCCCCATTGGTCAACGGCAGCCCTCTTTAAGTAGCCTTCTATGGGGCAGCCATTTAAACTCTCACATTTTCTAAACTCTCACCCTATTACATTTGGCCCTTCGTGTGATTTTTGTGGCAGACAAGCCAGGCCAGGAGGCCAGTATCTGTACCTGTGAGAGGCAGGACTAAAAGACCGAGACTGTAGTATGTTTGCAGACTAGCTGTCCATTATAGTCAGTGTTCAAGCAGTGAGGTAGTGCCCTGCATGGGGGCTAGATTTATTATTTTGTTCCTGAAATGCTGACAGTAAAGCAGCATTTATTTTAATTTTAACCTGCAAAGCTGTGTGTGGACCCTTATTATGCACCTAGACACTGTATCATTGACACACCTATTGGGCTAAATTAGTAAATAAGGAGGGTGTCCCAGTGATTCTGAACCAAGTTTCAAAATTTTTAGCCAAAAATAGGTGTTTTGCACAACTTTTCACCTACTAAGGAGAATCCGCACACGAGAAAAGTTGCGGCTTATAGGATTGCGTGATAAGTACAAATTTGCATGATAAGCCGTTCTATCGCAGAAAAGTGGCTTATTGCAGCTAATTGAATTCCATCCACAGTATTTTATATATCCCTACTCATCATACAAAATGGGAGGGGAAAGATGGAGGGGAATAATGTAGGACAAAAGTAAATATGTCATGATTACATTAAATTCTTGCCTCATGATTGGTCTATACCGTATATATCTATAGCATGAAATGACTGGTTACATATAACCTTAATAACTGGATCAAAGACAGTGAAAGTGAAACTTACACTGACATAGCCATTTTGACTCCAAGCCATATTGACTATTCTGCATACTTGCCAACTCTCATTGTCAGGGAGACTCCCTGAAATAGCAGCAATCTCCCTGTCTCCCCGAAGAGGCTACCAATCTCCCTCATTTCAC
The DNA here is from genome assembly GCA_031769625.1 of Taudactylus pleione. NCBI lineage: Eukaryota > Metazoa > Chordata > Amphibia > Anura > Myobatrachidae > Taudactylus > Taudactylus pleione. Next base: position 9,011,418 of record JAUIMM010000052.1, on the reverse strand, counting down.
CTTACCGCCATTATGACACTGTTATATAAAAGAAAAAAACAGATATATACATTCTAATGGGATCATTAGTATAATTTCCCTGCTTTGGTTATAAGGCACAATGATCCCTATGGTTACATGTATTTTCTGAGAAGTATCAGTGTGTTTTCATCAACAAGTAGATCTTACTAACTGCTTTGGGGCTCATTTACATGTGGATGTAAATCAATTTTATGACACGCCTCTCAGATGTAGCAGTACACGCCCACTTTACCACCGCGCTCATAGGTGCTGCTTTCACAATCTCTCTGAAATGCTTTTTCAAAAGTAGGCAAGTGTGCTATTCTGTCAACTATTCCTAAATATCATGACCTTGTGTGTTTTTTGTGTTGTCTCCTTTACTCATTAAATGCAGGAAACAATACTAATATCATTTTGTAATCTTTTTTTTAATAAGCTAGAATTCAAATTTTATCAAATAAAAATAATTACATTGAGTTATTACCCTTGTTAAAAGCTGTATTAAATTTTCTGAAAGCCTTGAACATTTCAACGTTATCATTTGAAAGAAAGTAACATGAGAAATACATCCACTTCACTCAGGGCCGGCCCTAGCCCAAATTTTTTGGTAAGCGAGTAGGTTTTTTGGCGCCCCCCCTATGCAGTGCCCGCGGTAGTGGTCCCCCCTGTGCAGTGCCCCTTGTGCCCCCATTAGTAAGCTTATACAGTGCCCCCAGTAGTAGTCACCCCTCTTGTAGTGCCCCTAGTAGTCCCCCCTTGTAGTAGTCCCCCCATTGTTGTGCCCCCAGTGGAGGTTCCCCCCCATGTAGTGCCCCCAGTAGTAGTCCCCCCCAGTAGTAATCCTCCCTTCAAGTGCCCCCAGTAGTAGCCCCCCTTCAAGTGCCCCCAGTAGTAGTGCCCCCAATAGTAATCCCCCCTTCAAATGCCCCCAGTAGTCCCCCCTTCAAGTACCCTCAGTAGTAATCCCCCCTTCAAGTGCCCCAGTAGTAATCCCCCCTTCAAGTGCCCCCAGTAGTAATCCCCCCTTCCTGTGCCCCCAGTAGTAATCCCCCCCTTCAAGTGCCCCCAGTAGTAATCCCCCTTCAAGTGCCCCAGTAGTAATCCTCCCTTCTAGTACCCCCTGTAATCCCCCTTCAAGTTCCCCCAGTAGTAATCCCCCCTTCAAGTGCCCCAGTAGTAATCCCCCCCTTCAAGTGCCCCAGTAGTAATCCCCCCCTTCAAGTGCCCCAGTAGTAATCCCCCCCTTCAAGTGCCCCCAGTAGTAATCCCCCCCTTCAAGTGCCCCCAGTAGTAATCCCCCCTTCAAGTGCCCCCAGTAGTAATCCCCCCTTGTAGCCCCCCCAGTAGAGACACACGTTATAAAAAACAAAACAAAAAAACCCCCACTTACCTGAACCCCCCGCTCCTGCTCCCGCCGCCGATATCCGCTACTCCCGACCATTCTCCAGGGCCGCTTTGCATTATGGGAGAGACGTCGTCATGACGACGTCTCTCCCATTACCCACTGCGGGAGCCGGAAGATGGCTCCCGCAGTGGGAGCTACAGCAGCCGATGAGAGTCTGACAGACTCTCATCAGCTGCTGAAACAAACACACAGTTGCCGGCTCCGGTGGCTGTGTGTTTGGCACTGTGTAGCGCTGACCGAACTCCGTCCGGTCAGCGCTACACGCGCGGTGCAGCTGTGTCACAGAGACACAGTCTGCACCGCGGTAATTCTGCATGGTCGCGGCCGCGGCGCCCTTCACTACGTGGCGGCTTACGTGGCCGCGTACCATGCGTAACCATAGAACCGGCCCTGACTTCACTCTATTTCCTCAGTTCTTCTCTGAGCTGCCATAGCAAACGTCTTTCCCTTGTTTAAGAGGACGTGCACTGACCTCACACAGGGCTCCCTGCTCAGCTCCATGTAAGCAACAACTCCAAGTTGTTTACTGGGCTGTAGATAGGAGTGTTCACATCTCTTTTCAACCATGTAGGATTTATCCTAGATTGCAGAGTCTGAACAAGTGGTAAACTAGCACCAAATAGACCATAACTTCTATTTCTTAGGCAACTTGTCCCAAAAATCCTGTGCTCACCCCAATTGGAGGTCTTCAACTTGCCAGGATACCTTACATAAATGCGCAAACACCAAATACAGAACTGCGGCACCCAAGGGCTAATTGGACAAATATATGCGATCAGTCTTGTCCAATTTTAGTTTCATTTTTAATCTTTCATCAGGGATATCTTTTAAAATCAAAACCCTTTCTTATATACACAGTTTATGACCTAGGTGAGATGAATGTACGCTGTCTCCAGATCAAGAATTGGTTTCACCATTCTGGCACTAATGGTGACTGGGAGGAGGCAGAGCTGTACGTGGAGGTTAATGCCCAAGAAATTGGTTCCCATGAAAGTAGCATTACGCAGACTATCCACTTAACTACAGATATGTAGAGAAATGGCATTGGTAAAACAAGAGACTACATGACAGCACACTGGGTAGGTGTGTCGCCCCAGAAGCAGCAGGGCCATTAGCATCTTCTTCCTTCTTGTCCTGCCAGCATAGTAGTGCAAGCATATAACAAATTTATTCACAGACAAGTTATTCTATGTATCTCTGGTTACACTAAGAAGCATACCGGTGTCAATCTGATGGATAAAGTTGGGAATATAGCAATAAAGCTCATCCCACTAAAAGATTCATCATTTCTGATAACGGAGTGAACAGTGTATTATTTATGACTGGACTAATTTATACCATGCTTTGCACACACAATAAACTCGATGGATTATAAAAAAAAAAAAATAATAAAATAAAATATATATATATATATATATATATATTTATATATATATATATATATATATAAATAAATCCAAAGAAAAGGGCACTCACCGAACTGCATGCAAAAATAATTATCTTTTTATTTCAACTCGCGACCATATTGACACAATATGGTCGTGAGTTGAAATAAAAAGAAAATTATTTTTTCATGAAGTACGGTGAGTGCCCTTTTCTTTGGATTTTTTTGTGCTTTGGGCTATATGCCCTTAAATGGAGCACCCTTCTTGATAAAGGTTGAATAAACCGAAACAATGAATAGAAACCTGTCTCCCCATCATTACATTGCATGACATGTGAGTGCTGCTGATTCCTTCTCTACATTTGGGCTTGGAACTAAGGGGGTCATTCAGACCCGGTCGTTAGCGCCGATACGCTCGGACCGGGTCGATGGCTCCCCGCCGGCGCCGTCGTGCACATGCGCGAGACCCGCTACTACCGACAGCACCGGTCGTAGCGGGTCTCGATCCAAAGGGGGCGAGCTGTCGATGTTGATTGACAGCTCGCCCCCTTTGGAAGGCGGGCCGGGGGGGTGGCAGCCCAAACGGGAACGCCTACCATTTGGGGGCGGCCCCACTGACATCACTAGTTATGTCAGTGGAGAGATTCCGGCTCAGACAGAGCCGAAAGCTCTCCGGGGCTTACGACAAGGGAGACCCTACCTTAGGGTCTCGTCGTAAGCCCCGATGGTCGCGATGGTCTTCACCATCGCGACCATCACCTTAGGCGGACGTAAGGCTGTGGGTGTTAACCCACAGCCTTACCACCGCAAAGGAGGACGTCTTGAAAATTCAAGAGGTCCTCCCCTCATTCCGACCGACCGCACGCTCTGTGCGACCGGCTCTGAATGAGGTCCTAAGACCCTGGAGGGCACCTGGGCAGGTACATTTTTTTACAGTGGAGTGCCGGCCTGTTTGCTACTATATATATATATATATATATATATATATTAGGGGTGAGCGGGTTCGGATTTCTGAAATCCGAACCCCCCCGAGCCCCCCCGATCCGAGTCCGATCCGAATCAGGCTCGACTTTTCCCGCCTGACTCGGATCTGAAATCGAGGCAAAACGTCATCATCCCGCCTTCCGAGTCTCGCGGGTTTTGGATCCTATATAAGGTACCCACGTTGGCGCCATTTTCTCACTCGGCTGTGGACAGTGAAGAGGGAGGGTGGGAGTTAGGGCTGTGTAGTGTAGTGTAGTGTAGTGCTGCTGTTGTCCACTACTTCAAAGTCCATAGGGGCTGGCTGTGTTGTGCTGTGCTGCTGTTGTTAATAGGGGCTGTGTCCACTACTTCAAAGTCCATAGGGGCTGGCTGGACTGTGTTGTGCAGTCAGTTCTCCATAGGGGCTGTGTCCACTCCAAAGTCCTGTGCAGTGTCCCAGTCCTAAAGAGGTGCTGTAGTGTTGTCCAGGGGGTGCTCTGTCCATCAGGGGTGCTCCCCCCAAGTGCTAAAAAAATAATATATTTTCTGTGTTTGTGAATTGTGTGCGCAGTAGCCGCACGTGCATCAACAAAGTAGTGCCAAGCGTGCGCCTGTGTCATAAGTAAAGGGCCGGCTGGCTTGACCGTTAAGGGTGCTGTAACCCCCGAAAGTACACTCCAGTCCAAACCAAAAAAAAAATTATTTTCTGTGTTTGTGAATTGTGTGCGCAGTAGCCGCACGTGCATCAACAAAGTAGTGCCAAGCGTGCGCCTGTGTCATAAGTAAAGGGCCGGCTGGCTTGACCGTTAAGGGTGCTGTAACCCCCGAAAGTACACTCCAGTCCAAACCAAAAAAAAAATTATTTTCTGTGTTTGTGAATTGTGTGCGCAGTAGCCGCACGTGCATCAACAAAGTAGTGCCAAGCGTGCGCCTGTGTCATAAGTAAAGGGCCGGCTGGCTTGACCGTTAAGGGTGCTGTAACCCCCGAAAGTACACTCCAGTCCAAACCAAAAAAAAAATTATTTTCTGTGTTTGTGAATTGTGTGCGCAGTAGCCGCACGTGCATCAACAAAGTAGTGCCAAGCGTGCGCCTGTGTCATAAGTAAAGGGCCGGCTGGCTTGACCGTTAAGGGTGCTGTAACCCCCGAAAGTACACTCCAGTCCAAACCAAAAAAAAAATTATTTTCTGTGTTTGTGAATTGTGTGCGCAGTAGCCGCACGTGCATCAACAAAGTAGTGCCAAGCGTGCGCCTGTGTCATAAGTAAAGGGCCGGCTGGCTTGACCGTTAAGGGTGCTGTAACCCCCGAAAGTACACTCCAGTCCAAACCAAAAAAAAAATTATTTTCTGTGTTTGTGAATTGTGTGCACAGTAGCCGCACGTGCATCAACAAAGTAGTGCCAAGCGTGCGCCTGTGTCATAAGTAAAGGGCCAGCTGGCTTGACCGTTAAGGGTGCTGTAACCCCCGAAAGTACACTCCAGTCCAAACCAAAAAAAAAATTATTTTCTGTGTTTGTGAATTGTGTGCGCAGTAGCCGCACGTGCATCAACAAAGTAGTGCCAAGCGTGCGCCTGTGTCATAAGTAAAGGGCCGGCTGGCTTGACCGTTAAGGGTGCTGTAACCCCCGAAAGTACACTCCAGTCCAAACCAAAAAAAAAATTATTTCTGTGTTTGTGAATTGTGTGCGCAGTAGCCGCACGTGCATCAACAAAGTAGTGCCAAGCGTGCGCCTGTGTCATAAGTAAAGGGCCGGCTGGCTTGACCGTTAAGGGTGCTGTAACCCCCGAAAGTACACTCCAGTCCAAACCAAAAAAAAAATTATTTTCTGTGTTTGTGAATTGTGTGCGCAGTAGCCGCACGTGCATCAACAAAGTAGTGCCAAGCGTGCGCCTGTGTCATAAGTAAAGGGCCGGCTGGCTTGACCGTTAAGGGTGCTGTAACCCCCGAAAGTACACTCCAGTCCAAACCAAAAAAAAAATTATTTTCTGTGTTTGTGAATTGTGTGCGCAGTAGCCGCACGTGCATCAACAAAGTAGTGCCAAGCGTGCGCCTGTGTCATAAGTAAAGGGCCGGCTGGCTTGACCGTTAAGGGTGCTGTAACCCCCGAAAGTACACTCCAGTCCAAACCAAAAAAAAAATTATTTTCTGTGTTTGTGAATTGTGTGCGCAGTAGCCGCACGTGCATCAACAAAGTAGTGCCAAGCGTGCGCCTGTGTCATAAGTAAAGGGCCGGCTGGCTTGACCGTTAAGGGTGCTGTAACCCCCGAAAGTACACTCCAGTCCAAACCAAAAAAAAAATTATTTTCTGTGTTTGTGAATTGTGTGCGCAGTAGCCGCACGTGCATCAACAAAGTAGTGCCAAGCGTGCGCCTGTGTCATAAGTAAAGGGCCGGCTGGCTTGACCGTTAAGGGTGCTGTAACCCCCGAAAGTACACTCCAGTCCAAACCAAAAAAAAAATTATTTTCTGTGTTTGTGAATTGTGTGCGCAGTAGCCGCACGTGCATCAACAAAGTAGTGCCAAGCGTGCGCCTGTGTCATAAGTAAAGGGCCGGCTGGCTTGACCGTTAAGGGTGCTGTAACCCCCGAAAGTACACTCCAGTCCAAACCAAAAAAAAAATTATTTTCTGTGTTTGTGAATTGTGTGCACAGTAGCCGCACGTGCATCAACAAAGTAGTGCCAAGCGTGCGCCTGTGTCATAAGTAAAGGGCCAGCTGGCTTGACCGTTAAGGGTGCTGTAACCCCCGAAAGTACACTCCAGTCCAAACCAAAAAAAAAATTATTTTCTGTGTTTGTGAATTGTGTGCGCAGTAGCCGCACGTGCATCAACAAAGTAGTGCCAAGCGTGCGCCTGTGTCATAAGTAAAGGGCCGGCTGGCTTGACCGTTAAGGGTGCTGTAACCCCCGAAAGTACACTCCAGTCCAAACCAAAAAAAAAATTATTTTCTGTGTTTGTGAATTGTGTGCGCAGTAGCCGCACGTGCATCAACAAAGTAGTGCCAAGCGTGCGCCTGTGTCATAAGTAAAGGGCCGGCTGGCTTGACCGTTAAGGGTGCTGTAACCCCCGAAAGTACACTCCAGTCCAAACCAAAAAAAAAATTATTTTCTGTGTTTGTGAATTGTGTGCGCAGTAGCCGCACGTGCATCAACAAAGTAGTGCCAAGCGTGCGCCTGTGTCATAAGTAAAGGGCCGGCTGGCTTGACCGTTAAGGGTGCTGTAACCCCCGAAAGTACACTCCAGTCCAAACCAAAAAAAAAATTATTTTCTGTGTTTGTGAATTGTGTGCGCAGTAGCCGCACGTGCATCAACAAAGTAGTGCCAAGCGTGCGCCTGTGTCATAAGTAAAGGGCCGGCTGGCTTGACCGTTAAGGGTGCTGTAACCCCCGAAAGTACACTCCAGTCCAAACCAAAAAAAAAATTATTTTCTGTGTTTGTGAATTGTGTGCACTGTGGCTGCACGTGCATCAACAAAGAGCAGCGCCAAGCGTGCACCTGTGTCCCATAAGTAAAGAGCCGGCTGGCTCATTTCTTAAAGGGTGGTGTAACCCACAAAGTGCACTACTCTCCAGCAAAAATAAAATAATATTTTCTGTGTTTGTGTGCGCTTTAGCCGCACGTATATATATCAATATAACATAAATGGAGGACCAAACTTTCTCCGATAAAAATAAAATAGGGAAAGATCAAGAACCACTTCCTCCTAGTGCTGTTGCTGCTGCTGGGAGTTGTTCATCATCCCAGAGAGGAAGTAGGAACATCACTACTTTTACTAAACAATTGACCCTCCAACAGTCCCTAGCGATGAGGATGAAGTACGACAGCAGTCATCCTGAAGCAAAACGTATAACTGAGGCCTTGACTGCTATGTTGGTGTTAGACGTGCGTCCGGTATCCGACATTAGTGCAGTGGGATTTAGACTATTGATGGAGGTAGTGTGTCCTCGGTTCCAAATCCCGTCTAGATTCCACCTGCATCCTCAAAGCAGCAGCGACAAGCGTGCGTCTGTCTGTTAAAGGGTGGTGACACCCTCAAAGTGTGCTACACAAACAATTAAAATATTGTTCTTTTTTTTTCTGTCTTTGTGAATTGTGTGGGCTGTAGCCGCACCTGCATCCTTAAAGCAGCAGCGACAAGCGTGCGTCTGTCTGTTAAAGGGTGGTGACACCCTCAAAGTGTGCTACACAAACAATTAAAATATTGTTCTTTTTTTTTCTGTCTTTGTGAATTGTGTGGGCTGTAGCCGCACCTGCATCCTTAAAGCAGCAGCGACAAGCGTGCGTCTGTCTGTTAAAGGGTGGTGACACCCTCAAAGTGTGCTACACAAACAATTAAAATATTGTTCTTTTTTTTTGGGTCTTTGTGAAATGTGTGGGCTGTAGCCGCACCTGCATCCTTAAAGCAGCAGCGACAAGCGTGCGTCTGTCTGTTAAAGGGTGGTGACACCCTCAAAGTGTGCTACACAAACAATTAAAATATTGTTCTTTTTTTTTCTGTCTTTGTGAATTGTGTGGGCTGTAGCCGCACCTGCATCCTTAAAGCAGCAGCGACAAGCGTGCGTCTGTCTGTTAAAGGGTGGTGACACCCTCAAAGTGTGCTACACTAACAATTAAAATATTGTTCTTTTTTTTTTGGTCTTTGTGAAATGTGTGGGCTGTAGCCGCACCTGCATCCTTAAAGCAGCAGCGACAAGCGTGCGTCTGTCTGTTAAAGGGTGGTGTAACTCTCAAAGTGCTCCAAAAAATAAAAAACTATTTTTTTAATGTGTTTGTGACTTGTGTGCGATGTAGCCGCACCTGCATCCTTAAAGCAGCAGCGACAAGCGTGCGTCTGTCTGTTAAAGGGTGGTGACACCCTCAAAGTGTGCTACACAAACAATAAAAATATTCTTCTTTTTTCTGTCTATGTGAATTGTGTGGGCTGTAGCCGCACCTGCATCCTTAAAGCAGCAGCGACAAGCGTGCGTCTGTCTGTTAAAGGGTGGTGACACCCTCAAAGTGTTCTACACAAACAATTAAAATATTGTTCTTTTTTTTTCGGTCTTTGTGAAATGTGTGGGCTGTAGCCGCACCTGCATCCTTAAAGCAGCAGCGACAAGCGTGCGTCTGTCTGTTAAAGGGTGGTGTAACTCTCAAAATGTTCCAAAAAATAAAAAACTATTTTTTAATGTGTTTGTGACTTGTGTGCGATGTAGCCACACTTGCATCCTCAAAGCAGCAGCGACAAGCGTGCGTCTGTCTGTTAAAGGGTGGTGACACCCTCAAAGTGTGCTACACAAACAATTAAAATATTGTTCTTTTTTTTTCTGTCTATGTGAATTGTGTGGGCTGTAGCCGCACCTGCATCCTTAAAGCAGCAGCGACAAGCGTGCGTCTGTCTGTTAAAGGGTGGTGACACCTCAAAGTGTTCTACACAAACAATTAAAATATTGTTCTTTTTTTTTTGGTCTTTGTGAAATGTGTGGGCTGTAGCCGCACCTGCATCCTTAAAGCAGCAGCGACAAGCGTGCGTCTGTCTGTTAAAGGGTGGTGACACCTCAAAGTGTTCTACACAAACAATTAAAATATTGTTCTTTTTTTTTTGGTCTTTGTGACATGTGTGGGCTGTAGCCGCACCTGCATCCTTAAAGCAGCAGCGACAAGCGTGCGTCTGTCTGTTAAAGGGTGGTGACACCTCAAAGTGTTCTACACAAACAATTAAAATATTCTTCTTCTTTTTTCTGTCTTTGTGAATTGTGTGGGCTGTAGCCGCACTTGCATCCTCAAAGCAGCAGCGACAAGCGTGCGTCTGTCTGTTAAAGGGTGGTGTAACCCTCAAAGTGTGCTCCACAAACAATAAAAATATTCTTTTTTTTTTCTGTCTTTGTGAATTGTGTGGGCTGTAGCCGCACTTGAATCCTCAAAGCAGCAGCGACAAGCGTGCGTCTGTCTGTTAAAGGATTACATCGGTGACAGCATCCAAGTAGGCATGTCAGACAGTCCGTACCTGTACTGGCAGGAAAAAGAAGCAATTTGGAGGTCCCTGTACAAACTGGCTCTATTTTACCTGAGTTGCCCCCCCTCCAGTGTGTACTCCGAAAGAGTGTTTAGTGCAGCCGGGAACCTTGTCAGCGAAAGGCGTAGGAGGTTGCTTCCACAAAATGTGGAGAAGATGATGTTCATAAAATGAATTATCAACTCTTCCAGGGAGACCAGCCTCCAGAACGTACAGAGGGACCTGTGGTTCCAGCAGGGACGAATTAATACTCTGTGAGGATGAGGATGTACACACTGAAGAGGGTGAGGAATCGGTGGATGAGGAGGATGAGGATGACATCTTGCCTCCGTAGAGCCAGTTTGTGCAGGGACAGATAAATTGCCAGCTTGTTTTGTGGGGGCCCAAACGAACCAATCATTTCAGCCACAGTTGTGTGGCAGACCCTGGCGCTGAAATGATTGGTTTGTTAAAGTGTGCATGTCCTGTTTATACAACATAAGGGTGGGTGGGAGGGCCCAAGGACAATTCCATCTTGCACCTCTTTTTTTTCTTTGCATTATGTACAGTTTGGGGCCTAGTTTTTCAATGCCATCCTGTCTGCCACTGCAGTTTCACGCCTAGATGGGTCACGTGTTTGTGCCGCCCACTTGTGTCGCTTAGCATAGTCATCCAGCTACCTCGGTGCAACCTTTTGGACATAAAAACACTATTGTGAGGTGTGAGGTATTCAGAATAGACTGGAAATGAGTGGAAATTAAGGTTATTGAGGTTAATAATAGCATAGGAGCAGAAAAACCTACAAATTCTGTGATTTTAGCTGTTTTTATGCTTTTTTTCAAAAAAATACAGATCCAAAACACAAAACCCAGAACCCAAAACACGCAAGGGTGGTTTTGGCAAAACCAATCCAGATCCAAAACACGAAGAAAGATCCAGATCCAAAACCAAAACACAAAACACGAAAAGTGGCCGGTGCACACCCCTAATATATATATATATACATATACTGTATGTATATATAACAAAACAAAAGAGAGGTCTATGCTGGAGTTACTGTTCGTGGCTTGTAAAAATTCAGGCCATTTTCGGCTTTAAGCAACTGCATGTAGAAAGTTACACCACCTGCACAAAAAGATATGAGCCATACCATAAACTGAAACAAGAAGTATTCCACACTTTGCACAGTACCTATAGAAAACCATGAAACCCTGTCAAAATCCTTACCTTTGTGACATTATACCTTGGAAAAAAAAAAATTAAATCAAACTTTTTTCAGCTTTATTTACACATGTGCGCCGACCCCCGTGTTTTGGTTTTGATTTTGGATCTGGATCTCCCCTGGTTTTGGATCTGAATCTGGTTTTGGATTTTTTCCCATGGTGTTTTGTTTTTAGGCTTTGGTTTTGGATCTGTATTTTTTCCCAAAAATTATCTAAACAGCTAAAACCACATAATTTGGTACGGTTTTTGTTCCTGCAGAATTATTAACCTTAATAAAAATCATTTTCAGGCATTTCCATGCATTTTTAACCATATCAAAGCTCACAATATAGATTTCACTATTTTTCACCAATATAGGCCAATGGCTGCAGCGAGCTGGCTGGCTAAAGTAAGCAACAGAGCAGCAGCACAAACGCACGGCAGTTTAAAAAAATATAGGACATCTATGAAACATTGCCACACAGCAGTGGCAGACAGGATGGCAGTTTAATAAACTATAACTGTCAGTCGGCAATGCCCCAAATTGTGCCAAATGTAAAGGAAAGAGGTGCAAGATGGAATTGTCCCTCCCACCCACTCTTATGTGGGATATTAAAAAGGACATGCACAGTTTAACAAACCAAGCACTTTAGCCACTAGGACTTACACTTTCGTGGCTGAACTCCTTGATTTGTTTGGGCCCCCACAAAACATTTTTTGGAAGGACTACCTTCAATTATTAAGGAGGAGGTTGATGATGAGGGTGTTGGTGGTGGAGATTGCATGTGCTGGTCCAAACTGCTGGTAACTGATACTAGACTGCTTGTAATTAATTTACAAATTATAATTTTGTAAAACAAATTGTATGAACTCGCTGCAAATGATGTAACAGGGAGGAGGTGCCTAGATGGTTAACGTCCCTTCCTCTGCTAACTTTGGCTTTACAAATGGAACAGATACCTTCACAATTGTTGTCAGAATTTAGATTAAAATAATTCCACACCCAAGACATTGCTTTTCTGGCTTTCTTTTTATCATTAGCAAGAACTGCTGACACTGGTGGCTGATTTACGTAAACCACATCCTTATCATCAACATGCTCATCATCCTTAGCACCTTCAACTACCAAAATATCCTCCTCCTCCATGTGCAATTCCACAGAAGCATCCTCACTGACTACATCTGCAAGATGTTGACTGCCCTCCCCACATTTACAGAGGGCACACAAATGTTGGAACTTGGAGGATCCTCCAGTACACTAGTATTTAGGTCTGGCTCACACATGGCAACCGCGGACACACCTGCACTCTCCTCTGGGATTTGTGATTTTGATTTCTTAGGGCACACAGTTGTTTTTTCCGAAGGGCTATCAGAATCAAAACCAGTAGTCTTCATAAAGAAAGGCAAAGGCCTTATCCTTTCCTTGCCACTTCGTGTAGTGAATGGCATATTGCCAATTTTTTGTTTACCTAAAGGCAAATTTCCTTCATTTTTTTTTTCTTAACTTCAGTAAAAGTAGCTTTACCATATCGATGGCGTGACTTAAGCCCTGGGGCATGGCCTTCATAGAGGACGAGCAAGTTGATTTCCTTGCACTGCTGGCGGCAGCTACACCATGTGGTTCTTGGCCTTGCTCTCCTGTCATGTGACAGCCCTCCATATTTTCTGCGGTCTTGAAGTAGTGTCACAAGCATCAATAGTGTAGACAAGGTCCGGTTACAAAATTCACACACGTGCAGTCGTGAGCACACAGAAAAAAAATGTACAAAAAAATACACTATGTTTTTTTTTTTTTTGCCGGTCCACAACTTGGGCACAGAGCACAGATTGATGATGACTAGAGTCGGGCAGCACTAGGTTGCGTTGCCGACTTGCTAGATCTTGCGCGGCTAAGCTTAACACGCACAGACACACAGACAATTATTTGAAAATAAAAGATAATGGCCCTCATTCAGAGCCACTCGCAAGCGGGCGCACGTACGTTAGGCGTACGTACAAAAATATTTAAATTCAAGGGCTCGCTCGTATTTTCGATCGCATCTAAAAATCCTCCCCAAACTCAGACGACCCCTCCTCTAACTAACGAGCGTGCGAAATAGCGAGCGTACATCCCCGAAATGGCTTGAAGGGAACGCACGCACAAGTATAAACCGGAAGAGGCCATAACAGATGTCGATTACCTGCTCCTTTATTCTGCCTACCTCCATCAATCGTATCATGCCAATCAATGTATCAATTAGCTTAATGTTTGTTTTTTTTCAACACAATGCAAGAAACTTTACTCTTGTCCGTGTTTCTGTTTACCCGCAGAATACGTACGGCTTAGACATTCGCTTTTATTGCTCAAAAAACATGTTAGCCACAATGAGACAATTGTTCTATTGCTGTGGATCCCCGCATATTTTCCGGGGTTCATTTCTTTATTTAAATTTGCTTACGCATGTCACTGCATCAAGCCTATCATAACTCTCCAGAGATTTCTGGCCCTGTCGAACACATGACTCATACACTAACCAATCAAATTGCTCTTGTTAATTTCCAAGCTACATTAGCCAATCAGAAATTTTTGCCACACTTTATCAAAAATGAATTTTAAGAAAAACACCATTGCCATCATGAGAGCCTCCGCATTCACCAGGCGCGAGCTGCTGGTGCTAACGGAGGTGCTGGATCGGCGTATCACCAGCCAGCCTCCACCCATCACCAACCGGCAGAAGCGTTCCGCGTATGCGGAGGCACGGGCCCGCCTGCGCTCCTTCGGCTCACGCCGCAACATCGGCCAGCAGGAGCGCAGGTGGTCTGACCTGCAACGGCGAACGCCACGCTTGCTGGCATGCTTTCGCATGCAGATATTGGAAAGTAAGTGTTATGTATTGTGGTTTTCATGTTTGTCTTTGTGGGGCAAACTGCGTGTGCATGTTTTCATGTCTGTCCTATTTTTTCATTCTCATCATATCTGCGTGTGCATGTTTTTATGTCTGTCCTATTTATTCATTCTCCTCATATCTGCATGACCATGTTTTCCCTCTATTTCTGATATATTCATTCTACTCATATTTGCATGTTTTTTGTTGGTGGTGGGTGATTTTAAAATGTTATTTGGCCAGGATTTGGCCAGAAACTAACCACAATTTGTTTGACATCTTTTAGGGGGACAGGCAAGACTACGCCGTCACCGTCCGGCCAGACGGCGGTCCCGCCCACTCTCACCCACCCCCAGCCAACACTCCACCCCAAATAATTCCCCTATTCCCCCCTCCTCCCAAGCCTTCCAAGAGCCTCTCCCGGAACTGTCGGGCCTCCTTCCCCTCCGTCCCCCTTCCCCCTCTCCTCCAACCACCCCTCTTCCAATTACCCCCTCCCCGGAGTCCGTGATAACCCCGCCCCGTTCTTTGGGGAATGAAGGCTCCTCCGAGGATGAAGATGGAGGGACTTCGGGATCTGCCGTTTTGGCTACCGGTATGTTTTTATTTTGCGTATTTTTTAACCACAAACTGTTTGTATGTAATCATGTGTCGTTCCTTTATTCGTGATTTTTGGGTTCTTTTTTGGTGATTTAGCAGTTTGCCTTTACCTATTCCTGCTGATTTCAACATACACATATCACACCTGTGGGTATTTCTACATAGGCCTTGTAATTTTTGCAGCACCCCTTTTTTTTAAAATTTTGGTTTTGGAGTGATTTCATTGTGTTTTTGTTTTTTTAATGTGGATTCCCTATTGTTTGATTAATCCACACACTTTTCTCACCCACAGAGGAACAGAGGCGTCGGCAAGAGGTCGAACATTGTGTGGCACACATGCGCCAAAATGTAATTGGGGTGCTTGTGGCCCTTGACCGGCTGTCTGGCATCCTTCGCCAGTAGTTTTTTTTTGTTTTTATATTTTTCAAAATAAATTGTTTATTTCTAATATACGTTCTGCCTCATTCGTTTTTTCAAAACCAAAGATAGTTAACCCTGACATAAGTAGACTGTTCCTGCAAGGTTTTGCATTTTTTAAAAATTAGAGTGGGTTTTGTATTTGTATGTAAAACACCCTCAAGAAACACATAACAGTAACAATGTCATTTCCCTTTTTGTGTGTAGTGGCAATTAGATATTTCTACATTTTACAGGTTCCTAGTTGGTGGGCAAGCTGCTTAGGCGAATCTTACAAAGCCAAATGATTGGACAGGCTTCCTTTTGGTGTGGGTTGGGAACCATATTTCATTTTTGCTCAACTGGCGTCAGTACTGGATTACCCCTTAGTCAAATGTAAGGTGTGTTAACCTGGTTAAACTTGCTGGTAACGTCCAAAAAAAGGAAGAACATTTAACTCTCCAAACATTTATTCACAACATAACTGAGAAATCAAAGTGGTCACTCACAAAAAAAACACACAGTGAGAATCTCAAATACAACACATACCCAATAAAAAAAAAACAAAAAAAAAAAAATCAAGAACTGGTTGAGGAAGGACCATGCCAAAATGATTCCACAAACATGGCGTTGCGATATGGGTTCCAGAATATATTCCCAAAATGAGCAGATCCAGGTTTGGTAAGGGTAGCATGAAGTAGTGAGCGTTGTAGGGCCAAAGATTATGTGAACAAACCGAAGATGTTGAAAAAAAGAAAACAAAATTAGATGTTCACAAACAAACACATACACATTAGGTTAAAACACTGTTTTGTTCAAACTTACCTAAAAAATCTGCCCACCACATCATCGCGTATGGCCCCCCCACATACTGACCTCCGACCAACCTCGGGGGGGCCATCCTCAGGTAAGGCATCCTCTGGCTGCATTGGGACACCACTCCTTATGGCGATGTTGTGAAATATCCCACACAGGACCACAATTTTCGACACCATATCCGGCAAATACATGAGCTCGCCACCAGAGCGGTGGAGGCATCTGAATCGGCCTTTTAAAAGGCCGATACAGCGCTCCACCACTTGCCTGGTGGCTGTAAGTGCGGAATTATACTCACTTTGTGGCCCTGGTGTGGGAGCCAAATAAGGAGTGAGCAGCCAGGACATGCAAGGATATCCACTGTCTCCTATGGAAAAGAATTGACAACATCAGGAACACTGTGTATCAAGCTTAACATTGTTATGTACTAAAGGTCTCCACTTACCCAGAAGCCACGCATCACCAGCTTGTAGGTTGGTTAATTTGTGCCATATCCCTGATTGCCGGATGACGAAGGAGTCATGTGCACTTCCGGGTAATTTAGCATTCAGGGACAGGATCTGGAGGGAGGCATCACATACCACCATTACATTCAGGGAGTGATAGTGTTTCCTGTTTCTAAATATGGCCTCCAGCCGGGCTGGAGGCTGAAGTGGTATGTGAGTACCATCCACAACCCCTATGATGTGTGGGAAGGCAGCTATTTGGTAAAAATTGGCCTTGGCCACACTAAGGGCACCCATATCCAAAGGCATTTGAATAAAATGATGGAGGTGCTTGAAAAGTGCCTCCATCACTGCCCTCAGGATCCGGGAAAAGGAGGATTGGGAGATGCCCGCCACTTCCCACCGTTGTTTGAAACGATCCTGAGGCACAGAAATGTAACACCGCCATAAATTGCGTAAGTGGTGGTATTGCTGTTGGACTGTCAATTTGCTGCTCAAGATCACTTTCTATTAATGAGAGAGTGTCTATGATGATTTTGGGAGGTAGACGGTAGCGTCTTAAAACCTCATCATCGGGCATTCCAAAAAGGGTGACACGTGTTCGAAATATCTGGGGCCTTGCATGCCTACGATGCCTACGCCTGGGACGAGATTGAGGTTGGTCGGCTTCTGGGAGCATGGCCAGAACAATCCGCCCCAGATCAACCTGAAATTCAAAGATTTTAAAGTAAGGCTTTTGACCCACCCCAAAACTATATTAAAACAACTTAGCTTGATGATACCATCCATTGCTGCTTACATGCCGGGGTATTGTCATGATACGTCCAAACTGAAAATAAACACCAAAATTACTTGACACATTTCACTCTGTGCATTTTTGTTTACAAATTTTGTGCTAGACCAAAGTTAAAATATGCCAAACACCCATTTAGCAAAACAGCAAAGCGACATTTAACACAGTACATCAAAATGGGTCGAAATGTTGGCCCAAAAAGCGAAAGAGAAACCACCAAAAAGTTAGAATGATTATTAAGCTGTTAAAAATGTGCTAATTAGTTCGCTAATACAAGTCACAAG
This sequence comes from Taudactylus pleione, assembly GCA_031769625.1. Taxonomy (NCBI): domain Eukaryota; kingdom Metazoa; phylum Chordata; class Amphibia; order Anura; family Myobatrachidae; genus Taudactylus; species Taudactylus pleione. Next base: position 8,994,293 of record JAUIMM010000052.1, on the reverse strand, counting down.
AGTAACTACTAAAAATGCGCTAATTAGTTCGCTAATACAAGTCACAAGAGTAACTACTAAAAATGCGCTAATTAGTTCGCAAATACAAGATAAAAAATTGACTTACCAAGAGTAAATATATAAGAGTCAAAAACAAAAGGTCTTTTGGGTCGAAAATAAACAAAATCTAAAATAGAAGAAATTATGGATCCAAAATTAAAAAAAAAATAAGAAACACAATGAAACAACAATTGAACAAAAGTTAGACTTCACAAAACTTACCAAATCAAGAAACGAGGTCCCAAAAATATAAACCAACAAAGATAACGGAAAAAAAAAATGCAAATCAAACCAACAAACGAATCTACAACCGCCAACTCCTTTCTACGCAATCAATAAACTCCAGCCAAGATAACCTCCAACAATCCAAAAACGCCACCTCGACTTGAGACACACCAAGCCATAAATAGTGTTTCGTTTCCCGCACAAATTAAGGAGGGATCATAGGGCCGCACAATCAATGATGCGGCCGCAAAATAAGGACGCATGTATAAATACGTCACGAAAACACATTCAAATTCTGTTGTATTTCTTGTTTGGACCTCAGACATGGCGACAGACCAGGGAAAAATTGCCCAAGAGTCAGTCGGTAAGTCTTTCATGCATTTTCTATCAACGATTAATTTGAAACATAAGATTAGGCAAGTTGTGATTTTGTGAATTCTGTAAATTTACACAAATAGGTGAGGAGGATGACATGGAAGAGGCTGCTGGGCCCAGTATTCCGGCCAAAGCGGCCAAAAAAAAAAAGGCAGCCACATTTCACAAGAAAGGAGATGGAGGTTTTGATCCAGAAGTGTGTGGACATCCTGCCACAGGCAGACAGGAATATGAGTGTAAGCCAGAAGTGGAGAATGTGGGAAGAGGTAGCCGTTGCTGTCAATAGGGTGGGTGATTATGTCCGTCTAGCCCGGGATGTCAAACGGCGGTAAGTAAACCCTTGCCCCCCCTAAAAACAAACCCCATTTTAAACCAAAGGATAATGGCTTCCATTTTTTCCCACAGATGGGGCAACTTCAAATATCGCTTAAAACAAAAACTCGCGGACAGGGCTAGGCATGCAAGGGGGACAGGTGGGGGTCCCACCCCTGTGTCATTGGAGTTGACGGATTTAGAAGAGCTGGCACAGGGGTGTGTGCAGCCTGTGGAGGTGTTTGGCGTGTCCAACATGGATACGGACATGCCAGACTTTGCGGCTCCTCATGTTGTCCCAGGTAAATCTTTGGATGTCATCAACTCTGAAATGTTATTGTGCCAATATGTAGATTGTAATGTGAGGCTTTTCTCTTTTTTCCTAACAGAGACACAGGCGGATGAGTCTGCTCCAGAGGGGAGCCTTGGCCGCTGAATTTCTGCTGGCTCTGCAGGGGAGGAACCAGTACATCCGGCTGAGGACCCTGCAGAAGCCAGTCCAGGACAATCCCCCTCGCAGGCAGTGGCCCTCCTCACAGAACTCAATTTCAAATCGGATTCCCATACGGAGATTCTGCAGAGGATGGACGCCAGTCTGCTACGGGTGGCTGAGGCCCTGGAGCAAAATGCTGCGGCCAACGAGACCATTGGTCAGGCCCTGGCGGAAAATACCAGGGCCAACATCCGCATCGCCAATGCCCTGGAGCAGCTCGTTCGCCAGCACATGGTGGAGCCGACCTCCCTTCCTGCCGGAACATCAGGATCCTCCACCTCTGGCACAACATCATCCAATCCTCCAAATGTGCCTAGCCCTGTGCCTAGTCCAGAGGCCACAACATCTGCCTCTGGACAGGCCAGCCCGATGACATCCCGGACCCGGTCTGGCGCCCTCCCTCCCCCATCCAAACGGGTGAAAAAACGGTGACAGCAATGGTGACTTTTCCCACAATCCTTCTGTGCTTGGCTCATATTCCTTTCGGGTCAAAACTTCCCTCTCCTTTCTTGTGAAATGTTTTTATTTTTTTGATGTATGTTTATGTCAACAGTTATGTTGGGCCAATTTGTTTGATTTGGGAACATATCTTTGGGCAAAAAAGATGTCCCCAAAATTTTAAAAATAACTTTTTTTGTTTGAGCAATAAATAGGAAATTAAACAATGACATTGGATTGTGAAATTATTGTACAAATGGGTTACATTTAATCCTGGGCCAAAAGGCAAAAACTCGGCCAAAAAAAAAAAAAAAAAAGGGCTCTTTAAGGAACGTTTAAAAATTCATATAATTCGGCAAATTCAAGAGGCACAAATAAAATGGTGCGAAACTGAAAACATGATGAAATTATTGTTACAATAGGCCCTAACCACCAAATTGCTGCCCAAATAAACCCCCCCAAATGTACGCAAATTGACTGTGTCATCCTGACATTAGCAGCTCTGAGTTCCACCTGCGTACGTTTTGTGCTATCCCAAAAAACTGATTTCAAAACACATACCAAGCCGGTTCTCAATCCAACACTAATTGCTTTTCTGCCCGCCCGCGATTAATCGCAACAACATCGTGGAGTCCAGGGACGGAGGAGAAGGCCATCGCCAATGTGGTCGAGTAATCCAGACCCTAAGCTGTGCGAGCATTTGGAAGGGAAAGAGGATCATCCAGTGACGTAGGAGTCGGTCCATACACATTTTACGCTCGCATCTGCTAATGTATGTACGCCCCAAAAACGCCTCGCCACGCCTGCGTTTTTCCATCTCCACCCTCGTCAACACCCTAAAACGCCCTGTTCTGTCAATCACATTTGACATGTCACTTCCTGTACGCTATTTTAGGAACGAGTCCCAAAAAACTCGCAATCTGCAGTACGCACATGCGCAGTGTTACTCCGACGCATGCGCAGTTATTGAACATCGGAACGCAACGAGCGTACTGCTGTTAACGAGTGGCTCTGAATCAGGGCCAATATGTTTTTATTTTTTTTCCAGCTCCAGAACTTGGGCCCAGAGCACAGATTGATGACGATTGGAGTCGGGCAGCACTAGGTTGCGTTACCGACTTGCTAGAAGTTGAACGATTGAACGATAATGATAAAATCGTTCGATAATCGTTCAAACATCGTTTGAAAATCGTTTGCAAATCGTGCAGTAATTGTTTCTAACGATGTACGATGCGTGCTCCCGCTGGTCGTTTGATCGTCTCCTCCATCGACTGAACATGTAGGTCAATTTCACTTGATTGCTTACACATCGTTTACACATCGTTTACATATCGTTCACGCTGAACGATCAAACGATGAACCACTGTCTGCCCACTATAGCTGAAAGCTCTCAATCACAGATTAAAACAACATAGTTTATTGTTAGATGTTTTGCAAAACGTTTGCAAATCTTTTGCAAATTGTTAAGAGTGGAAGATCATATTTCAAGGGAAACTTCAAGGGAAAATCGTTAAGAGGTTGTACAGGGATAAAATCGTCTAGTGGATGCCCCCCATAACATGCACACAGACAAATATATATTTCACAAAAAAAATATGTTTTTTGTTTTTTGGGGGGGTCCAGAACTTGGGCCCAGATGGACGCAGCAGACAGCAACAGCCCAGATGGATCAGCAACAGCCCAGATGGACACAGCAGGCAGCACAGTGACAGCAGTAGCACCAGCCCTGATGGATCAGCAACAGTTCAGATGGACACAGCAGACAGCACAACACCATCCCAGAATGGATCAGCACCAGCCCAGGACACAGCAGACAGAACAGGACACAGCAGACAGAACAGCACAGCACCTCTCCCAGCCCTACACTACCCACCCTCCCTGTTCAGTCTCCACAGCCGGAGTGGAATGGCGCTCGCCGCGTCCCTTATATATAGAGATGAAAGCTCGCGAGCTGCGAGATTTCGTCTCTATGGTTTTGCCTCGATTTGAGAGATCCGAGTAAGGCGGGAACATGCCGGCTTGGATCCGACTTGGATCTGCTAAATGCGGGTGGGTTTGGATCTCTGAAATCCGAACCTGCTCATCTCTAAATATAACTCTCACCATGAAAGTGTAAATAACATTTACACAAAATCTTAATACAATTTAATTACTAAAATATGTGGTTTGGATAAGCGATCATAGCCTTAAGCTGGGTATACATTAGAGGATCCTGGTAATGTAACAATACATTGGTCACCCGTACACACAGAATGAAATACATTGGTTGTACATCCAGCCTGTCTTCGGGTACATACCGTGGTTCATTACCGCGGTATGTACGAAGAATATCACAAAGGACAGCTCTCCCGATAAGAGATGTCCTTTATGATGCCTCCGGACAGAGGGACTTCCAGGTTTAACACCCAGAAATGCTCAGAAGGTCGTGGGCTGTGGGGGGTGATGGGGAGGGATCCGATCCTTCCCAAGGGGGAGCATCCGAATGAGAAGCCCATAGGCTTCTACTGGGTAACGCCAGCATTACCCATCGAGACGAAGTACCAGAATGCATCGCATTCCAGTGCTTAGTACATTTGGGGAATGCGGTAAAATACATGAGCAATCATGAATTCAATAACCAAATATTATTTTGATCTTTTTATCATAGCAGGTCATATTCTGGAAAATTCTATAAGGTCATTAATACTTTTTTGAGCCTTCTTGCTATCAAGGAATCCAATATTGCTAGTGATGGCACATTTAATGACTATTTTGTGAGTTGCATTTCTTCTTCACTAGCTATGCATAAACATAACCAGAAATCGTATGATCTGTGATTGGTATAAACTCACAGCACACCAATCGCAGCAAAATATAATCACAGTTACTCCGCAATGTGAAGAGAAGGTTGTACTTCAGCTTATAGTGATAAAACCAAACTGCAATGTGGGATAGACCAGGTGCAGTTTAAGTTCCCACAGTTCCTCAGTGCCCCGGTAATTGCTAGCAAACAAGGCATGGAAAATTGCTACAGTAAGGTGAATTTTAAAATATGTTGACAGATTTACAATTTTCTGGGGACACATTGTAGCTCAATTCTAAATCACAGCATCAAAATAAAAAGCCCATATAGCTGAAATAGTAAGCAGTATTTTCCCTTTTTAGAAACAAAATACATTGCACCCCTTGCATTGCAAAATACTTTGTCCTGGTGCGTCTGCACCCTTTAGTTGGATTTGTTATTACTCTAAGGGCTCTATTTACTACAATCCGCATTAAAATGCAGATTGTAGTGTGATATTACCGACTGAAATCGCATTGCAAATTCAGGCAATATCACAGGGATTTATTAAAAATATCCTGCAGAGACAGAGCTTGCGATAAAGCTCTGCACCTGCGAATCCCCTCCGCAGCCTTATCACTGTATTTTTCGGAAAAAATACAGTAATGAGGTGCCTGCGCATATTATCCGGTTAGCTGGTTTCCCATCTTGCACTGTGACCCGGTCAGCTGACTGGATCACAGTGCAAGATGGGAAACCAGCTAACCGGAGCCACGGAGTGACACTAACTTACATGCACAAAGCTCAAACCTTTCTAGCCCTAAAGATGTATTGTAGTCTGACTCAGGTGGAACACAGGATACTTCAACAAAGTGTTTTGAATACTTAATTCAAAGGCTAAATTTGTAACATGTATTAAAACTAGACTACTGGTGGGGCATGACTTATAGCAAGCAAAGATATAATCATTGGCAGCACTCTTGAGTGTTGCTACAGCATTCAAGAGGGGAGTATTGAGCACTGTTTGTCCGAGACAGCGGAAACTCCAGTCCAGCCATGAGGTGAGGTCATGAGGTGAGATGGCTGAGACAGCTTGTCCAACTGGGTTGGGACTACAAGTCCCAGCACACCTTGCCAGCTGGATGTGCTGGTGTTAAGGTGCGTACACACTGGGCGATATTACTGAGCGATTGCACGATTACAACATCATAATCGTGCAATCGCTCAGTAATCATGCACAAATCGTGCACTTTTATGTCAGAAATGACCAGCGATGCACGCTCCCGCTGGTCGTTTCCGACATTGTCCATCGCCTGAACATGTAGGCCAATCTGCCAATAACGACAAATTGGCATGTTCAGGAATGATGGAGTGTTCTTGCACTGAACGACTGATCGTTCAGTGTAGACACTACAGGTGATCAAGAACGATGGTACGATTACGATGTCGTAATCGTACTGTCTTTCCTGATGGCCCAGTGTGTACGCACCTTTAGATTTGTAGAAGAAATCATGAGGTGTGCTTACAATAAAATTTACACCATTAGTATAATAAATGGAGCATAAACAGATGAATCTGGAATGTAAATTTTTAAAATGTATAAACAGAACTTCATGTGTACTGTAGGTAGGGATGAACAGAATATATATGCGGAGTGTATCAAATGCAGAACGTCAATTGCAGAGCATAAGCTAGATACACATGTCCTCATACATCTAGCCTCTATACATATACCAATCAGCATGAGATGCCTGGTGTGGTGAGTGAACTGCCAGGTCCCGTACAACTCAGCTTGCATCGGGCGACTTTCATCTTAGAGCCGTATTCAATTTCAGCGGACCCACGATACTTTTCTGCCTCCCGGACTTTTCGCCTACTTCGCCTGTTTTGCAGGCGAAAAAGTATTGCACGCGTGCCCGCGTATCCCCGTATTCAATTTGAAAGTACGTGAAAACGGGACCCGGTGAAGCTTAAACAAGCGGAAAGTCCTGTCAGATTTGGGGAAAACAGCCTGACACCCCCCAAAAGATGCTCTGACATGGGGGTTAGCTATGGTTACCCCTGATTTGGCTTGCTGAAGGTATTTGGTGTTTTTAAACGGGCTCAATAGCTGCTGAATAGTGTTTTTGTATAAGTGGTGCAGAATAGTATTCAGGAGTTTTCTTTGCTGAAAATAAGTTATCAGCAAATTTGGGGTACTTGAAAATGGGGGTGTCACGACCAGGGTCTCTCGGCATGGTAGTCAATGGTTAATACCTGTGAGGACGCTATGGCGAGGGGCGTCTGGCGGTGGCGGTGGTGCCTGGCGAAGAGCATTGGCTGTGCGTGGTTCTGTGGGGGCATACTGTCACTCTGGTCTGGTTAGGCCTGGGGGTGCTTCCATTCCGTTCTGGCATGGGCGCCGCCATCTTGTCTCTGGTCAGGTGACCTAGTTGCCCTATCCTGTTGTGTCACATGCTCCTCTCTGACCATTCACGGCAGTGCACTGGGGATTTAAGGGAGTTCAGAGCTCCCTTGCATTGCCAGTGCAACGTGTTTCTCTGCGAGAGCTGAGAGAGAGTGTTCCTGTGCTTAAACCTGTCTATTGGATTCATTGCCTAAGCCTGCTTTTCCTAACCTGCTCCAAACCCTGCTGGATTCCCCTACCTCCTCCATATACCTTCCTACCTGCCTGAGTACCTGAACCTGCTGTTTCCCTGCACCTTGTTTCATTTCATTCCCAGCTGGACTTCACTACCTCTGTCTGCATCAGCTACAGCTTACCAAACCTGCATTCACTTACAGCTCATCAAGCCTGCATTCTGTTTTAGCTCACCATACCTATACTGGACTGTTCTGCCTGTCACTACCTGGACATTTGTTCATTAACCCTCACAACAGTTATCAAGTGCACTTTAGTGCTATACCTGGACTTTTGTTTGCCACTCCCATGTCTTCTCAGTCCCTTATTAAAAACCCCACTTTTTCATATAAGTCTGCTCCTGTGTCTGCTTCTATCACCACCCCGGGTCCACAACAAATTCAGAACCTAACAGTTTGCACTGGCCCCATGGATCCGGCCACGGAACAGGAGTCTGGAGCGGATTTTTTCCGAAGTATTGCTGGCCGTTTGGAAAACTTGGAAGCTATGCAGCACCAAGTGGCTCAGTTCCTGCAAGAAATAACTAAACAACAGGATTTAATTCAGAGCATAGCAACTCGCTTGGAGAGTGTGGAGACTATACAGCGACAGATGGCACAGTTTGTGCAAGACATTGCATGCCGTCTGGATACTGTACAAGCTACTTCAACGGCTCCTAGTGTGCTTTCAGCTACTCCTGTCCCCGCTCCTGTGATTTCTTCATCTGTATCTACTCCTCGTTTGCATCTTCCCACACCTGATAAGTTTGATGGTACTCCAAAACTGTGTCATGGATTTCTCAATCAGTGCGATGTGCACTTTACTTTGCAACCCTCTAACTTTCCTGCTCCTAGAACCAAAGTGGCTTACATTGTGTCCTTGTTATCCGGCTCTGCCCTAGAATGGGTTTCTCCACTCTGGGAGCATTCAGATCCGCTTCTGGACAATTACCCAGAGTTCCTAGCAACATTCAGGAGGATTTTCGATGAGCCTGGAAGAACTTCCTCTGATTCCTCCAGTATTATGAAGTTAAAACAAGGGACCCGTCCTGTCAGCCAGTACGTCATTCAGTTTCAGACTTTGGCATCTGAACTCAAGTGGAACAAAGAAGCCTTGACATTGGCCTTTTGGCAAGGTCTATCAGATCGTTTAAAGGATGATCTAGTGACTCGTGAATTACCTCTAGTCTTAGTGATCTCATTTCCCTTTGTAATAAAGTTGATATACGCTTTAGAGAGCGCCAAGATGAAAAACACAGAGCTAAGCGTTTCCCTTCCCCTACCCGTCCCACTCCCTCCATTTCCGAGGAAGAACCCATGCAGGTAAATCATACCCGTCTCTCTAATGTAGAACGACAGAGACGCTTTAAAGAGAACCTTTGTCTATACTGTGGAGACTCGGGTCACCTGGTGGCTTCCTGTACCCGCAAGCCGGGGAGCGTCCCGTTTCTAGCTAATTCTGGGTGCAGTCAGCTAGGAGCAATTCTTCCGTCCTCTAAACATATTGACTCTGTGTTGTCCATAGCCTTAGACATTAATTCTAGCCCTGTGTTTGTGTCTGCCCTTTTGGACTCCGGGGCAGCGGGGAATTTCATGTCGTCTCGGTTGGTAGATAAATTACAAATTCCCTGCAGCACCTTGGATCATTCTGTCTCCTGGACCTCTATTGATGGTAAATCTCTTTGTAATGGAACTGTGTCTAAGAGAACTCAACCTGTTTTAGTTCGTGTTGGAACCCTCCATGTTGAACATATCAGTTTTTTCATTATACCCAAGACTTCCCATGAAGTTATACTCGGATACCCGTGGCTGTGTAAGCACAACCCCAGAATTGATTGGAACACTATGCAGGTTCAGTCATGGAGTGTGGAATGTCAAGTGTCTTGCCTTCCGAAGACCGACGCCTTGTCACGGTCATCATCCCCTGATAGTGGTCTAGAAACACTACGGAATACACCCATGCTTGGGGCAAAAGTTTTGACAGCTATACAACTACAACCACCTGTTGGGAAGTCCTTTGTAGCCCCAGGAGGGGTGCCTCCAAAGCCTCAACCCCAGAGGATGTCTCTAAGGTCTCAACATCAAAGGAGGTCTCCAGAGCCTCAGCCCCTTAAGGGATTTCTGGGTGTCCAGCCCCAGGATGGGGTTTTCAGCCCCATACCTCGAGAGGATGTTTCAAGTTTTGTTCCCCAGGAGGGGATTTCAGATCTACCACCCCAGGAAGGGGCCTCAAGTCTCATACCCCAGGAGGGGTTTTCAGTTGCTAGTTCCTGTTTCTGGCGGGTCAAAGCTGAGGATATCCACGTTTCCAGTCCTGTCAACAAAGTCCACTTGGCTCATCCTGAAAAGCCTAGGTGTCCTGAGGCCACCCATAAAGGGGGGGGTACTGTCACGACCAGGGTCTCTCGGCATGGTAGTCGACGGTTAATACCTGTGAGGACGCTATGGCGAGGGGCGTCTGGCGGTGGCGGTGGTGCCTGGCGAAGAGCATTGGCTGTGCATGGTTCTGTGGGGGCATACTGTCACTCTGGTCTAGTTAGGCCTGGGGGCGCTTCCATTCCATTCTGGCATGGGCGCCGCCATCTTGTCTCTGGTCAGGTGACCTAGTTGCCCTATCCTGTTGTGTCACATGCTCCTCTCTGACCATTCACGGCAGTGCACTGGGGATTTAAGGGAGTGCAGAGCTCCCTTGCATTGCCAGTGCAACGTGTTTCTCTGCGAGAGCTGAGAGAGAGTGTTCCTGTGCTTAAACCTGTCTATTGGATTCATTGCCTAAGCCTGCTTTTCCTAACCTGCTCCAAACCCTGCTGGATTCCCCTACCTCCTCCATATACCTTCCTACCTGCCTGAGTACCTGAACCTGCTGTTTCCCTGCACCTTGTTTCATTTCATTCCCAGCTGGACTTCACTACCTCTGTCTGCATCAGCTACAGCTTACCAAACCTGCATTCACTTACAGCTCATCAAGCCTGCATTCTGTTTTAGCTCACCATACCTATACTGGACTGTTCTGCCTGTCACTACCTGGACATTTGTTCATTAACCCTCACAACAGTTATCAAGTGCACTTTAGTGCTATACCTGGACTTTTGTTTGCCACTCCCATGTCTTCTCAGTCCCTTATTAAAAACCCCTCTTTTTCATATAAGTCTGCTCCTGTGTCTGCTTCTATCACCACCCCGAGTCCACAACAAATTCAGAACCTAACAGGGGGCCAGCATATTTAAAAGTTGCTAAAGTTAAGTTTAAAAATCGTGAAAAATCTACCTTCCGCAAGCACCTGCAATGAAAAAAACACCTGGGGCATACTTGTGGACCCCCTGGAGTTTAGTTAGCTAGTTTTTAACTTTGTCCCCCAACTTTTTTTTTTTCGCCCCCAAAATTAAAGTAATTTTTTTGGAGTGTTCTTAAGTGTTTTTTCAACATTTTTTGATGCAGTGTACCTTTGGGGGACTGTCTGAAGGCTGCACGGGGGTTCCCGCAATGTTCCACCCCAAAACCCCAATTCTGCACTTTTTTCCGCCTGTTATTCATAGACGGAACTATTTCGCCTATTACATTGCATTGACTTTCCGCCTTGGCGGAAAGTCTTTCAAATTGAATACGGCGAGACTTTTCCACCAGGCGAAATGACATCATCGGCTAAACTTTTTCGCTGATTTCGGCTTTTCGCTCCAAATTGAATACGGGCCTAAGTTGCAATGTGATTTTACTAGGAAGCACCAGGAGACCGGACTGATTAATTTGATATGCGACACTTGTATATCTATGAGCGACTAAATCTGTATATAAAGCACAACAAAACTTGGCATGGAAAAAAGCCATGGCCGCTGCATCATAGCGCGCATGATATACAGATTCAGATACTATTTGCATATATTTGCAAAGATATGTTTAAGCCACCAGGCCACGTCAAAGCTTTTCTGTTCGTGTGGTCCCTAACGCTATGTGATAATAGCGTTAGGTCATAGTCAAATAATTGAATACTGTTAGGCTACATGATAAGAGCACATACATAATATATCTAAAATGAGAGCCAACTCACCTGGAGGAACCCCAAAATCCTCCAAGTGGTACTACAGGAACCAGCACACCCTCCAAATGCTGGTTCCATCTATGCCTCTAAGAACAGTAATATCAAATGGTGTTTGCTCAAATCAACTTCATCTTCACTAGTGCATGAAAAGGAAGTGGCTAATCTAGACAAAAATAAGGAAAAAAGTTTCCCCAGCACTATGCAATTACCAGCAATGAGAGTCCCATTTTATGCACCTGTGAAAGTCTAGCACAGACCACTATGGGCTCTATTTACTACAATCAGCATTGGGAATGCAGATTGTAGAGTGATATTACCGACTGAATTCACATTGCGAATTCAGACAATATCACAGGGATTTACTAAAAATCCCTTGCAGGGACAGAGCTTGCGATAAAGCTCTGTCCCTGAGAATCCCCTCCGCAGCCTTATCACGGTATTTTCGCAAAAAAATACCGTAACAAGCACCCGCGCATGTGCCAACCGGCCCTGCTTCTACCCCCTGTGCTAAGCCCCGCCCCTGCCACTAAGCCCTGCCCCCGCGATCGCGACCCCCCCTCCCTCAATTGCACTTACCTGTATGATCAGGGCTCCGGTGATGTCCTCCATGCCTCTGGTCAGCTGACATTCCATACTGCACTGGGACCCGGTCACCTGATGACCGGGCCGCAGTTCAGTATGGGAGGCCAGCTGACCGGAGGGAGGACATCACCGGAGCCCAGAACTCCGGTCCCTGGACTCATGTAAGTTAATTTTTTTTTTTTACTTTTTTTTTTTTTGCAGTGTATCAGCATGTGGTCTGTTTAAACCACACAGCTGATCACTGGGGCCAGCTCCGGGCTATGCTCTGCATGTTAGAGCGGAGCAGGAGTCTGGTAACCGGGAGAGACCCTGGATAACGCCACCCTGTGGCGTTATCACAGAGCCTCCCCAGGTATTTTTTTCACGATTTATTTTTAGTAACTTGCACACAGATCGCATTTCCCATTACAGTTATGGGAAATGTGATCTGATTACTAAAAATAAGTGATAATGAGGGCTTGGAGTAGACTTTTACGAATTCTACTCCAATTGCCCTGTAGAAACTAAAATAATGTGAAAAGGGTGTGAAAACACCCTTTTTCACTTTATTTTAGTAAAAATAATGATAATAAATAGAGCCCTATAAGTGGATGCTCGTAGTTGAGGTGAGTGCAATCCCTGATCACGATGCAGACCAGTCTAGATGCGGATTAGCTGCATTCTTGAGTGATATACCAAAGGATATACCACCAAATGTCAGCAAACGGAGTAAAGGTGCCTACACACATGGCGATTCTTTACATGATTTGCCCGATTTTGATGAATCATGACGGCAAATTGTGTCAAATATGCCCAAATCGTGAGTTTCTACTCACAATCACGATGCCAGTGCACGTTCCCACTCATCATACATCGCATCTTCAGATCTGCCGTGCTGTAGGGCAGATTTGCCAATCTGGGACACAATGCACTGGATGCACGATAGAAGTCAGATTGGACATTTTTTACTCAAAATTGTGACCATGACTGCCGGGGAGCTGCCTGGGGAGAGTTCAGGGGAAATCGTGCCTCAGGTCGGATTGTGAGCACATCGCTATGTGTGTAGGCACCTTTAGTGAACATGAAGGGAAATAGTTCTGCAGTTGCAGCTCTATAGGATACCTCCAGGAATGGACACTGAGTACCTGGAAGCCAGACTGAAAACAGGTACACAAATGGACGGCCGGAACTAGGTCCTGTCAGGAATCAGATCCAGGAATGGTATTAAATTGTTACCAGGAACAGAACCAGGAAACATAGCTACTGCATCAGAAGACTGAACCAGAGCCTACAGCACAGAAAACAGAAATTGTAGTGAGCTGCCAGCCGATTTGGGATTAAAGCTAGGCGTCGAAATCCTGACACCTATCTTTAGCCCAACGCCGAAATCCTGACAGCCGGCATCCCAAACGAAGGTTAGCGCGGAGGGTTAGGTGATAGCCGTGGGGGGGGGTTAGGTTTAGGCACCCCCGGGGAGGGTTAGATTTAGGGTGTGGGAAGGGGGGGTGAGGGTTAGGCACTAGGGGGGAGGTTATGGTTAGGCACCAAGGGAGGGTTAGGGGGAGGAAAGGGGTATGGTTAATGTACTTATGGCCCCTGTCGGGATTTTCAGCTTTTGGCATGCCGCTGTCGGGATATGAACCAGCAGCTACTCAGCCGCCGGTATTTCATACCCAACCCGTTACTGACATGCTTAATGTATTTTATGGTTGCTCCTGGAATGCTCAATGTACAATACAGCAGCCACCAGGATGCTCATAGTATGTATGGTGATCACTGGGATGCCCAATGTACTGTGTATGTGACAGTCACTAGCATGTCCAATGTGTTTATATCGGTCACTGGGATGCTCAATATACAACATGGTGTTGACTTGATGCTCAGTGTATTGTTTTGTTCTCACTGGGATGCACAATGTAGTGTATTGTGATCAATGAGATGTTCTGTATGGAGATGTACTGTATGGAGGTCATTGGGATGCATAATGTACTTTATATTTTTCACTGTGATGCACTTTGTATTGAATATCTGTCACTATGATACTTTCTGTATTGAATATTGTTCACTGTGATGCTCTCTGTATTATATATCAGTTACTGTGATGCTTTCTATATTTATAGTGCCGTAGGATGCTCTCTGTACTGCATGGTGGTCACAGGAATGCTCTCTGTATATGACAGACACTGGAATGTTCAGTGCCATGTATAGAGGTCACATGGTAATCTCTGTGTTGTATAGCAGATACATTGATGCTAAATATATTGTTTGGCAGTGACTCTGATGCTCTCTAATATTGATTTGTAGCTAGGGCTAACAGTTTGCTAATCGCTCCTACATTTGTGATTGGCCCCACCTACAGACAGTTGAATAGGTATTTTGTTTACAGTGCAAATTGGAGTTTTTGGGCTCGTCATATATTAAAATCAATACCAGCAATTTGTTTATGCAGTGTTTTTTGTCCACAGGTAAGTGTTTTGCCATCTGTCTCCTACCCAATAACCCATCAGGATGGAGAACTGAGCCGAATGGAGGTCTACTGCACCCACACATGCCCTGCCCACCCCACAAGCACCTCCCTTTTCCTGGGATGAACTCCATTCGGCTCAGTAATCCATCCTGAAAGCTTCAGTGCATGTGGGTCAGAGGGAGGGGCTTAATTTACTAATTCACCTTCATTGTAACAATCCCATTCACCATAAATAAAGTACCTTATTGCTATTACTACTTAGGGCCTGATTCATTAAGGATCGCTATTGGGATCGCAGCTCCGTAATAGCAGGCAGGTCTGCTGCGAAAATATGATAATGATTGCTATCGCAATGGCATTGCACTCCCAGCATAGAGATGCCCACTACCTCCCACTACTGCTATCTCACATCCGTAATACCTTGCAAACCTCCATAAACATTGATAACATCGAATACCATCGGCCCCTCACTCAGAATTACAGCAGCCCTGACCTTACTTAGAAATTGCTAATCTCATAGCACGCAGTAAGTACTCAAGCTGTGTATGCAATCACACTGGCTAATTTATGCACGCCCATGCAAAGGTGCTCAAATGGACAGACACGCCTGCATTTCTCAGACCACTCCCCCGTCACCACCCGCAAACACTCACTGTCTGTTAATCACTCTGCGATGGCTCTGCGTGTTCTGTGTGATCGCAATGCGATCGTAGTGGTGCCTTCGCGCATGCGCAGTACGCAACAATCGGCCATCTGCGTACGCTTTAGTACTAGCGATCCGTAATGAATCAGGCCCTTAATCTCCACATTACCCACTATATTTATCCTCATTAACCATTGATACCGCTACCATTACATGCAAAACATACCTATTGAATCGCTGATACACCTTAAAAAAAAAAAAAACTACGCACAAAAATAGCTTAGCTTAGTCTATTCAACCGAGAACTGTACTGGCAACATATTTCTAAACTAAAATACTACCCTGAGTTACATACATAATAATAAGTGACAAATTTTAATTATCACTTAACTGACAATTTTACCCCCCCACCCAGAGGTGTTAACTGAAGGAGGCACCTCTCCTCCATTGTCCCATAGCAGGGCCGCCATCAGGAGGCCAGGGTATGGCTGGGCAGTACAGGTGTAAGGACCAACGACAAGGACAGCAGCACAGACTGGGAAGTAATAGCCCCATCGACAAGAGGGACACTGTGGCAAAGGGAGACCGTCTACAGCTGTTCAAAAGACGAACCATGCAAAGACTGCCTGAAACTATCCAACTCAGCCACCTGTAAGCACGGAAAGTACCGGTAAGCCAAACTGCACCCAGAACACTGTGGGGAGCCTCACTGGTCCCGCACAGTGACTGCTCAGATTGACTGCACCTGCACAACTGCATCGTGCTGGGCAGAGTCATGTGGGGGCTACCAGATTCCCTCGGTGTGTTCCTACATCAACAGACCCACTAAATCACAGCACCTGCCAGCAGCACCTGAGTTTACAGGGAACGCTGGAAATACAGAGGGATCCCTGTGGGCTACTGCAGAGCCACATGGGTGACAAATCAGCATCAACAGTAACTTGGGGGTCTATGTAATAAGCCTTGGAGAGAGATGAAGTGGATGGAGATAAAGTACCAACCAATCAGTTCTTAAAAACATAGCATGTAAAGTGACAGTAAGGAGCTGATTGGTTGGTACTTTATCTCCATAAACTTTATCTCTCTCCAAGTCTTAGTACAGGTCCCAATGATTCTTACAGAGGAGGCACTTCCATGGTACTTACCTGGAACTTGTTACTAACATTGGAACTTTTTCAATCAGAGTGACTCTTTATTCAAACTGATCGCCTCCCTTATCTTTCCCATTCTACCACCCATCTGATGTCTGTCTGCACTGAATTTGTTTGTTGTTGTTTATCTTATGAAATATCCATTAGCATGTGTGTTTTGCTTACCAATTTATGTAGTAGCAGTCACTAAAATCCTTTCAGTATTGTATAGTGGTCCCTAGAATGCTCTCAGTATTGTATAGTGGTCCTTAGAATGCTCTCAGTATTGTATGACAATCACAAAATTGTTGTCAATATTATCTGACAGTCACTAAAATCTGGTCAGCACTGGCGGTCGCAGTATTCTGTTGTAATCATTAAAAGAGTGGTTCACAAACTTTTTTGAATCACGGCTCCCTAGTGTATCAGCAATGTTTTCACAGCACCCCTAGGCCAAAAGTTTGTTACTGAGAAATTCAGAAAAAAATGTAGTGAAGTAGTAAAGTGAAGTATATTGTGCTTACCTGTCATCCGTCCAGTTATGTGGTGGTGGACAGATTTGTGCTTCTGTTTGTCCACATATTTACATTACATTGACCATAAGGAATTTGATTTGGTGCTGGACCACCAACCTGAGTCACCCCTACAAGTGTCCCGAGGCACCCCAGGGTGCCGAGGCGCACAGTTTGGGAACCACTGCATTAAAATGCTCTCAGTATTGAATGGTAATCATTAAAATGCTCTCAGTATTGAATGGTAATCATTAAAATGCTCTCAGTATTGGATGGTAATCATTAAAATGCTCTCAGTATTGGATGGTAATCATTAAAATGCTCTCAGTAATTGTATGGCAATAAGTAAAATACTCTCAGTATTGGATGTGGGTCACAAAGTTGCTCTCCTTATTGTCTGGCATAACAAAAATGCTCTCAGTATTGTATTGGGGTCACAAAGTTGCTCTCCTTATTGTCTCGTGTTGTACGGCAGTCACAAAAACGCTCATTGTATGGCGTTAAATAGTATATTCTGAGTTGTATGACAGCCTTAAAAATGGCCTTTGCATTGTATGGCAGTCTCTTATTGTGGAACCACAACTAAATATATAGCTAAGGCGCCAGTGAGAGTGCACTGTGTGCTATACTGCTGGTCAAAAAAAAGCCGCACACCTATCGGGGGTCTGCCACACTCCCAACAATCTAAACCTGAAAACAAACAATAGATAGAAGGCGCTAATTTCTCACAGCAGATAGAGAAAATATGCAATATAAAAATTAATATTTATTAATATGCACATATGATATGTTAATAATCCCTAAATGGGATTTCTAAAAAAACAATCCTCCTAGGCACTGATCCCGTGATACAAATCACCTGCGTTGCTCACATGGATCCCGGCAAGCCGCTGTATGTCAACCAGCGTGTCAGCCGCTGGGGGGGGGGGGAAGGAAGACAGGCAAAAGTCTCGCACTGCAACATGCAGTAAAGGATGGAGTCACACCACCGGATAACACAACCGTGTCCTCAACTCGTTTCTCCGCACCTGGCGGCTTTCTCAAGAGGCGCCAGGTGTGGAGAAACGCGAGATCAGAGATCAGTGCCTAGGAGGGGTCAGTCCCTGCTCAATTCACCTCTCAAGGAAGCCTTTATGGCTACGGACGCCGCAGACTGCTGACCGCCGGAGCGGTCCAGAGAGAGGGAGACCCTGTCGGACACTCGTTCCGTTTGCCCAGGGCACTGGTGGTGGCCACGGAGGCTGCTTATTATTTATCACTACCGGAGTGGCCTGGCTCAATGGAGGATTGGGAGTACTGTTGAGCCCTTATATACATCTATCCCTGCTCCAGTGCTGCTCGACCATCAGCATATACTCCACTTTGAAGTTTAGCTCACCTGCACTGTGCTTTGATACCAATGTTGCTATACGTATCAGTCTGTGGCCCATTTGTTACATAGTGTCACAATCACTGGGAACTTTATTTCTACCACTGGATGTGGAGTCAATACTGTGCACAGTTTTATCATTTGATCAGAAAAGGGACTTTGGCACCCTGTACTACAGGGGATTGGAGATCATTATCCACCGGCTGCTATATTTATATTTCATAGTCTCTTATTGTGGGCCTGATTCAGATGTGGATGCAAATGCTATCGCAGCTGTGATCTCTCATGGATTTGCAATTGGGAAAATGTGCTAATGAGCCATTCGGATTCCAGTGCTTAGAGAAGCCCACTGTAAGCATCTCACATTCGCTGCTCATGCACAAAGCCGGAAACACTGGAAACATCAAACATAGATTAGGCGGCCATCAGCCTGAGTAAGTCTAAGCTGTTGCAGACATAGGGGGTCTCCAGACACGCAGAGAGATCTCCTGCTGCGAGTGCAGTGGCTAATTTATGCCTGCGTTTTTTAACCACTCCTCTTTACCTCCCCCAAACGCTGACTACCTGCCGCTCACTTTGAGAGTGAATCCTGTGTCGACATAATCGCAATTCAATCGCTGCGCGTGAGCAATGTGGCTTACATGCATGCACAATCTATATAAATATTGGCATTGTCTCCACATCTGCATCATGTCCTGTATAATGGTCACAAAAATGCTCTCTGTGGTCTATGGCAATAATTAATATTCTCTATGCACTGTGTAGTGATCATAAACGTGCCATCTATATTGTGTGGCAGACACAAAGAGCCAAATGTAATAGGGTGAGAGTTAAGAAAATGTGAGTTTAGCAGTAAGTTCTCAGACTTTTTGAACCCGGCCAATGTAACAGAGGCCCTGATTCAGAGCCGGACGCTCTGAAAGAGCGCTCGCTCTGAATCAGGGCGTTTTTTTTTTTTTTGTGCAGCCTCCTGGCCGCTCGCATAGCTGTGGGTGACCACCCACAGCTAAAGCGAGTGGGCAGGTTGATGGTCGCGATGGTCAAGACCATCGCGATCATAGGGCTTGCAACGTGACCCTTGTGGTAGGGTCTTGTGGCCGCAAGCCCCAGAGACATTTCAGATCTAACAGAGCTGGAATCTCTCCACTGACATCACTCGTGATGTCAGTGGGGCTGCCCCCCAAATGGCAGGCGTTCTCATGGGAACACCTCAGTTTGAGCAGCCACCCCCCGGCCTGCCCACCAAAGGGGGCGAGCTGTCACTCAACATCGACAGCTCACCCCCTTTGGTGCGAGACCCGGAGCGACGGATTGCCGGCTCCGTCGTGCGCATGCGCTGTGGAACCACCATCGACCCGGTTGCAAGTGCTAAGCGCTTGCGACCAGGTCTGAATCAGGCCCAGAACAAAGTAACAGAGCAAACTCACATGTTTTTAGACTCATAAAACGCTCACGATTTAAACTCTCATTCAGATGTTTTCCCATTTTGAAGTTAAACTCGACCAATGTAATAGTGTGAGAGGTTACTGCTAAAATCTCACATTTTCTAAACTCTCACCCTATTACATTTGACCCAAAATGTTCTTTGTGTATCTTGGCCCAACCAATCCAAAAACGTTCTAATGCACCTGATGAACTGTAAGTTTATATTACTGTTAACAGACTAATGGGATGATGTCATTGTCTGAGATTTCACTATGCATATGCGTCAAATGAGCAGTCCTAAAGGTGCCCATCCACTAGGCGATTAAATTGGGCAATTGAACGATAACGATATCGTTTGATAATCGTTTGAAAATCGTTTGCAGATTGTTTAATAAATGTCTAAAACGACCAGCAATGTGCGCTCCCACTGGTTGTTTAGACATCTATCATTGGGCAAATATGCTGGACAACCTGACAATAACGTCAGGTTCAGCATGTTTGCAGGTGATTGATGTGCCTGCACTGAATGACTGATCGTTCAGTGCAGGCTCATCACAGACTGATAAACGACTGCACGATTACAATGTTTTGAGGTCTGCTAGTGGATGGACAGCTTAAGTCATATGGATCTGCATCCATAGGCAAAAACAAGCAGTAACAGGTTAACGGAAAATGGGATGTGAGTGGACGGGGACTCATTTTCAAAAGAATGTCATGGGCGTGTTATTCGTTTTACAAAGTCGAAGAGTTGGCATGGAGGGGGGCGCCAACATCTGTCTTGCTCCTGGGCGACTGGAATGAAGTTGAGACACTGCCCCCACCCCCAGTACCAATAGAGCCACCCAACGACATTACCCACCCCCCACAAGCAGAGTGCAGCGGTGCGTGGGACAGGGGGTACTAATTGTCAGTCTGATTGGATGGGGAGATACATTATTCCTATTGTTACCTATAGGGCTTGTATATCCAGTTGTCACACATTTATACAGCAGCATTTTCAAACATGGCTTTATGGAAAGAATTGTTTTAATCTGTTATACTTACATAAGGTTTGTATGCTGAACTTGGAGTGACACAAATATGGTCCTTTATTGCAAAATTAATTTCAGCCAAGCTTTTAGGATCTGTGGGACTTCTAACTGGGCAATAAAAAAGGGTTCACTGCACTCCTGTGACACTAATCATCTCTGAATAAACAACCAAAATCAGGTGACATAGAGCAGGCCACTGAAGCATGCCTTATTACTTCATCAACATACATTAACCCCTTGTTTTCTTGCACACAATGATTTCTTGCTAACCATATTATCTAAAGTACAGTACAACAAGTTTTTTGGACAGATCATAATCACATTAATAGAATACTTTACTAATGATTCTGATTTTGACACACTTTATTAAAATGGAGTTTGAGGAAAGGGTCAGGAGTCAGGGGCGTCTTTAGAGAGGAGGAGGCCCTTGTGCATCCCCAGACACGGGTCCCCTCCTCTCACTCCGGTGGCCGGCAGTCGACTGATGCGGCTGGCCGGCCACCGCAGAATCAATAGACTCTGGGAACTAGAGTGGCCGAGGGTCTATTGCGCATACGCAGACCGCCGGGCAAATGATGCGGCCAACATTTTCCCGTCGATCTGACAGCGCATGCGCAATACGTGGGAAAAATGGCAGCTGTGGCCATTTTCCGATGTTTCAACAGCACTGGGAGACCCAACGCGGGACTTTGGAGAGGTAAGTAATACAAGTATGGGGGCAGGGTGTGCTGTGCGGCCCCCCTGGACCCGGGGGCCGCGTGCACCGCACACCCTACATCCATTATAGATACGCTCCTGTCAGGAGTCCTTGGCCCCCTTTACACCAGAGCTAGAACCCAGGTGCTAAAACTCTGGTTTTATGCCGGGTTAACCCAGGTTGCTTCTAGGTATAAAAGTGGCCAGGGTTGGATTCCCAGGTCGAGTGACCCAGCAATCCAACCCAGGTAACTTGACAAAAAATGTATATAATACCAGGTAACTTGCAGGGTTTAAACACGGGAACGATCCGTGAAGCCCTGCTGTGTTAGCGGGTAACCCGGGACATCTGACCAGGGTCCCGTTTACAGCATGTGGACTCCCTGGTTTCTCAGCGCTTGGAGATGATGTCATCTCCAAGCGCCAGGAGAAGTGTTCCACTGCACTCATGTGCAGAGTCAACGGCGCCGATCCTGGAATAATGGCGTTGTAGTGGAAAAGGCTTATGTCCAGGGTCTGATCCATTTTGGAACTGTGGGTCTGATTCAGACCCGTTCTCTAGGCTACATTCGCACATAGCCTGTCGATGTTTGCAATCTGTGCACTGCAATCCATGCAATCGGGAAGCGCTTGCACCCTGTACATAGACGCCCCGCATTCATGAGTGACAGAACGAGACGTTTGTGGGTGGTGCCAGGGGGTGGTCGATGGTAACAGGGGTGTGGTGGTGCAAACACAGGCATGTCTGTGCATCTGAACACCATTTCAGGGGCGTGCATAATTAAGATGCAGTGTCAGCATAGACGTCACATGGCTGAATTACACACAGCAGCACTCACAGTGCTTGCGGTAGGGTAAGGTCAGCCACAAGTGCTGAGTATGGGTCCGATGTTACCGATTGTTTAATACACTTCCTGGAGATGACGTGTGTTACTAAGGGAAAGTGGGCGTCTTTTGTCAGGCTGGTGGGCGTCTAAATACACTCCGCAATCGCACGGCACTAGCGAATGGGTCTGAATCAGGCTCTGTGTTCCAAATCTCGGGTCAGACCTTGGACTAAGGTGGAAAAGCAGTATTAGAAAGTTTGGTAAGCAGTACTCCACGAAAATATGGGAGGTGGTAACCTAAATACAGCCCATGTGGTAGAGCACAGGGGAAACAAGGGGGTTTACTAGAATAAGATCATTGAAAAGAGCAACTGATAATAGGTAATAGCTCTGTTGGGAATCACTGTAATGGATCAGTGTGGGGAGGGTGGACACTGTAATACCCCTTTTAGACTAGCAGCTAAAACCTGTGTTATTGCCGGGTTAACCAGGGTTGCTGCTAGATGTGAAAGGGGCCATGGTTGGTGACCTGGCAATCCAACTCGGGTAGCTTGCAGGGTGTAACACGGGAACCCCCCTGTAACCCTGCAGTGTAAACGGGTAACCCGGGTCCCGTTTTCTACATGGAGAGTTCAGGATTTTCCGGCACTTGGAGATGACGTTATCTCCAAGCATCGGCAGACCAGTTCCACTGCACCCGTGAGCAGTGCGAACGGCGCCGACTCAAGAATAACCTGGGTCAGCACTGCGGTCTCAAGGGGGTATGTCCAGGGTCTGACCCACTTGGGAACCTTGGGCCTGTGCACTGCGTATGCGCACGATGGCGGGAGCTCCGTCGTGCGCATGTGCCAGACGCGACGAGCGAAGGACTTTCCTTCGCTCGTTGTGTCTGATCAAAGGGGGCGTGCTGTCGATGTTGATTGACAGCACGCCCCCTTTGGTGGGCGTGCCGGGGCGTGCCGGGGGCGTGCCTCCCTGACGGGGGTGTTCCCAAGGGAACGCCTACCGTCAGAAGCCGGCCCACTGACATCACTAGTGATGTCAGTGGGAGTGATTGTGGCTCTGATAGAGCCAAAATCACTCCGGGCCTTGCGGTTGAAAAACTCAACCGCAGGCTCCGGCTCGCAGTGGCGATGGTCGCGATGGTCAAGACCATCGCGGCCATCAAACTGCACGCTCATATAGGCTGTGGGTGGTGACCCACAGCTATACGAGCGTCCAGGAGGACGCTCCATAATTATGGAGGGCGGCCCTCATTCAGAGCGTGCGCTCTGCTCAGAGCATACGGCTCTGAATGAGGGCCATTGTTCCACATACCAGGTCAGACCCAAATATTTAGTGTAAAAGGGGTATCACTAACTGTAACTCTAACAAAATACATTAACCTTAAATTGCATTGGCTATTCGGCCATGTATGTGGATGCGTTGCATGTTTGGGGAAAAAAAATGCAGATCTAACCCTGTATTCATTAGCTTTGCAGCCATGCAGCATTTATACATCCGCTTGTGGAAGCAACATGCATTTACTGTACACCAGCCCTATCCTTGGTGTAAGAGATCCATTTGTAATCAGCTGGAACTCTGGGCCTGATCCAGAGCCGCTCGTAAGCGGCTGCTCGTAAGCGGCCGCTCGTTCGCTCCAAGCGATGTTCGCACAACTGCGCATGCGTATGGGTTGTAATACGCATGCGCGAACCAGTCATTGCGGTCGGAAATTGTGTGCTCGCAAAATAGCGAATGCCTGCTAATTTGAGTGACAGAATGAGGCATTTGTGGGTGGTAACAGGGGAAGGTGCTTGAGAACGGGGAGTGGAGATTCGAACGCAGGCGTGCCAAACGGTCAAAACGGGCATTTTAAGGGTGTGCATAATTAACAAAGCAGCGTAATCGACCACGTCACTTGGTTGTCTTTTAGCCTGAACTGCTCGCATGATTGCGGTAAGAAAATCCAACCACAAGCACTGCGAGCAGTTCATATGCCTTTCGATGTACTCGATTAATCTAATAAATAGCGGAGATGACGTAGGATGCGAGCGGCGCTGGGGCGTTTTTTAAAAAATAGCGAGCGCATGTTTCGTTCGCTCGTTCAGACATAGAGGCGTCAACAGACCGCAAAGAGCGAGCGCTCTATTTAAATATCCGGCCCCTTTTTCTGAACGAGCGAGCGCAAATAGCGTCCGGCTCTGAATCAGGCCCTCTGTGTACACTCACCTCTGAATAGCCTGCAATTCCATCTCCACGCCCATGGATTACTTTTCCTACATACGAATGCCCAGTTGGCACCCAGTTACACCCACTCAGCTGCAAGTAGAGATGTGACTGACATGCATATGACTCTGAATTGCCTGTGGCTGCTAGTTACTAAAATATGCCAGATCCATCTGCAGAGTGCTCTTATGCACTACTCTGATTGCACTCATTACATGGGCAACAGAATTTAACAATGATTTAGTTATTCTGTGCTAGTACAGATGTGCCCTTATTTACATAGTGTTATTGCACACTATGGCGCGAGGTGCAAGTCGTGACTTAGGGCCTGATTCGGCAAGGAATGCAGTTGCTTATACGCACGCAATCTGCCGATTGTTGCGTTCTGCGCATGCGTCGCAGTGCGCAAACTAGCCACTACTATCGGCACTGCGATCAGAGAGGATACATAGACCCATGGCAGAGTGATTGACAGGAAGTGCCTTTTGTGGGTGCTGACGGGGGTTGTCTGGCTAATTCAGGCGTGCCAGTGTATTGGGATGTCATTGCATGGGCGTGCATAAATTATCCACTGCGATACCAGATGCAGCCTGAGGCCACATAGCGTGCACTGAAGTAAGCAATTCCTGAGTAAGGTCTGACCTGCCTTAACTGTGCGTATGGGTCCGATGTTACTTGATGTTACCGATTATTTTGCTATGTTGGCCAAGTATACGGATGTTAGTAAGGGGAAGTGGGCGTCCTTATGTTAGGTTGCGATTGCAATGCGAATACAAACATTTACATATCATTGCTGATATTAGCAACTGCTTTGCGTGTGTATGAGCAGAATAGCGTTTTTAGTGAATCGGGCCCTTAGACGTTAAACACAGATAAATTAGTCCAATTTTTTGTGGCATGCCAAACGGGGCTATTAGGCGTTATTTAAGGATGAGTTAGTGAGGAAACATCTGTAATGCAACTTCTATTCACATAAAATACACAGAACACAAAACTATACTTACCCGAATCCCCACTCCTGCGCCCACCGCCATCCTCTCCTCCCGTCCCGCTTGGCACTATGGGAGAGATGACATGACGTCTCTCCCATCACCCACTGCGGGAGCCGAAAGGTGGAGCTCATGAGTGAGCTCCAGCCAGGGTTGTCTTAACAGCAGTGTGGGCCCTGGGCAAAGCAATGCACAGGGGCCCCTACCCACCCATTCACGGTGAAATAATGTAAATGGTCAATAAAATTAAACCCTGCTGCATGCCCATCAGACCTCCCACACATGCAGAGAGACTGGTATAAAGTCGGCGGAGGTGAGTACTCATCACCGGGGGGGGGATGGGGTGGGGAGGTTAGATCAGAATACAGTGCACCGGCGGCCGGCTTATAAAAATATCACAAATTTACCAACTGGCCGCAGTGGCAGGGGGGCGGGTTGGCGGGCCCCTACAACTGCCCAACAAGCCCAATGGAAGAGATGGCGCTGGCTCCAGCCCAGTGCCGGCCCTGGGTGCAGCAGCCAATAATAGTCTGTCTGACTCTTATTTGCTGCTAAAACAAACACACCGCAGCCGGGTAGTAAACTCACTGTCAGTGAATGTACAACCCGGCGCCGGTGTATTTGTTTTAGTGTGTAGTGCTGCGGAACACACTGACTTGGACGGTGGCCAGCGGCACAACCCACACACCACCCCCGCTGGATCCAATAGCTCCCAGGGCACGTGCCCGCTCGATCCCCCCCCCCTATTTACGACACTGATACTGAGGCAAGCAAGGAGACAGGAGTCACATTTTTCAGTATGACTGATGGTTATTCTGTGGACTGTAAGAATGCATCCAGATGAGCTATGTTGATCTTGTAGATCCATAGATCCATAGTTGGTTAGGGTGAGCATCTTCGTTACAGTGCAGGTCATATAAACAGATTACAGGGGATCTTGTTGGATAACCCAGGCCGCAGCGCCATGTGGGCCACAGGCAGTCTGTGTCTCTGTGACACAGCTGCACCACAGAGTTCGGTCAGCACTACACAGTGACTGACAAACACACAGCCGCCGGCGCCGGCAGCAGTGTGTTTGTTTTAATTAGCAGCCAATGAGAGTCTGTCAGAGTCTCATTGACTGCTGCTGCACTCACTGCCGGAGCCACTGCAGTGGGTAATGTCTCTCCCATAATGCAGAGCGGGCCGGCCCAGGAGGACGGACGGAGGAGCGGATGGCGACGGAGGGAGCGGGGATTCAGGTAGATTTTTTTTTATTATGCGTGTCTACTGGGGGGGGGACACTACAAGGGGGAAACCACTACTGGGGGCCCTACAAGGGGGGGACTACTACTAGGGGCACTACAAGGGGGGGGGCTACTGCTGGGGGAACTACAAGGGGGGACTACTACTGGGGACTACAACTTAGGGGACTACAAGGGGGGCTACTACAAGGGTCACTAGAATGGGGGGACTACTACTAGGGGCACTACAAGGGGGGACTACTACTAGGATCACTACAAGGGGGGACTACTACTAGGGGCACTACAAGGGGGGGACTACTACTAGGGGCACTACAAGGGGAGGGGACTACTACTACACTGCATAGGGTGGAGGGGACTACCACTGGGGGCACTGCATCGGGGTACCACTACTGGTGGCTCTATATAAAGGGCAATACTGGGGTTACTGCATAGGGGGGACTACAATTGGGGCCACTATTTAATGGGCACTGCATAAGGGTTACCACTATTGGGGGCACTGCATGGGGGGGCTGCTACTGGGGGCACTATATAAGGGGCACTGCATAGGGGGTACCACTACCGGGGGCACTGCGTAGGGGGTACCACTACAGAGGACACTATATAAGGGGCTTACTACTGGAGGAACAAGGGGCACTGCCCAGGGGGGACCACTACTGGGGGCACTGTATAAGGGGCAGTGCATAGGGGGGATCACTACTGGGTGCACTACTGGAGGCCTGCATAAGGGGGTCCTCTCCTGGGGCACAGGGGGCACTGCATATAGGTACCACTACAGGGGGCTGCCCCATATCTTTATTTTTACTTTACATTAATCCCATATGGACCCGCCTAATCCCTGGAACACTTGAAGGGTGGGGGTGGGGGGCGCCATAGCACGCATGTGCTCCAGGCACCCTGGCTACATGCTACTCCTCTGCTCAAAGCTCAAACATACAAAATTGCTTCCTGCTTTTCTCTCAGTATTGCTCAGAAAATTGTAGGGTTTGCAAGGAACATTGGCAATGCTGGCAAATATCCATTATATACTATGGGTGTGATCACAGATGCGGAAATATGCTAATGCCAGCCAAAGTACAGCCGGCATAATGACACCCACTGCTGCCTTCTCATATTCGTCCAATGTCGCACTCCTGTGTAAACATCAGTACCATCGACACACATGAAGCAGTCACACAGCATATACCGCAAGTCTGACCAGCTGCAAACACTGCAGCTCTCCTCGCTCGCAGAGAGCTCTCATGCTGCAAATGCAATTGCTAATTTATGCACACCCATGAAACGGCATTTAAACAGTCAGACACACCTACGTTTACCTAACTGCCCTCCAGTTACCTCCGCCAAATGCTGACCACATGACACTGTGTATACGTAATGGATCCAGTGTGTATACGTAATCGCAAAGCAATCGCGATGTGTGCGCAGTGCGAATTTCATGCATGCACAATGGCAAATAATCGCTTGATCTGCGTAATTATCGGCAATGTGTGTACTGCTGAATTAGGCCCAATACACGGATAAAGTGATATGGTACAACAGAAATATAAATTGTCTGTAACAGACCATAGTAAATGCAGGATTTGCAAAAGAAAGACTATTAATAATAACCTAATTTACTTTGCATTAGTTCACATGACCCATTAGATTACTGCACAAAGCAAAATCGATTTGTGCTGAAAAATATAACTTCCTGAGATAGAGAGCCAACTGCCAGGACTGTAGTTTTCATTTATTTTTTCTGTAGTTTGTCCAAAAAAAGTATGATAGCCGGGTCCAGGAAAATGTTCTCATGTCTGCATGATGGGATACTGCGCTTGGAACAAAACTATGTCAAATTGCTCACATCTCAGAGAGGAAAATTGCCGAACACTATAAAGACTGCTTGATTAAAGTCATGAAAATGCAGAGTTCCAGCAACATTATTTCATAAAAACTATATTAAAAATCTATATGAGCCTAGTCCTTGAAGACTGCACTATGATGTCTATGACACAGATGTATTAAAACACATTCAGTGCAAATGTCTGACTTTTGGCAAAGGCCAAAGTTCTAAGTTTCTATTTTGCTGCTTATGTTACAGATAACATGTATAATGCAGTAATTTAATTCTGTACCAGGGCTGATCAGAAACCCAGATGTCATGGCAGATGAGCTGCTTTTCTGTTTGCTGCGCTTTATACAGGCGCTGGATGGTAGCCCAATTACCATTGCACCATCCAGGAAACGATAAGCAATCTGTCCTGGCAAATACACAGTCAGATGCTATTACCTCAGCCATAGCTATTCTCTTATTGGTTCTGGAAAGTGATAAATTGGACCGTGATAAACTACCAACCAATCAGCTCCTAACTCTCATTTTTCAAACACAGCCTGTAACATGACAGTTCGGGGCTGAGTGGCTGGTAGTTTATCACTTTCCAATTTATCACTTTCCAGAGCTTAGTATATCTCTCCCATTAACTCTTATGATATCTCTCCCATTAACGCTTTTGATATCTCTCCCATTAACTCTTATGATATCTCTCCAAGGGTTTCCTATACAATAGCTGTCCTGGCACAGAATTAGTATATGTGTTTGTGCTAGTTGGTTATCAGTAGGTGCATTGCAGTGAAGTAGGAATTAAAATATAGGTATTTAGTGGGAGCCCAGACGGCTGCTGTGCCATTTTTGCGAGGGTCCAAGATGAGGTGTAATAAATTTCTTGGTGTGGTATGGAAAGTGGGATCGGTATGATTTACCGCCGTCCGACAGCGGAAGCCCGGCAGATGTAAAGATCCTGACTGCTAATTTAGGTAAGTACCGCTAACCTAATTCCCTACCCTAACACTAACCCTCCTTTAGGGGTGCCTAACCCTAACCTCCCCCCAAGTACCTAACCCTCCTCTAAGTGCCTAAACCTAACCCCCCTTCCCCTAGCCTAACCCTAACCCTCCCGGGGGGCCTGCATAACCCTAAGCCCCCCCCCGGGAGCCCCTAACCTAACCCTCCCACCCGCAGCTGTAGGCACCCGGCTTACCTTTGATCGGGATGCTGGGCGTCGGGCTCCCGGCGTACGTAAAATGACAGGCGTAGGGATTTCGACTCCTGTCATTAGACCCTTGCCGGGATTAGACAGTCGGGATGCCACTGGTCGGCATTTAGACCGTCGGTATCCTGACTGTATGCCATGAAAAGTATATATCTTTTGGGGTGCAGATTTATATAGGCACAAAAATGTCTGTAATTAATTGAGAATGAGGTATGATTATGATATCGTAGGATAGTCTTATATGCAAGATATAATTTTTTATTTTGACAGCATTAACCATTCCTCTGTGGACTGCCCACCAGGGTTGCCAACTCTGAGATGAAAAAATAAGCAACCGGTAGGCGTTCCCATGGGAATGCCTCGGTCTGGGCAGCCACGCTCCGGGCATGCCCACCAAAGGGGGCGTGCTGTCATTCACCATCGACAGCACGCCCCCTTTGGTGCGAGACCCATAACGATGGCCTGGCCATCGTTTTTCGGGTCTCGCGCATTCGCGCACGATGGAGCCGCCTCTGTCGTGCGCATGCGCACTTGGGCAACATCGATCTGCTTGCGAGCGCTCAGCGCTCGCAAGCGGGTCTGAATCAGGCCCCGAGCTCCTGCAGAATTCTCTGTTACCCAGTGCAGATTCCTATCTCGCTGCACCACTGGCTCCAGTTGCTATCTGTTTCCATTAAGATAATCCTGTCCGGTTCCATTCTGGTGTATCCAGTCCAGTCCCATTTTGGAGTATCCAGTCAAGTCACATTCTGGTGTTTCCTGTACGGTTCCATTCCAGTGTATCTAATCTGATCCCATTGCGGTGTATTCAGTCTGGTCCCATCCTGGTGTATCCTGTCTGGTTTCATTCCATTGTAACCAGTCTGGTCCCATTCTGGTGTAGACATATACATCCCTATCCAGAGTGTTCCTAATTGTCTCAGTCTCAAACCAGTATAGGGAAACCCAAGCAGGGGTCAGCGACCTGCACATCGGGTGCAACTAAGTCCAAATTTAGTCTAGTCCCATTGCAGTGTATCCAGTCCAATCCCATTCCAGTGTATCCTGTCCGGTTCCATTCCGGTTTATCCAGTCCAGTCCCATTCTGGTGTATCCTGTACAGTTCCATTCTGGTGTAACCAGTCCAGTCCCATTCCGGTGTATCAAGTTCGGTCCCATTTCGGAGTATCCAGTCTGGTTCTATTCTGGTGAATCATATCCAGTCCAGACATATACATCCCTATCCAGAGTGCTCCTCATTGTCTCGGTCTCAAACCAGTATAGGGAAACCCAAGCAGGGGACAGCGACCTGCGCATCGGGTGAAGCTAATACCAAATACACTTGCGGGGGACACTGGTGAAAACCACTGGCATGTTACATTCTGCACCTCTGGGTCTCAGTCAACTTCCCAGATACTGGTCTTCTGTCAGCCAATCAGTTCTCATTCCATGAGTCGAAACTACATCAAACTAGGGGTGAGCGGGTTCGGATTTCTGAAATCCGAACCCCCCCCGAGCCCCCCCGATCCGAGGCCATTCCGAGTCAGGCTCAACTTTTCCTGCCTGACTCGGATCTGAAATCGAGGCAAAACGTCATCATCCCGCCTTCCGGGTCTCGCGGGTTTTGGATCCTATATAAGGTACCCGCGTCGGTGCCATTTTCTCACTCGGCTGTGGACAGTGAAGAGGGAGGGTGGGAGTTAGGGCTGGCTGGGCTGTGTAGTGTAGTGCAGAGTAGTGTTGTGCTGTGCTGTGCTGTGCTGCGCTGTGCTGCTGTTGTCCATAGGGGCTGTGTCCACTACTTCAAAGTCCATAGGGGCTGGCTGTGTTGTGCTGTGCTGCTGTTGTTAATAGGGGCTGTGTCCACTACTTCAAAGTCCATAGGGGCTGGCTGGACTGTGTTGTGCAGTCAGTTGTCCATAGAGGCTGTGTCCACTCCAAAGTCCTGTGCAGTGTCTCAGTCCTAAAGGGGTGCTGTAGTGTTGTCCAGGGGGTGCTCTGTCCGTCAGGGGTGCTCCCCCCAAGTGCTAAAAAAAATAATATTTTTTCTGTGTTTGTGAATTGTGTGCGCAGTAGCCGCACGTGCATCAACAAAGTAGTGCCAAGCGTGCGCCTGTGTCATAAGTAAAGGGCCGGCTGGCTTGACCGTTAAAGGGTGCTGTAACCCACAAAGTACACTCCAAACCAAATAAAAAAATATTTTCTGTGTTTGTGAATTGTGTGCGCAGTAGCCGCACGTGCATCAACAAAGTAGTGCCAAGCGTGCGCCTGTGTCATAAGTAAAGGGCCTGCTGGCTTGACTGTTAAAGGGTGCTGTAACCCCCAAAGTACACTCCAGTCCAAACCAAATAAAAAAATATTTTCTGTGTTTGTGAATTGTGTGCGCAGTAGCCGCACGTGCATCAACAAAGTAGTGCCAAGCGAGCGCCTGTGTCATAAGTAAAGGGCCGGCTGGCTTGACCGTTAAAGGGTGCTGTAACCCCCAAAGTACACTCCAGTCCAAACCAAATAAAAAAATATTTTCTGTGTTTGTGAATTGTGTGCGCAGTAGTCGCAACTGCATCAACAAAGTAGTGCCAAGCGTGCGCCTGTGTCATAATTAAAGGGGTGGCTGGCTTGAATGTTAAAGGGTGCTGTAACCCCCAAAGTACACTCCAGTCCAAACCAAATAAAAAAATTTTTTCTGTGTTTGTGAATTGTGTGCGCAGTAGCCGCACGTGCATCAACAAAGTAGTGCCAAGCGTGCGCCTGTGTCATAAGTAAAGGGCCGGCTGGCTTGACCGTTAAAGGGTGCTGTAACCCCCAAAGTACACTCCAAACCAAATAAAAAAATATTTTCTGTGTTTGTGAATTGTGTGCGCAGTAGCCGCACGTGCATCAACAAAGTAGTGCCAAGCGTGCGCCTGTGTCATAAGTAAAGGGCCGGCTGGCTTGACCGCTAAAGGGTGCTGTAACCCCCAAAGTGCACTCCAAAAGAAATAAAAAAATATTTTCTATGTTTGTGAATTGTGTGCGCAGTAGCCGCACGTGCATCAACAAAGTAGTGCCAAGCGTGCGCCTGTGTCATAAGTAAAGGGCCGGCTGGCTTGACCGTTAAAGGGTGCTGTAACCCCCAAAGTACACTCCAAACCAAATAAAAAAATATTTTCTGTGTTTGTGAATTGTGTGCGCAGTAGCCGCACGTGCATTAACAAAGTAGTGCCAAGCGTGCGCCTGTGTCCCATAAATAAAGGGCCGGCTGGATTGACCGCTAAAGGGTGCTGTAACCCCCAAAGGGCACCCCAAACAAAATAAAAAAATATTTTCTGTGTTTGTGAATTGTGTGGGCTGTAGCTGCACGTGCATCAACAAAGGAGCAGCGCCAAGCGTGTGCCTGTGTCCCATAAGTAAAGGGCCGGCTGGCTCATTTCTTAAAGGGTGGTGTAACCCACAAAGTGCACTAGTCTCCAACAAAAATAAAAAATTATTTTCTGTGTTTGTGTGCGCCTTAGCCGCACGTATATATCAATATAACATAAATGGAGGACCAAACTTTCTCCGATAAAAATAAAACAGGGAAAGATCAAGAACTACTTCCTCCTAGTGCTGAAGCTGCTGCCACTAGTCATGACATAGACGATAACATGCCATCAATGTCGTCTGCCAAGGCCGATGCCCAATGTCATAGTAGAGGGCACATACAATCCCAAATGACAAAGTTCAGGAAAATGAACTTGAAAAAAACATTTAAATCATCTGAAGAGAAACGTAAACTTGCCAATATGCCATTTACGACACGGAGTGGCAAGGAACAGCTAAGGTCTTTCCCTATGTTCATGACTAGTGGTTCAGCTTCACATGACGATGGAAGCCCTCCTCCCTCTAAAAAAATCAAATGAGTTAAGCTGGCAAAAGCACAGCGAAGAACTGTGCGTTCTAAGAAGATATCACAAATCCCCAAGGAGAGTCCAAGTGTGGTGGCGGTTGCGATGCCTGACCTTCCCAGCACTGGACGGGAAGAGGTAGCTATTTCCACCATTTGCACGCCCCCTGCAAGTGCTGAAAGAAGCACCCACAGTCCTCTTGCTGATATGCAAATTGAAGATGTCACTGTTGAAGTACAACAGGATGAGGATACTGGTGTAGCTGGCGCTGAGGAGGAAGTTGGCGAGGAGGATTCTGATGGTGATGTGGTTTGTTTAAATCAGGCTCCGGGGGAGACAGTTGTTGTCCGTGGGATGAAAAAGCCCATCACGGTCATGCCTGGGCAGAAGACCAAACATTCCACCTCTTTGGTCTGGCAATATTTCTATCCAAATCCGGACAACAACTGTCTTGCCATATGTACCATATGTAAAGGTGAAATAAGTAGGGGTAGGGACGTTAACCACCTAGGAACATCCTCCCTTATATGGCACCTGCAGCGCGTTCATAAAAAGTTACTGTCAATTTCAGAAACTTTGGCTAAGACCGTAAGCAGTCCAGGGACACCTAAATCCCTTTTTCCTGTTTTATCCAAGGAATCGGTGGATGAGGAGGATGAGGACGACATCTTGCCTCCGTAGAGCCAGTTTGTGCATGGACAGATTAATTGCCAGCTTGTTTTGTGGGGGCCCAAACGAACCAATCATTTCAGCCACAGTCATGTGGCAGACCCTGGCGCTGAAATGATTGATTTGTTAAGTGTGCATGTCCTATTTATACAACATAAGGGTGGATGGGAGGGCCCAAGGACAATTCCATCTTTGCGTTATGTACTGTTTGGGGCCTAGTTTTTCAAACTGCCATCCTGTCTGCCACTGCAGTGTCACTCCTAGATAGGCCACGTGTTTGTGCCGCCCACTTGTGTCGCTTAGCATAGTCATCCAGCTACCTCGGTGCAACCTTTTGGCCATAAAAACAATATTGTGAGGTGTGAGGTGTTCAGAATATACTGGAAATTAGTGGAAATGAAGGTTATTGAGGTCAATAATAGCATAGGAGCAGAAAAACCCACAAATTCTGTGATGTTAGCTGTTTTTATGCTTTTTTTCAAAAAAATACAGATCCAAAACACAAAACCCAGAACCCAAAACACGGAAGGGTGGTTTTGGCAAAACCAATCCAGATCCAAAACATGAAGAAAGATCCAGATCCAAAACCAAAACACAAAACACGAAGAGTGGCCGGTGCACACCCCTACATCAAACCTCCCAGTTTCACCATCCGCACTCCTGAACCCTCACCACAAGTGACACCCCCCATGTGTCTGCCTCATTTCCTTCATCTATTTTACCTCTCCATCTTGCCTGCCCCATTCAACTTTACCCCGTCCTCTGCCTACTGCCCTCTATTCCCCGGACACAACCTTCCCCCCTCCTTCAGTCACTACCAGAGTAAACACAGTCAAAAGTGCCCATTATGCAGTGCCCCCTGTAGTTATCCCCATATGCAGTGCCCCCTGTATTTGTGCCCTTTATACAGTGCCCCCTATAGTTTTCCCCTTTATGCATTGCACCGAGTAGTTTTCCCCTTTATACATTGCCCCCTGTAGTTTTCCCCTTTATGCATTGCCTCCTGTAGTTTTGTTTTGCCCCTATGCAGTGCCCCCAGACTGGACCCTTATGCAGTGTCCCCAGACTGGCCCCTTATGGAGTGCCCCCAAACTAGCCCCTTATGCAGTGCCCCCAGACTGGCCCTTATGCAGTGCCCCCAGACTGGCCCCATATGCAGTTCCCTCAGACTGGCCCCTTATGTAGTGCTCTCATGCAGTGCTCTCAGACTGGCCCCATATGCAGTGCCCCCAGACGGGTCCCAGCCCAGAACTTACCTTAATATGCTGCTCGGCGCTCCCACTCCTGCTGCCTCGCTCCGACTGGATCTAACTAGATCCAGCAGGCGCGTAGGGCAGGCTCCTCGGATCGCAGGTGACGTCATAACGCAGTGCATCACAGGGAACGCTTGCCTCTGAAGCAATCAGAGGCTTCTTTAGCTCCCGGTCGCTTCAGAGGCCAGCATTCCACAGCAGGAGGCGGAGGCGGAGGGTGACCGGGAATGCGGCGGGGGGAAGTGCTGGGCGGTAGGCTGTTTCTGCCGGGCGATGCGCAGCCTAGGGAAAACACTGCAGAGGCACGCTTTCTGCATACCGGTGTGATGATGTCATTGACCATGCAACTTCACTCTTTCTGCCCATTAATGCGCACACAAAAAGAACAAGCCCAAAAAACACAACCCGCCGCTGAGCAAAAAAAAGCAAATAATAAACTAGCAAGCCCATTTCAGCTTGTTATAAGAGGAATTAACAATTGTGCTACCCAAGGCCCCTATATTGGTTGACTACGCCACTCTGGCACTAGACCACACCTTCTCTGGTGACTGGCCACCGCCCTTCATCAGTACTGAACACACTACTTTGTGGGCCTCTACCATTACATTTCCCCCAGTGGACCCTTCATGCCCCAGTCTGACATTGCCTTAGTTCAGTGGTTCTGAAACTCGGTCCTCAGGACCCCACACAGTTCAAGTTTTCCTGGTGAACAGGTGTATTCATTTCTCACTGACACATTTTTAAAGATCCACAGGTGCAGCTAATATCTCACTTGTGATTCTTTGAGGAGACCTGGAATACATGCAGGGCCGGCCCTAGCCCAAATTTTTTGGTAAGCGAGTAGGTTTTTTGGCGCCCCCCCTATGCAGTGCCCGCGGTAGTGGTCCCCCCTGTGCAGTGCCCCTTGTGCCCCCATTAGTAAGCTTATACAGTGCCCCCAGTAGTAGTCCCCCCTCTTGTAGTGCCCCTAGTAGTCCCCCCTTGTAGTAGTCCCCCCATTGTTGTGCCCCCAGTGGAGGTTTCCCCCCCATGTAGTGCCCCCAGTAGTAGTCCCCCCCAGTAGTAATCCTCCCTTCAAGTGCCCCCAGTAGTAGCCCCCCTTCAAGTGCCCCCAGTAGTAGTGCCCCCAATAGTAATCCCCCCTTCAAGTGCCCCCAGTAGTAATCCCCCCTTCCTGTGCCCCCAGTAGTAATCCCCGCCTCCTGTGCCCCCAGTAGTAATCCCCCCCTTCAAGTGCCCCCAGTAGTAATCCCCCTTCAAGTGCCCCAGTAGTAATCCTCCCTTCTAGTGCCCCCTGTAATCCCCCTTCAAGTTCCCCAAGTAGTAATCCCCCCTTCAAGTACCCCCAGTAGTAATCCCCCCTTCAAGTGCCCCAGTAGTAATCCCCCCTTCAAGTGCCCCCAGTAGTAATCCCCCCTTCAAGTGCCCCCAGTAGTAATCCCCCCCTTCAAGTGCCCCCAGTAGTAATCCCCCCTTCAAGTGCCCCAGTAGTAATCTCCCCCTTCAAGTGCCCCCAGTAGTAATCCCCCCTTCCTGTGCCCCCAGTAGTAATCCCCCCCTTCAAGTGCCCCCAGTAGTAATCCCCCTTCAAGTGCCCCAGTAGTAATCCTCCCTTCTAGTGCCCCCTGTAATAGCCCTTCAAGTTCCCCCAGTAGTAATCCCCCCTTCAAGTACCCCAGTAGTAATCCCCCCTTCAATTGCCCCAGTAGTAATCCTCCCTTCTAGTGCCCCCTGTAATCCCCCTTCAAGTACCCCCAGTAGTAATCCCCCCCTTCAAGTGCCCCCAGTAGTAATCCCCCCTTCAAGTGCCCCCAGTAGTAACTCCCCCTTGTAGCCCCCCCAGTAGAGACACACGTTATAAAAAACAAAACAAAAAAAAACCCACTTACCTGAACCCCCCGCTCCTGCTCCCGCCGCCGATATCCGCTACTCCCGACCATTCTCCAGGGCCGCTTTGCATTATGGGAGAGACATCGTCATGACGACGTCCCTCCCATTACCCACTGCGGGAGCCGGAAGATGGCTCCCGCAGTGGGAGCTACAGCAGCCGATGAGAGTCTGACAGACTCTCATCAGCTGCTGAAACAAACACACAGTTGCCAGCTCCGGCGGCTGTGTGTTTGGCACTGTGTATCGCTGACCGAACTCCGTCCGGTCAGCGCTACACGCGCGGTGCAGCTGTGTCACAGAGACACAGTCTGCACCGCGGTAATTCTGCATGGTCGCGGCCGCGGCGCCCTTCACTACGTGGCGCCTTACGCGGCCGCGTACCATGCGTAACCATAGAACCGGCCCTGAATACATGCACTGTTTGGGGTCCTGAGGACCGAGTTTGAGAACCTGTGCCTTAGTTGGCATATATATTGCCAGGGAATTCAAAACCACTGACCCAGTTAAGGGCAATAATGACATCACACACCCATTCCTGGGATACTATCTCCTTTGGGAGAAGCCTTCAGTTTGGAAAACCCAGTGTGCCTACTGGAGTAGGGGTACTTGTATCTGTTTCTTACCATGCTGGTAGAAGACATTTGGCCAAGCATCTTGGATCCGCAAGAATCAAAAAGTATTCCAGACACTCGCCAAACAAATCGACACAAACTTTGCATCCAGTGAAGTAACCTTGTGCGGGGACGAGGAGATGGGACTTGCGCTAAAGGTGATGCACAAACTATTGAGTGGTGAAGCGTGCCTATAGGTGAATTGAAGGGATGCAGTCAGGATATCGGCGGGCGCTATCCCGCCAGCTGATATCCCGACACTTACATCCTGACATGGGACTAAAGATAGGCGTCGAAATCCCGACGCCTATCATTAGCCCCACTACGGAATCCTGACACCCGGCATACCAAACGAAGGTATGCCGGGTGTCAGCTTCTAGCTGCAGGGGGGTGGGAAGGATTAGGTTTAGGGACCCCCCGGGGGACTTACCTTCAGTTGTCGGGATTTCGACCCGCCGGGCTGCCGCTGTCGGTATTTGATTTCGACCTGCCGGCATTACATACCGATTCCGAATTGATAACATACCTGTCTGTTGTTTACTGTTTATGTGTGTAATTCTTGTTACTGAATTACACTGTTTGAGTGCTGGGTAATAAAGATATTGTTGTATATTTTCTTTTATCCTTACCTGTGTGATCTGTGATCCTAAGGGATGGACAGAGTATATACAGTCAGGTGCATAAATATTGGGACATTGACAGAATTCTCATATTTTGGCCTCTATTCACCACCACAATGGCTTTGAAATGAAACAAACAAGATGTGCTTTAACTGCAGACTTTCAGATTTAATTTGAGGGTAATTACATCCAAATCAGGTGAACGGTGTAGGAATTACAACGGTTTCTATATGTGCCTCCCACTTTTTAAGGGGCCAAAAGTAATGGGACAAACGAAACAATCCTAAATATAACTTTCACTTTTTAATACTTTCTTGCATATCCTTTGCAGGCAATTACAGCCTGAAGTCTGGAATGCATAGACATCACCAGACGCTGGGTTTCATCCCTGGTGATGATGTGCCAGGCCTCTACTGCAAATGTCCAGTTCCTGCTTGTTCTTGGGGCATTTTCCGTTCAGATTTGTCTTCATCAAGTGAAATGCATGCTCAATCGGATTCAGGTCAGGGGATTGACTTGACCATTGCATAACATTCCACTTTTTAGCCTTAAAAAACTCTTTGGTTGCTTTTGCAGTATGCTTCGGGTCATTGTCCATCTGCACTGTGAAGCGCCGTCCAATGAGTTCTGAAGCATTTGACTGAATATGAGCATATAATATTGCCCGAAACACTTCATAATTCATTCTGCTGCTTTTGTCAGCAGTCACATCATCAATAAATACAAGGGAACCAGTTCCATTGGCAGCCATACATGCCCACGCCATGACACTACCACCACCATGCTTCACTGATGAGGTGGTATGTTTTGGATAATGAGCAGTTCCTTCCTTCTCCATACTCTTCTCTTCCCATCACTCTGGTACAAGTTGATCTTTGTCTCATCTGTCCATGTTTAGATGTTGTTTGGCAAACTCTAATCTGGTCTTCCTGATTTTGAGGCTCACCAATGGTTTACATCTTGTGGTGAACCCTCTATATTCACTCTTGTGAAGTCTTCTCTTGATTGTTGACTTTGACACATATACACCTACCTCCTGGAGAGTGTTCTTGATTTGGCCAACTGTTGTGAAGGGGTTTTTCTTCACCAAGGAAATAATTCTTCTGTCATCCACCACAGTTGTTTTCCGTGGTCTTCTGGGTGTTTTGGTGTTGCTGAGCTCACCGGTGCATTCTTTCTTTTTAAGAATGTTCCAAACAGTTGATTTGGCCACACCTAATATTTTTGCTATCTCTCTGATGGGTTTGTTTTGATTTTTCAGCCTAATGATGGCTTGCTTCACTGATAGTGACAGCTCTTTGGATCTCATATTGAGAGTCGACAGCAACTGATTCCAAATGCAAATGTCACACCTAGAATCAACTCCAGACCTTTTGCCTGCTTAATTGATAATGAAATAACGAGGGAATAGCCCACACCTGTCCATGAAATAGGTTATGAGTTGATAGTCCCATTACTTTTGGCCCCTTAAAAAGTGGGAGGCACATTTAGAAAACGTTGTAATTCCTACACCGTTCACCTGATTTGGATGTAATTACCCTCAAATTAAATCTGAAAGTCTGCAGTTAAAGCACATCTTGTTTGTTTCATTTCAAAGCCATTGTGGTGGTGAATAGAGGCCAAAATATGAGAATTCTGTCAATGTCCCAATATTTATGCACCTGACTGTAGGTGTGAGCCTTGGCTCTAGTACCCCATATCCTGATCGTTATCAATTAGAAAAGTAGGCACAACGACTAAACAATTTCACTTTAAATCACTGCAAATTATCAAATTTGGACCATCTTCATTTTGTTGATTGAAACCTCATTTTTTTTGTATTTGATACCTTCTGGCTATAATTGGACACTGTGGCTAATTTAATTTAAAGTGTGACAAATTTTCACTCTGCTTCCTTCTCATGTACTTTGGGTTGTATGCACATGTTAATGCAAAAACACTATGAGATGTAGCTACAATATATGTCCTCAATTGAATAGCAGAAATCAAATCACTGCAATTAGCTTGATGGTGTAAAATGTAGCTATTGAAATTCTGTGTTGGAAAAATAGCAGTACATTTCACTTTGGTAGGCTGTTTCCTTTAAATAACTGGGAAAATGAGGAAAATAAGTTCATTCACATCTACCTTACATATAGCAATCTCTAGTGTGTAAAGTGAGGCTTCAGAAGTAGCAATGCATATCATGTTTAACCACACTTACAAACCTCTGTCTTAACCCAACTGGATGAGTTGCAACTACAGCACAGGTTGGTCAACCAAACTGTCAAAGCCAAACTCAAGCCTTGCGTTATCTAGAGCTCTCCAATCAGAGTCCTGCATCAAATGTTAAATGGATTGTGCAGACTCACCTAGAAAGCACCGGAATAAAAAACTAAATTAAACGCTAATATGAAGATGTTGGTCTCAACACTTCCTAAAGAAAAAAATAATAATTTTCCTGCAAAACCACTGATGCGTAGTTAAGAAATGTTAAATTTATGAAATGATATTCAACCTCAACGGCTTACAAGTGTGTAAGGAATTTTTCATTTAGACTGCCATATCCCATTGCCTTACCGAGGAAGACGGATTGTGCAGTTTTACAGCTCAATGTTTGTCAGGCCATTTTTCCAATGATATGTAAAACTTTTCTTAGACCAAGGGGTCTATTTACTAAGCAGTGTTGAGACAGAGTGAAAAGTGATAAGAAAGTGATAAGGTGCCAGCCAATCAGCTCCCAATTGTCATCTCACAGGCTGTGATTGAAAAATGACAGTTGGGAGCTGATAGGCTGGCACCTTATCACTTTCTTATCACTTTTCACTCTGTCTCCTAACACTGCTTAGTAAATAGACCCCCAAGTATGAGGTAATATGTTATTAATCATTTAAGCTGTGCAATTTGTTTTATTGTGTTTTTCTGCAAGTCTATCACAGCTAAAAGGCTCCAGGATATGGCTGCAATGTGGCACTTTCGACAGGCAAACCAGAGAACCTCTTCTGATCACCTTTATGTAGGAAAGGTGGGAAATGTCAGAGTCAGGGGGAGGTTTATTAGGGTTTGAGACCTGTCAATCAGGTGTTACAGTGAGCCTGGGAGTGCCGCGGAGGGTCTGGGACTTACCAGTCCGGATGCTCTAGCGGGGTCTGTCAGGCAGGGGTGCTGGCTGCTGGCGGTGTCTAGAGTGTGCGCGCAGGTCTTCCGAAGGTGGCA
This sequence comes from Taudactylus pleione, assembly GCA_031769625.1. Lineage (NCBI taxonomy): Eukaryota > Metazoa > Chordata > Amphibia > Anura > Myobatrachidae > Taudactylus > Taudactylus pleione. The sequence continues at coordinate 8,952,787 of JAUIMM010000052.1, read as the reverse complement.
TTGGGTTCCTGAGTGTGCGGAGGAATGGCTGTCTATGATCTGGTATGCCGCTGCCTGGTGCTAGTCGCAGCCATCTTGCCTGTGATCACAAGGCCAGTAAGATCCAATCCAGGCATGGCAATGCTCAGCTGACTTTGGTGGCCAATTGCGGTCCAGCCTTGGGTATAAAATGGGTCCTTGGGAGTTCAGAGGTTGCCAGTCCAACGTCTAACACAGCTAGTCTGTGTGCTAGTTCTCTGTGCTCCTCGGTTATGCTTGGTTATCATCCAGTGTTCCATCCTACTGATACCAGCTAGTACTCCACGCTTCTGTGGACCCCATGCCTATTACTTGGGGGGGAAGTGGGGGTGCAAGAGGTCCCTGTGTGGAGTGCCGGCCGACTCCCTCAGTGACAGGAACCGAGTGCTGCACTTAATGCTACAGTGCAGCACCCGGCTCCTGTCAGTGAGGGGGAGTCTGTACCTTGGTGTCACCCCTCAGCGGGTGACACCCGGGTGCGGACCGCACTCCCCTTGTGACACCACTGTGTATTGTTATGTTCTGTGTACCCTGTACTCTCCTACTTTTGCCATATGTATGGCGCTGAATACCACTTGTGGTGCCTTATAAATAAAATGTAATAATGGCCTCTCTCTCTCTGGATTTGTTCACTCAGATTAAAGCAGCACAACATAATGTTCAACCTGAAACTCCATTTCATTTATCCTTCATTGCCAAAGTATTAGGTTGTCCTGTTCTTTAAGAAGCCCATGAATCCAGAGTTACTGGATATCTAGTAATTTCCAAGATATTGCAAATCCTTGGAGTATGGTGGCCTATCTATGAGACACCACATGAAAGATTTTGTTAAGTCTTGAGAGGTATACACCCATACTAAATCTGTATGGATACCTCCTTTGGGTCTATTAGTTCCACCAGGGGCGTAACTGGGCATTTGAAGGCCCCATAGCAAACATTTGTAAGGGCCCCTATATTTATTAATTACCAGTTATTATTTATATAGCGCACACATATTCCGCAGCGCTTTACAGAGAATATTTGGTCATTCACATCAGTCCCTGCCACAGTGGAGTTTACAATCCCTACCACATTGTCACACACATACACACTAGGGTTAGTTTTTGTTGGGAGCCAATTAATCTACCTGTATATTTTTGGAGCGTGAGAGGAAACCAGAGTACCCGGAGGAAACCCACACAAGCACAGGGAAAATATACAAATTCCACACAATTAGAGCTGTAGTGGGTATAGAACCCATGACCTCAGTGGTGTGAGGCAGTAATGCTAACCATTACACCATCTGTGCTGCCTATATACCACCGAATGGTGAAAAATTTATATAATACATTTAACTTTGACAAGGAAGATACAGTAGGCCCACCTAAACTCTTTGGCCCATAGCAGCTGCACTCCTTGCACCTAGGGTAGTTACGCCCATGCCTGCAGCATCACTCTGGTTAGAATAGAAAAGCAGGGGCTCAGGAGCAGTGTAACTCGGTTCAGGGAGAGGGCCAGGCCCCAACGGCAGACTGGGCCCCATAGCAGCCCTATTCTCTGCACCTGCTGTAGCTACACCCTTGCCTGTGAGTGGCAACTGATCTGCCAAAGATTGGAAGAGTGAGTACGGTGACACATTATTTTTAGTAGATTGTTTTAGCAGATGCAGATCTGAGATCTGCTGCAAATTTCGACAGGTGCGGAGATAAAATGGAGGGAGGTGTCTAAAAAGGGTAGGGGTGACAGGACAATATTTGTTATATAGTCCTTACCTAAAGATGTTATTCAGAAGATATTGCTGTTCAGGACCTTATTGGAAGATGTAATCCAAAGTCCCTATCACTAGTCGCTATCCAAAGTTGCTTAGAGAAGGAACTACTCGGAGAGTATCCATTCCATGTATGACAAAATGTCACCATAAAATGGCTGCCAGTAGCTGGGCATCCTTTATATAGGGCTGTGACCTGCATTGTGACATCACAATGCATGTAGGCAGCAGCTAGAGATGGTTGTAGCTTAGATCAGCTCTGGGCCCATATGCCCTGCAGCAGCACTCTGCTGAGAATAGAAACGCCGAAGATCAGGAGATGACACTGTAACTCAGTGCAGGGAGAGGGCCTGGCCCCAGAGGCAGCCTGGGCCCCGTGGCTGCCCTATTCTCTGTAACTACACCCTTGCCTGTGAGTGACAGCTTGTCTGCCAAAGATTGGTACAGTGTTTATGGTGACACAATCATTTTAGTAGATTGTTTTAGCAGATCTGAGATCTGCTGCAAAATTGGACAGGTATGGAGGCACATATTGGGTGTTGAATTTGCATCCAGGTCTCCAGTAGGATTGTGTCAACAGTCTGGTCTGGAGTTGGACCTGTGGAAGATTGGACAAGTGTGTACCCATCTTAAGTCATGCAGCCTCATATCAGATGAATCGTTTGCTTTATTCATTGTTTCTAAAGTAAAAATTGCAGATAAAATGGTGGGAGGTGTCTGAGAGGGTAAGGGGGAGAGGCCAAACTTTGTTATATAGTCCTTACCTAAAGATGTTATTCAGATTTCTTTTTTGAAGATGTTGCTGTTCAGGACTATATTGGAAGATGTAATTCAAAGTCCATATCAGTAGTCGTCAGGGGCATAACTAGGTATTTAAAGGCCCCATAACTAACATTTGTAAGGGCCCCTATGTACCACCCAGTGGTGAAAAATGTATATAAGACATGTACCCTTCACAAGGAAGATGGGGCCCCCTAAGCTCTGAACCCCATAGCAGCTGCACCCCTTGCACCTATGGTAGTTACGCCCATGAGTTCCTCAGTATTCCTAATAAACCTTGGACCCATCTGTCCATGGAATTTATAGTTGAATAGCCAAATTCTAAAGGATTTTCCATTATCTGGGTGGTGGTCATTTGTTTTAGTAAAATAGCACAAATCATACCATTATCGGGCCTCCTGCCTGCCAAGACACTTGTCTCCCTTTGTCGTCAACATATTTTTAAATTACATGGAGCATCTATTAATATTGTATCTCATAGGGTCACTGTTCAATGCCAGATTTTTAGAAATCATTGTGTACATTCACTGAAATAACACATAGCACCTAAAGGAAAAAGTAGGTATTGAAATTTTATTCAAGGTTGATAACCCCAGATTGGCTCTTTTCTACTGACAAAGGCATTCACAACTTTTTTTTCAGCAAAGTATCTAATTTACCAGCCCAAACATAGGCAAACTGGGGGTGGTACGGGGGTGCACAGGACCACCCATTAGCCCAGTTTGCTAAAAAAAAAAAAAAAAAAATTAAGATGGCCACCGGAAGCAGCAGCTCTTCCCACAACAAGCAGCAAAACAGAGGAACAAGAGGTAAGTGCTGGCGGCGACTGCAGGGAGGGGGGTGTGAGGGGATTGTAGCTGTGCACAGTGCTAAGAAGGGAGGGGGGGATTGTTGCTGTGCACAGTGCTGAGAGGGGAGGGGGGATTGTAGCTGTGCACAGTGCTGAGGGGGAAGGGGGATTGTAGCTGTGCAAAGTGCTGAGGGGGGATTGTAGCTGTGCACAGTGCTGAGGGGGAGGGGGATTGTAGCTTTGCACAGTGCTGAGGGGGGAGGGGGGATTGTAGCTCTGCACAGTGCTGAGGGGGAAGGGGGGATTGGAGCTGACTGCACAGGGCTGAGGGGGGAGGGGGGATTGGAGCTGACTGCACAGTGGGCTGGGGGATATGGTTGGAGCTGACTGCACAGGGCTGTGGGGGATTGGCGCTGACTGCACGGGGGCCTGGGGGGTTGGAGCTGGACTGCACAGGGCTATGGGGGATTGGCGATGACTGCACAGGGGGCTGGGGGGTATGGTCGGAGCTGAGTGCACAGGGCTATGGGGGATTGGCGCTGACTGCACAAGGGGCTGGGGGGGTTGGAGCTGGACTGCAAAGGGCTGGGGGGGTTGGAGTTAACATGGGGCTGGGGTGACACGGGCTGAGGAATTATGCTGATGCACACTGTGGCTGGGGGAATGGGGCACAGAGACACTCACTGGGGCTGGGGGAATGGGGCACAGAGACACACACTGGGGCTGGGGGAATGGGGCTGAGAGACACAGACTGGGGCCAGGGGAATGGGGCTGAGAGATGCACTGGTGCAGAGAGACACACACTGGGGCAGAGAGACGCACACTAGGGCTGAGAGATGCACACTGGGGCAGGGGGAATGGGGCTTAGATACACACTGGGGCCGGGGGAATGGGGCTGAGAGACACACTGGGGCAGAGAGACACACATTGGGGTCGGGGCAATGGGACTGAGAGATGCACTGGGGCAGAGAGACGCACACTGGGGCTGGTGGAATTAGGCCACAGGTGGGCCTGAGGATGAAGAGACACAGGGGGTCCTGGGGATGGAAAGAGACAATGGGGCCTGGAGATAGAGAGACATGGAGGCCTGGAGATAAAGAGATACAGAGAGCCTGGAGAACCACAGAGGTGTCTCGGGATGGAGTCATTGGGGGTCTGGAGTAACACAGGGGAGCGTGGAGAGACACAGAAGTTTGATCAGAGAAATTCACATTTTTCCTGCACAAAAACTTCTGTTATTACAGTATATATTATTTGGTTATGATGATGACATGGGTTATATTTCTACATAAACAGGCATCTTCCAGACAATGTGATCTCCTACATGAATAGTGAATACCGGCTGGAGACACTGCCCAGTGAGGCTCAAATTCCTCAGAGGCTCCCCGTTGCAGAGAATCCACCATATAGGTAAGAAAAGACTTTCAAACTGACTGGGGCCCCAAAAACCCACCTAGGGGTGACACCAAGGTGACAGGAGCCGGATGCTGCACTGTAGCATCAAATGCATCAAATGCAGCACTCGGCTTCTGACAGTGTGGGGGAGCCGGCACTGTACAGTGCTCACCTGTACTTCTTCCACACACCACACCACTGGGATTTGGGCTGCAAGGCCATTCCCCCTTCTCAAGTAACCACGCCTCCTGTTCACGAGGCCACGTCCCCTTTTTTGGCGGCTCACAGCTATGCCGCGCACACAACATATCTTCTTTGTCTGGGTAACACCATGGGGAAGGACGCCACTGGTGGTTTTTTCCAATATCTGACATGGTGCTAAAACTGGGACCACCCATTACCAGATCTCTAGTTTCGCCTATGAGCCCAAACACTGGGTGATGGAGGTACCTCTAGAGTTAAGGATCGCACAGACAAGACAACAGGTAAGATGCAGCTCTATCTTTATTATATTTTGAGGTAGCATTACAACAATACACCAATATCAAACTAAATGGTAATGTAAACAATCCCCAGTTTTAATCACCAAATCCCCTAGTTCAGATATTACCTACACAGGGAATGACTCTGAGTCACATGTAGTTGGATGCATCTATGTAACCGCACTGCCCCCAGCCATTGGGTTGTGAGAGCTGCCATCATATGTGCACCAGAAGATCAGACAAAATCAGAAGGATCTCCAAAAACGCTCACCTCAGAATAGCCTGCAATCCTGTCTACACGTTCATGATATGTCCACGGGAAACTTCTAAAGGCAAATGCCCCATTGCTGCCCAATTATCACTTAGGTTGTCACATGGTCCATTCAGCCCTATGTGAGTAGCAGCCAAGATGCAACTGACTCTAAACAGCTTGTAATTGCTTTCAATTTGCGTGTAGTCAACATCACAAGCGCAGTTTGCTAAAACTCACTAGGTACATCCACATTCAGAATTGCTTTCAATTTAGAATCAGGCCCACAGAGTTCCTGGATAAAGACAGCACTCCATACCCCCAAGTTCTGACTCTTGTCAACCACAGCCAACAATCTTACCCAACAGTTCTTCCAAGGATATCTCTTTATTCCCACTGAAATACTCACACTGTTTATCCCTCTCATGGGCTGTTAGGAGAGTGTTCTGTATATGGTAACAAGAAGTTTCTCCTCACATTGGGATCTATTCATTAATACTTAACTTTCCTTAGAGATAATTAGGTTTAGAACTCGCATGGAGTTCTACCTAATTACCGTAGGAATTCATCATTCTTCCTCTCCATAAGTATCCCGAAAAACTGTCATTTTTGCCATGACAGCTTTTCTGAAAACAGATACTTTTCCCTGCCTGTTCCTACCTTACCGCAGCTGCAGTCAGTGCTGCGCATGCACCGTTCCGTTCACAGAAGCGGTGCATGCACAGCACTGATGACAGCTGCGGTGATTGAATATAAAATTCTATGTGCCCCCCCCCCCAACCATCTACCCAGCCAGCTGTCCCCGACCTCCCGCCCAGCCTCAGTGGCTACAAGGAGACAGGACGGCCAGGCAGAGGGGGCTATAGATTTTTTTAAAAAACTTTACTACGTTCTCCCCGCCGCAATGCTACTGCTGCTGCTGCCAGGCAGCGTCTCCCCTCTGCTCCCCGGTGGCACTTGTAAGTGCTTCTTTATTTAACTGTTTATAGTAAATAAACAGTTTATTGAAGAAGCACTTACAAGTGCCACCGGGGAACAGGGGAGACGCTGCCTGGCAGCAGCAGCATTGCGGCGGGGATAACACACAGCCGGAGCCTGAGAAGGGACCAGGAGCGATGGAGGGAGCTGAAGGAGGACCTGTCCAGCTGAAAGCAGGTAAGTATATCATGCTATACGCCATTTGAGAGTGGTGTACAGTAACACCATCAAATTCTAAAGTATGGGGAGTGTGGAAATTAACGCAGACGGACTTAACCAGGAGATATCAGTGATATCTCCTGTGTTAAGTGTGTTAAAGAATACTAAAAAAATGGTAATTAAGGAAAAATGTCCTTAAAACCGTTATTTTAGTGTTGATGAATAGGCCCCTTTATCTCTTTCTATGCTTTTCACCTGAAAGCTGATTTGAACTTCCGATCTCAGAGAGAATGGATGGATGGGAAGGAGAAAGGTTACATTGCCATATATAGACTTTTTGTAAAATTACCTAATAAGTCACTTGGTGCTATTTCAGAAAGGAACATAACATAACTTCACACAATGCACAACACTCCTATACAATCCCTCATATGCTGCCTATACCCCTCACACATAATAGATTCTGCATATCAATGAGTTCCATAGTGACAAGTTATCTTCCATGTTTATCCTGTGGGACTCCCCCCAAAATAATATACTGCATAAAAGCATAGATCGTGATATATCCTCTGTAAACAAAAAGAGGGTGGTTACATTCCACCCCTTCTGAAATGTGGCCAGAGGGGTTGGTTTCTTTTACTGGCCCAACAACGGTGCCAAAGCCAAAACACAGAATGCCACAATATGCTAGAGTTTGGCCTTTTCTTACCGGTTCCAGCGGCAATGCTCACTACTACTCTATACTTGCATCCCCACTGCTGCTTTTCTTTTCCCACAGAGAAAAAAAACACAATACCCAAGTGCTAGAAATCAATAATAATATAAATAAAAATAATATAAAAATGTATAGATATTAAATATATTAAAGATATTATTTTATAGACTCTACTAGATAAATGTCAGCTACAATCTGATTGGTTGCTATGGACAACACATCCACTTGTCCTTTTGATGAATTCATCCCCCCCCCCAATCTTTATCATACTGAAATCAGCAATGTACTCTAAATATAAATTAATTTATATTCATAAAAATAATCATTCTCATGGTGTAAAATACCATTGGTTTCAATGACTGTTGATTAATTTAATCCCATCATCTTTTTTATCGTCAGTTTGCGAGTAGTATCACATACAACAAAATCCTCAATGATGTGTTGTAAAACTAAAAGGTATCGCTCTGCAATAAGTACTGATAAAACCACAAAGTTCAGTTATGCTGCTGTGCATGTCTGGGCAGGATGTAGTTTAAATCTCAGCTGTCGGAATGCCAGTGCTCCGAATGCTGGTGCCAAAATCCAGACACTAGTCAGAATCCCAGTGCCAACATCCCAACTGCCGACATCCCAATGGTAAATAGTGGGGTTAGGGGGAAGGTTAAGGTAAGGGTTAGGCACTAGGGGGAGGGTTAGTGTTAGGCACTAGAGGGGAAGGGTAAGATTTAGGCTTCGGGGAGGGGAGGTTAGGTTTATGCTACGGGGAAGGGTTAGGTTTAGGTTGTGGGGAGGGAGGGTTAGGTTTAGGGGGATGGGTAGGGTTAGGATACTTACTGACAGGTGTCATTATCCTAACCCTGTCGGGATGCTGGCATCATAATTCTGACCACTGGGATCCCAAGCACCGCATCCTGTACCCAGCCCATTTGGGCTGCTGCAAGTGGAGCCTGATCAACTGAATAGTGCAACTCAATTCAGTAATTATTGTGTAACAAGTTCATTCAACTCTGATGCATTATATATTATACTAGATGATTTTTTCAGAGGTATGCTGCTTCTCTTGTTTGACCAGCATCTTACTCGATGTATTGGAAGCGGATACATTCAGTATCCCAACACGGGATGCCGGCATCAGAATCCCAACACCTGCTCGAATCCCGGAGCTGGCATCCCAACCGCTGGCATCCTGAAGGTAAGTGGCAGAGTTGGGGGGAGGGTTAGGGGTTAAGCACTAGGGGGAGGGTTAGGCACTAGGGGGGGAAGAGTTAGGTTTAGGGTGCATGGAGGGGGAGGTAGGTTTACGCACTAAGGGGGGGAGGTTAGGGTCAGGCACCAGGGAGGGTTAGAGATAGGGTAGAGAGAGGGAAAGGATTAGGATACCTACCAACAGGTGTTGGTATCCTAATCCTGTCTGGATGCTGGCGTGATTTTGAGATCTCGAGCACCGGCTGACTTGGAACCCCCTCACAGTCCTTACAGGTGTGTACACTTAGCAGCTGATATGCTTTCTGTAAGACTTTGGCCCAAATATTGGGACCATTCATCCTTAGCTACATTGTGCACCCATTACTGGCAGATGCATATTTGTAAGTCTCTGTCTCACAAAACTGTGGCACATAGTGAATCACATCAGGGCTCCTCCTTTTCCTTTAATTTGGCTTGAGTTCCTTGGTTCAAATGTATCCTACAGTACATTGGTCCTCTCATCACTGCTTGAATCAAGCTCACTTTCTCTAGCTCAATGAGTACCGGTCCTAATGCAAACATAGCCTGGTCATTTTCCCCTGATTTATCCTCCATCACCCTAGGTACTGGCACAATTATTAGGGCTTGTTGCTGGTGTGGCACAATGTCGCCATCTTCCTTATCCTGTTCTCTTCTTCCAATCCTTTTGGGTGCTTTTGATCCCAGACAGCAATCACTCTGGATGCCATTCAGTTGACATAACCTTTGCAGATAGGTTATTATTTGTCTCTATTCTTGGAAAAACTCCACATTCATATACATCATAAAACTTTGCATTGCACTACACCTTGCAGTAATAAACCTCCCTAGAGGTCTGGTCCAAGCTGTGTATTGCAGTTTGTCTTGCAGAGCCTGGCCTATTCGTGTTACAGTGTGTTCTGACCAATGTTGGGTCAGGGAGATGCCACTGCTGCCAGCCAGGGCTCATAATATACCCCAAGGTACGTGTGAGGACCGCATGTCTTAGTGAGTTCTTTTAAATCACCTAGGCAGATTGTTGTTATCAAAAAGCAGTTGGCAATACAGACATGTGGATATATAATCACCAGACAGATGCACTTCTTTGCAGGTACAGCATACACAAGTGATGGAAGTGCAGTTCCTAATCACCAATCCATGAACACACCAATGCAGTTGGAGATTATATAACTTTAAATTAGGGGTGAGCGGGTTCGGATTTCTGAAATCCGAACCCCCCCGAGCCCCCCCGATCCGAGACCGATCCGAGTCAGGCTCGACTTTTCCCGCCTGACTCGGATCTGAAATCGAGGCAAAACGTCATCATCCCGCCTTCCGGGTCTCGCGGATTTTGGATTCTCTATAAGGTACCCGCATCAGCGCCATTTTCTCACTTGGCTGTGGACAGTGAAGAGGGAGGGTTGGAGTTAGGGCTGGCTGGGCTGTTTAGTGTAGTGTAGTGCAGTGTAGTGTTGTGCTGTGCTGTGCTGTGCTGCTGCTGTCCATAGGGGCTGTGTCCACTCCTCCAAAGTCCATAGGGGCTGGCTGTGTTGTGCTGTGCTGCTGTTGTCCATAGGGGCTGTCCCCACTCCTCCAAAGTCTATAGGGGCTGGCTGTGTTGTGCTGTGCTCCTGGTGTCCATAGGGGCTGTGTCCACTCCTCCAAAGTCCATAGTGGCTGGCTGTACTGTGTTGTGCAGTCAGTTGTCCATAGGCCCTGTGTCCACTCCAAAGTCCTGTGCAGTGTCCCAGTCCTAAAGGGGTGCTGTAGTGTTGTCCAGGGGAAGCTCTGTCCATCAGGGGTGCTCCCCACAAGGGCAAAAAAATTAATATTTTTTCTGTGTTTGTGAATCGTGTGCACAGTAGCTGAACGTGCATCAACAAAGTAGTGCCAAGCGTGCGCCTGTGTCCCATAAGTAAAGGGCCAGCTGGCTTGTCCGTTAAAGGGTGCTGTAACCCCCAAAGGGCACTCCAAACAAAATAAAAAAATATTTTCTGTGTTTGTGAATTGTGTGCTCTGTGGCTGCACGTGCATCAAAAAAGGAGCAGCACCAAGCGTGCGCCTGTGTCCCATAGGTAAAGGGTCGGCTGGCTTGACCGTTAAAGGGTGCTGTAACCCCCAAAGTGCACTCCAAAAAAAATAAAAATAAATATTTTTTTGTGTTTGTGAATTGTGTGCGCAGTAGCCGCACGTGCATCAACAAAGTAGCGCCAAGCGTGCGCGTGTGTCATAGGTAAAGGGCCGGCTGGCTAGACCATTAAAGGGTGCTGTAACCCCCAAAGTGCACTCCAAAAAAAATAAAAAAATATATTTTTTTGTGTTTGTGAATTGTGTGCGCAGTAGCCGCACGTGCATCAACAAAGTAGCGCCAAGCGTGCGCCTGTGTCATAGGTAAAGGGCCGGCGGGCTTGACCGTTAAAGGGTGCTGTAACCCCCAAAGTGCACTCCAAACCAAATAAAAAAATATTTTCTGTGTTTGTGAATTGTGTGCACTGTGGCTGCACGTGCATCAACAAAGGAGCAGCGCCAAGCGTGCGCCTGTGTCCCATAAGTAAAGGGCCAGCTGGCTTGTCTGTTAAAGGGTGCTGTAACCCCCAAAGGGCACTCCAAACAAAATAAAACAATATTTTCTGTGTTTGTGAATTGTGTGCACTGTGGCTGCACGTGCATCAACAATGGAGCAGCGCCAAGCGTGCGCCTGTGTCCCATAAGTAATGGGCCGGCTGGCTTGTCCGTTAAAGGGTGCTGTAACCCCCAAAGGGCACTCCAAACAAAATAAAAAAATATTTTCTGTGTTTGTGAATTGTGTGCACTGTGGCTGCACGTGCATCAACAAAGGAGCAGCGCCAAGCGCGCGCCTGTGTCCCATAAGTAAAGGGCCGGCTGGCTTGTCCGTTAAAGGGTGCTGTAAACCCCAAAGGGCACTCCAAACAAAATAAAAATATATTTTCTGTGTTTGTGAATTGTGTGCACTGTGGCTGCACGTGCATCAACAAAGGAGCAGCGCCAAGCGTGCGCCTGTGTCCCATAAGTAAAGGGCCGGCTGGCTTGTCCGTTAAAGTGTGCTGTAACCCCCAAAGGGCACTCCAAACCAAATAAAAAAATATTTTCTGTGTTTGTGAATTGTGTGCACTGTGGCTGCACGTGCATCAACAAAGGAGCAGCGCCAAGCGTGCGCCTGTGTCCCATAAGTAAAGGGCCGGCTGGCTTGTCTGTTAAAGGGTGCTGTAACCCCCAAAGGGCACTCCAAACAAAATAAAACAATATTTTCTGTGTTTGTGAATTGTGTGCACTGTGGCTGCACGTGCATCAACAAAGGAGCAGCGCCAAGCGCGCGCCTGTGTCCCATAAGTAAAGGGCCGGCTGGCTTGTCCGTTAAAGGGTGCTGTAAACCCCAAAGGGCACTCCAAACAAAATAAAAAAATATTTTCTGTGTTTGTGAATTGTGTGCACTGTGGCTGCACGTGCATCAACAAAGGAGCAGCGCCAAGCGTGTGCCTGTGTCCCATAAGTAAAGGGCTGGCTGGCTCATTTCTTAAAGGGTGGTGTAACCCACAAAGTGCACTAGTCTCCAACAAAAATAAAAAATCATTTTCTGTGTTTGTGTGCGCCTTAGCCGCACGTATATATCAATATAACATAAATGGAGGACCAATCTTTCTCCGATAAAAATAAAATAGGGAAAGATCAAGAACCACTTCCTCCTAGTGCTGTTGCTGCTGCTGGGAGTTGTTCATCATCCCAGAGAGGAAGTAGGAACACCACTACTTTTACTAAACAATTGACCCTCCAACAGTCCTTAGTGAGGAGGATGAAGTACGACAGCAGTCATCCTGAAGCAAAACGTATAACTGAGGCCTTGACTACTATGTTGGTGTTAGACGTGCGTCCGGTATCCGCCATTAGTGCAGTGGGATTTAGACAATTGATGGAGGTAGTGTGTCCCCGGTTCCAAATCCTGTCTAGATTCCACCTGCATCCTCAAAGCAGCAGCGACAATCGTGCGTCTGTCTGTTAAAGGGTGGTGTAACCCCCAAAGTGAACTCCACAAAAAATAAAAAATTCTTCTTTTTTTTCTGTCTTTGTAAAATGTGTGGGCTGTAGCCACACCTGCATCCTCAAAGCAGCAGCGACAAGCATGCGTCTGTCTGTTAAAGGGTGGTGTAACCCCCAAAGTGCGCTCCAACCAAAATAAAATAATCTTTTTTTCTGTGTTTGTGTGTGAAATGTATGCGCAGTAGCCGCACCTGCATCCTCAAAGCAGCAGCGACAAGCGTGCGTCTGTCTGTTAAACGGTGGTGTAACCCTCAAAGTGCGCTCCACAAACAATAAAAAAATTCTTCTGTTTTTTCTGTCTTTGTGAAATGTATGCGCAGTAGCGGCACCTGCATCCTCAAAGCAGCAGCGACAATCATGCGTCTGTCTGTTAAAGGGTGGTGTAATCCCCAAAGTGCGCTCCACGAAAAAAAAAAAACCCTTTTTGTTTTCTATCTTTGTGAATTGTGTGGGCTGTAGCCACACCTGCATCCTCAAAGCAGCAGCGACACGCGTGCGTCTGTCTGTTAAAGGATTACATCTGTGACAGCATCCAAGTAGGCATGTCAGACAGTCCGTACATGTACTGGCAGGAAAAAGAGGCAATTTGGAGGCACCTGTACAAACTGGCTCTATTTTACCTGAGTTGCCCCCCCTCCAGTGTGTACTCCGAAAGAGTGTTTAGTGCAGCCGGGAACCTTGTCAGCGAAAGGCGTAGGAGGTTGCTTCCACAAAATGTGGAAATGATGTTCATAAAATGAATTATCAACTCTTCCAGGGAGACCAGCCTCCATAACATACAGAGGGACCTGTGGTGGTGGATTCCAGCGGGGACAAATTAATACTCTGTGAGGATGAGGATGTACACAACACTGAAGAGAGTGAGGAATCGGTGAATGAGGAGGAAGATTACGACATCTTGCCTCCGTAGAGCCAGTTTGTGCAGGGACACATTAATTGCCAGCTTGTTTTGTGGGGGCCCAAACGAACCAATCATTTCAGCCACAATCGTGTGGCAGACCCTGGCGCTGAAATGATTGGTTTGTTAAAGTGTGCATTTCCTGTTTATACAACATAAGGGTGCGTGGGAGGGCCCAAGGACAATTCCATCTTGCACCTCTTTCTTTTCTTTGCATTATGTACTGTTTACTATCTGTCACTGCAGTGCCACTCCTAGATGGGCCACGTGTTTGTGCCGCCCACTCGTGTCTCTTAGCATAGTCATCCAGCTACCTCGGTGCAACCGTTTGGACATAAAAACACTATTGTGAGGTGTGAGGTGTTCAGAATAGACTGGAAATGAGTGGAAATTAAGGTTATTGAGGTTAATAATAGCATAGGAGCAGAAAAACCCACCAATTCTGTGATTTTAGCTGTTTTTATGCTTTTTTTCAAAAAAATACAGATCCAAAACACAAAACCCAGAACCCAAAACACGGAAGGGTGGTTTTGGCAAAACCAATCCAGATCCAAAACACGAAGAAAGATCCAGATCCAAAACCAAAACACAAAACACGAAAAGTGGCCGGTGCACACCCCTACTTTAAATATTCCCACCATGTTAAAGCTAGTGGTGGACAGTAAGGGCAGTAGCCAGATTGTCATAGGTGGGAAAATGATGTCTTAACTCTATGTGTGTGTCCTTCCCTCATGGTGATTGGGGCTGAGTGTCCTCCCCCCATGGCAGTTGGTGACAGTTGGTTCCCTGTGGAGCAGGTGCCCAGGAGTCCAATCCAGGCACCAGCACACAATGCCTTTGCTTTAACCCATATCTGAATAAACACACCACCTGGCAACATTTAAGAATAACTTGTCTAACTTGTACAACAATTAACATGAATATGCACTGCATAAAATAACATGAACACATAGAAACAATAAATAACTATAAACCGAAAGGCATCAAAACAATGATAGTTCAGGGTACACAGAAAAGGGTACTGGACCACAAGTAATCGCACCTCGTGGTTTCACAGTACCTTAATATTTTAAGTTAGCAATACTTACATTACACCAAAAATAAAATCACACTAAATTGAAACTTAAACAATCACCAGATAAATCACCAAAACACCTAGCGTATTCCATTTCCAACCAATGCTCCTGGGAGGTGACAGCACATGTCTCTTTATTCTCACTCAGGTTCCTTGCTGCATTGCCCTTCCCATGGGCTGGTACCCTATTATCATATAACCTGTGAGTGGATAAGTCCACAAGAGGGCTCTAGGGGATACGTAGAGACCTTCCTCTTGTTTGCTATGTACCCTCTGTTGGATAGGAGTCACTGAGTCTTCCTGTTCTCTTCGTGAAGCAAAAAGAACCAACTGATGTTAATGAATGAGAGTATGCATGGTAGTGATGTGTCTCTCCTCATATTAACCCTTTGCATGCTATTTACACTACACTCTTATACTATCCTTCATATGCCACTTATACCTCTCACCCACAATGCATGCTGCACACCAATGAGTCTATAGTAACAATCTATGTGGTTCCCCTTGATTGAGCACACTGCACAAACCTATAGCCAGTGATTTATCCATGGCCAACAAAGGAGGGATGTCACAGCAGTATCCTGATTGACTCTTTTCTACTGTCAACACCATTCACAAGATTTTTCAGCATCCAAGTTCTAAAAACACCAGTCAAAACACAGAATTCCATGGAAACTTTAAACCTGCCAAACTGTCTCAATCATTTTGACAGTAATAATGATCACAATGTCCTATAGTGAGAATACATCCATGAGAAGGAATATTATATCTGCTGTATAATAGTTTGTTTTTCTTTAGATCAAACTGAAAGGTGAATGCAATTTTCACTATCAAAGCAAATCCCAACATACTTTTCTTGTGCTCATGACAACGTGGTAGGGTGTGAGTGTATCCGGGTGTACGTATCTGGGTGTACGTACGCCTGATGTAACCTGGTGCATATGCAGAGCCAGATATGTCTTGTGATGCGTCCACCTCACTAAATAGGTGTAAGTGTGTTATTTTTATGTCCCAATCTCTTACTAGTCAATAGATTTATGTTTGCATACACTGAACAGAAGCCTAGTCTTAACAAGCTGTTGTGACTGTAAAATGAAAATATGCAATCCCAAAGTTATAGACCATGAAGACAGAGGAGCTTAAACTGTTTTATTTTTCACTAAGTGCTTTTATCCCCGGACGTCCAGCTAAAGCCAAGTTTTTGACAGGAAGGATAAGCTGTCAGCAGTCAACAGAAGAAAGGAAGTTCAGCTTGGCACTCACAACTTGAAATAAATGGTTTCTCCCAGACGTCTCTTTATAAGTCATCCACTAATTTTAATCTCATTCTTTTCATTACAATAACAAATGCTAAATGCAAAAGAATACCTAAATAATTAGTTAACATAGACCAGTTAAGTGTACAGAGTTTTAAAGAACCACTAACAATTTCCTATTTGTTATACAATGAAGTCCATAAAAAACAATTCTGAACTGCATCACCATGCTCAGTATCTATTTCATTCTGTAAAGGCTTGTGGTTTCATGGCTAATCCTTTCCAGACCTCATATGATTGAATTACTGAAACAAGCCGAACAACTACATTTGTTACTATTATTCATCTCAGCCCCACAAAAAAAAAATCTTGAAGAAAGAACATTATTTTCTCGGACTGTTGGGGTAAATGAAACAAAAACATACAGATTACCCAACAAAATAATTTTCAGCTGAACGTGGCCTTATTTCTACACAAAGTAATTAGTTGTTGAGGGGATTGATTGCTTGTATCAGTTAGTAAAGAGGAAACCTATATGACCAACTTTTGGAAAACATAAGGTTGGAGTAAGATGGGATATTTACTTATTATTTATTTATTACCAGCTATTTGTATAGCGCACACATATTTCGCAGTGTTTTACAGAGAATATTTGGCCATTCACATCAGTCCCTGCCCCAGTGGAGTTTAAAGTCTATGTTCCCTACCACATGCTCACACACATACACACTAGGGTTAGTTTTGATTGGGAGTACCAAGAGGAAACCCACACAAGCACAGGGAGAATATCCAAACTCCACACAGGTAGGCCTAGACTTACTAAGTACCATAGTTGCTGAGTGGAATGTTTCGCTATGGGTGGCTGGAATATATCAGAACCACAATGCTGAGTGTAAACGC
This sequence comes from Taudactylus pleione, assembly GCA_031769625.1. NCBI lineage: Eukaryota > Metazoa > Chordata > Amphibia > Anura > Myobatrachidae > Taudactylus > Taudactylus pleione. The sequence goes on along the minus strand of JAUIMM010000052.1, from coordinate 8,936,085 downwards.
TTGGTCACCGGGGAAGATGGAATCACTAGTAGGGCTGGAGTACACATTGGGTACCAGTAATGGTAATTAGTAGGCACAAGTACAACACCAACTCACTAATGCTGATCTAGCCGGTAACACAAGGTGGTTTTCTCAAGACGTGTCGTATTTGTGCCTACTAGCTGGAGCTGACACCTGCCACTTAGGTGCTCCAATTGAGGTTAACACCTGCTATACAATAATACAGACACTCCTGCTTGAGCTGGCACTTGGAGCTGCCAGGCTATTACCAGTAAGAGGTGAGCATATCTTCGTTCTCTATTAGCTTGTTTCATTGCCTATAGACTATATTATATTTCCATTATATATTGGATTGTTCTACTGATCGTCAACTGACTTTTTACATCTGTCTACACCTGGTTGTTTATTGTCTCAATTGATTTAAATGACAGGGAACGGGAAATGGGATGGCGGGTCGCACCAAGACTCATATATTTTTGTACAACAACCCTGCTAGTAATCTTAATTCTCACAATAAATACAGGAGTGCAGCTCAGGGATATTATATATCATACTAACAAACAGGAAAAAGAATCCCCATGGGAGTGCACAATGTCTTACCAATGTAGGTATATAAAATATAACTTTTATTCATTTAATTAATAACCACCTAAGTGGTAAACTTTAAAACACAACAAAATACAAAACAAGGGGGGAAAAATACAAATAATATGTTTAAAATACTAATAGATGCTCAGTTGCTTGTGTCCTTAATATTAATACTGAATTGTATGTAGACTTTTAATAAGAATATAATGGTGCCATATAATTGTAATTCAACCTTGTATTTAAATATAAAGGCAAATATCCAGATTATTAAATAAATTCATCGGCATCCAGAAATATCCATGTCCTGTAGTATCTAATCAGATGTGCGTAATTACATAAACTCTGTATTCCCGTATATTAGTAAACCGAGTAATCTCCCTGTGTTTACACCATGTACAGATAAGTCCTATATACTACGGGTTATAATGAGTATAAATACTCCTACACACTGCCTTTTGAGAAAGCACTGCGAAACACGCGTCAGGAGTTCACTGTGCCAGTTTTAATGTGTCAGTTATATTATTTGTATTATTTCCCCCCTTGTTTTGTATTTTGTTGTGTTTTAAAGTTTACCACTTAGGTGGTTATTAATTAAATTAATAAAAGTTATATTTTTTATACCTACTTTGGTAAGACATTGTGACCTCCCATGGGGATTCTTTTTCCTGTTTGTTAGTATTTTTATTTACCACTCACTGAATGCCGGTTTACTCTTGGACTAAGGTATTTTTTAATTTGCATGGCATCGTTTATTATTAGTGCTATTTCAGTGTTTTTATATTATCCTGTATATAACTCTGGGGAGTTACAGTATTATTATGATTATTTATATTTTTAAATAAATGTCTTTTATTAAAGCTATTGTTTTACTTTGACTCTGTGATTATACTGCTACAGACTTTTCCTTTTGTACTTGTTTATTCTAAGAGGAGTGGCTTCCCTCTGTGCAGATTAGAAGCTGTTAAATCCATAAAATTGTGACTGCGATCTCATACCAGTGGACTTACGAAAATACGCTAAAGTCTCAGCTGGCGTCTTGTGCACTGAGATACCCACCTCCAGTGTCTGACATCCGCCACTCACGTACAAAAGCGGGACCATTGGAAACATTGGTTGCACATCAAACTTCTGTGCTGTCTCAGACAGAGCATCTCCCCTAAGATGCCGGGGCCTCTGTACCTGCAAATTAATTTGCAGAGCTGCACTAGATCATGTCCTGAAAACATTCCTGACACTTCTGCATTTTTCTAACCACCCTCCATTATCTCCCCAAAATGCTGACTACTTGTCTCTCACTTTGCGAATAAATCCTCTCTACAAACATCTCTAATCCATCCCTACGCATGAGCAGTGCTGCTTAGGCGCATGTGCGGTATCAAAACATTGCTCTACAGCATCCAACATTGACTTTGCATCCATCTCTGAATCAATCCCAAAGTCTTTTGCGGACATAATACTGTTTGGTGCCAGGATCAATAATTGCTAGATTTACTAAGGGGCGACATTTGCAAGTTGCTGCTTCGTGGCAGGTTTGACCATTAACATGTAAATGCAAAACCATGTAATATCAGTGCTTCAAATTTCAAGGTCAAACCCAAGAAGCAGCGACTTTCATATTTAGCCCTTAGGATGGATTGTAATAACAACCACTGATTTTGTGAAACTGGCACGTTTATGGCGATTTTCTAGTGATCTACAAATGGCTGTATGCATTAGAGTGCGCTTCCTTGAAAAACCCGCCACCATCGTCATATATTGCCATCCCGATTCTTCTAGTGAAAAAGATACAGTACCAGTCGCCATCTTGGAAACTGTGATAAAAGTTGACAAACAACTGAAGTACCTCTGGCCGTCTGTGATTGACAGTCTGCTGCCATTTGTGGGCGTGGAGGGGGCGGCGCAGTGCGAATCGGACCCACGTGTAGACATATAACATCGGCAGCTTGTGTGCAACATTGCCACTGTGTGCACCTCTGAATAAGACCCTTAATCTGGAGAGCTGGAGTGTCCACAGTATAAGTAATTGCAGTGGCTGGTAAAGTAACAGAATCACTCAGAGCCCCCTTCGTGAAGTCCTGTACAGTAACCAATAACTTTTCGAAATCCGCGACGTGTACCAGTAAATCTGATCTTTCTCTACTTATTTTCTCTTCTTTTTGGCAGTAGGAGTGTGTCTCTTTTGACATTGGATGTTTCTTTGTAGGTATTATTGACTGATTTTGTACTGTGTCTTCTTGTCTCGGGTTTTGTTGACAGCTGTGACGCTCTTTTCTCATAGGTAGTAACTTTCAAGTAATTTCACTTAGTTCTCAGGAATTATACCTTGTGGACTCCTTTCAGCAGAGATGGAAAATATTACCTACTTGAATGTAAAATACTGGTAATTAAGATTTTTCTGACACAGATCTGTGGATATACAGTATGTCCATCTTCATCCATTGTCAGATCCAGGAAGTTGATTTTGTCTTGACTAAGGGCCTAATTTACAGATGGACGCTATTCCGATGTTCCCGCAGTTAAGCAATGTTTTGCTAGTGCATATGTGCGAAAGTCCAGAAATCCCATACGTGTGAACCCAAGTGTCCCATATGGAATCGCTAACAGTTGAGACTGGGTGGTAACCTAGTGATCGCAAAAAGGGGCCATTTCATGGACATGTTAGGGGAGACTCATGGGCTGCTGCATTTCCAATTGCAAATACAATCCTTCAGAGGTTATGCTTAGTTGAATTAGAGGAGAGTAGCTAGCGTAGACCCTAGGCTACAAAAAATGTTGATGTTGCGACCAATGTTGCATCAATGTTGCAGTGTTAACAATCTCCATTACTAATGCACAGACCACGCAGCCTGAAAGCGGGTGTCCCACCACTCGTACACTCCATTGCTCTGTCCCACACAGAAGGAAGGCTGAGATTAGCATTTGCATATTCCTGCAACCACAGTTGTGAGATCGACTGTGACTGTGGCTGGTTGCTTGGATGACTCCATAGCAACTGACTTACTGGGCAACAGAGAAGTTTCCTGGTGACCACTCATTACACAACCAAGCCCATATAAAATTGGATTCTTATGGAAATTGCTTAGTAGTGAAAATCTGTTAGGATGATCATCAGTATAAGAAACCCAGCAGAGGGAAGGCCAAGATTTTTTTGAGTGGGGAGGGGTTCAAAGCCATGCTGCCAATGGTAGGCTCCAGTGGGCCCTTACATCCTACTGTACATGTAATTCCTAGACCATCAGGTCTCAGGTTGGCATTAGACTGTGGCCACAGTAACTTTGGGCATCTCCACTTCTAAAAACTGTCACTTTAGAAAATTTACTCCTAAGTCTTATAAACATCACAATTTGAGGAATAGAAGCTGGTTAGAAAGGTTGGAAGTCACTTCCATAGAATGAAAACAAAGTATAATAGCTGGTGTATTCTTGTTAATATTGTGATCTGTTTGTATTGTCCCCCCACAATGTGTAATAAGAGTTGTGATATTAGGCATTGTTATTGGAAATTGATAGCTACAGCGGTAAAGCCAGTTAGTGCAATAAATCCCAAAATTAAAGCAAAGTGGTTGTTGTTAGTACACTAGGCCATCACAGTTAGGGACCTGTGTCGTTATTTAGTTAGATACCTGTTGAGTGGTACTTATTGAAGTTAGAGAGCTGTGTGGGTGGGCATTGTCTTTTGTTTACGAAGGGCTCTGCAGTGGATGACCCTTCAAGGTGACCAAAGTAACATTTATTGTGTCTTTCACTCTTTCTTCTCTAGACAGAGTGACCTTGTGTCTTTGGGTACAATGTTACATTCGTTTACCTGGTGCTCGAGCACTATAGCTCTATAGGTGAGAATTGGGGTCTGAGACCAAAAGTACCAATGATGACTTTCATTCTACCCAGTAAAGGGCATCTTATTTAGACTTGTCAGCATTGTAAAGGGGTAATTTACTGACATTTCTAATATTTGTTCTAGGCTCTAGACGTGTGGAAAGTGTACCACACCATCTAGTGGATCCCACATGTCTGCACACGAAGGAAGTGCCACAAGTGAGAACAACCAGATACTTATTACGCTCGTTACCAGTTATGGCACCACTGCAGGAATTTGCCCATTAGTGTGATCAACGACTATCAGTCAAGTGATTGTCCTGGACCCTTTGACAGCTGGGGTGAATTAATGGACACCATTGCTGAGGTGCAGTTGAATGTATGGGGGTCAGACTTCAAGAGCATTCCCTATCTACACTACCCTTGAATACTATGTATGCCTTCCAATAAACTCAGCTCTACTGTGATACGTCTTCAACAATCACTCACCACAAGAGAAACACTAATCTTCGTTGCAAAATGATTTTGTGACTGGGAGGTGAGTGTTTCCATCCTGTTTACCATATCAGCATTTATATCTTAACTAACTGGCTCAGTTTTAAAATCTCTACATTGGACTGACATCTGTCCTTTATAAGTGAATCTGCAGCTCTCATCTGTTGAATTTGTTGGGCACTGCAGCTCCCATAATTTAAGTCCTTTACAGATTAGTTATAATTCTGTAACCTGCAACAGCTAGAGTGCCTAATACAATTGTATTGCTTTTCAACCTTCAGAAACTGTGTCATTCCCTGATTATCTGATCAGCATCTGCATCTTGTAGTCTCTGCATTACATTGTCATCTGTCACTACAAGTGACTGTTCTGCATTGGCGTATCTATAATAGGTGCATGGTGTGTGGTGCACACAGGACCCTGGGTCCAGGGGTCCCACACCACAGACCCTGCACCCATATAATTATTCTTACCACTACAGAGTCCCACATCAGCCAGAACTGCAGAGCAACAGAAATCATATGGAAAATTGCGCTGTAGCCATTTTCCCAGAGATTTGTACATGAGCAGTAGAAAAGTCACTGGGAACATGGCGCTGACACTATGTTCCCGGAGACCTGCACATGCATAGTAGACTCTGTCTCAAGGCCCGAGTCTACTGTACTTGTCAGAGAGGAGGGGGCCTGCACAGAGCCTGCACACGGGCCCTATCCTCAGCGATGTATCTAAGGGTCAGAGTGCCCCTGGCAAAATAAGGTACTGGCGCCCCCCCCTCACAGCCTTGTCCTCTCACACAGCTTTTACTACTTTTAATATTAAAAAACACACATTGGCTTCCACAGGGGAAAAAACAGCCAGTCCTTCTTCTAAGACCCCACTCCCCAGCCAGCCCTAGCAGGTTCCCTTCTGGTCCCCCCACTCCCCAGCCAGCCACAGCAGGTCCCCCTCTGTGCCCTCACTTCCCAGACAGCCCCAGCCTTTTATATCCCCCACTCCCCAGCAGCCCCCCTTCTAAGTCCGCACTCCCCAGCCAGCCCTCTTCTGTGCCCCCACTCACCAGCCAGATCCAACTTGTTATGTTCCCCACTAGGTCCACTGCCAAACCAGTCCCCCTTCTAAGTCCGTACTCCCCAGCAGGCCCCCTTCTGTGCACCACTCACCAGCCAAACCCAGCCTGTTATGTCCCCCACTAGGTCCACTTCCAAACCAGTCCCCCTTCTAAGTCCGCACTCCTTAGCAGGCCCCCTTCTGTGCCGCCACTCACCAGCCAAACCCAGCCTGTTATGTTCCCCACTCGGTCCACTTCCAAACCAGTCCCCCTTCTAAGTACCCACTCCCCAGTCAGCCCGGCAGGTCCCCTACCATGCCCCCAATCCCCACTTCCTACCTTTTTGCTGCAGTGCTCCCACGGGCCACGGCTCCTCTGCCCGATCTTCAGCACTGGTCACGTGCGCCGGGTCTTCTCTCCACACAAACAAAACTTTGTCTCACAGTGCCGGCAGGCGCGCACTTCAGGAAGCTGCACGGTCGCAACAAGGATGAGGCTGCTGCAAGCCCTCCCTGGGCCGTGCAGCTTCCTGAAGTGCACACCTGCCGGCACCGTGAGACAAAGTTTTTTTTGTGTGGAGAAAAGACCCGCCGCGTATCTACCACTTGGCCGTGGATGGCACCGCTGGGTGGCGCCCCCTCCTGGCTGGCGCCCCTGGCGACTGCCATCCAGGCCAATGTGTAGATACGCCCCTGCCTCTCCTTGCAGCCCTTATATGTGATATCTGCTTGACAGTGTTTCTCTCACAACTGGGATTTTATATTGCCCAGTTGTCAGAACTCAATTTATATCAGCTGGATAACCTGTCTGTATTACACTGCTATCTTATGACTTACAATCACTTCAAGAGGCAAAGAGTGTTTAATTGCTTTGAATGTATCAGCAGTGTTCACTATTCTCTGCAAAGCAACACTGACATCTGGTGCTCACCAGCAACAATTACACCTGTTTTTTGTGCTGCTTCACACTTCACTGTCCCATATTACTACGGTAGCTAGATACTGTATTGTGATATATGCTGAGTCCTGGACGTATCCATAAGTACCACAAATTATCTGAAGGTTTAGACATCTCAGTACTGTCTTCATACATTTTTATTATCCCCTGTACATACAGTATATTGTTTAATACTATACACATGTATTATATGTATACCCATGTATTATATGTTAGCTTTAACTATAGTGTAGCATTCCAATTTACTGTTTAATCATATTAAATGTGCTAGTGGTGCCACCTAGTGTCCACTTACTAAGCTTGTTTTTTCTTAATATGACTACAGGTAGGTTGAATTGTATTAAAATAAAAAATATATTACTGTGCCAATACGACCATCTACTGAACTATGATGAATGTAGACAAAATATACCAAACCCCTGAAAACCTCAAACTTGCATTAGAATTTTAAGGTGTTTAAATTTCTGTTTGTTAACGTTTTCTTTTTAATGCCATCAATAGTTCCAAGCCCAGCACCAGCACCAATATTTCTGCCAGCCCAGGAAGTGCATCTACCACACACATGGATGTCTCCCTATATGGGATGTCTGATGACGAGGTTGTTCAATGATTTAGACTGCCACCTCAAGTCATCATAGAAACTGTACACATTGCGGAGAGTGACCATCTGTACAGCAATTCCACCACTGACACAGTTGTTAGCTGTGCTAAACTTCTGTGCAACCGGTTTCATTCAGACCATAGTGGATTTCCAGCCTGTTTTTAGCAGGATACACAAATGAGTCTCGAAATTTACAAAGAGAAAAAGAATCAGGACCTGATTCAGATCCGGTCGCTAGCAGTTGTCCGCTCGTTCCTGCCGATGTTCGGTAATCAGCGCATGCGTATGCATCGCAGTGCGCAAACTACTCATAGCGATTGGGACCCGCTCACTCGCCCTGCAAAGACAGCCCAGTGTAATGAGTGACAGGAGAGGCCGTTTGTGGGTGGTAACAGGGGCAGTCCAGTAAAAATGGGGGAGTGGAGATGCGAACACAGGCATGCCTGAGTGTCTCAACGCCGTATTAGAGGTGTGCATAATTAACAGGCAGCGTCATAGTACACGTCATCAGCCATTTTTTAACACAGAAATCCTTGCAGTGCTTGCGGTAGGGTAGAAGCAACCATAAGCGCTGCGATCGCCTCCGATGGTCCTCGATGTAACAATGGTTTAATACACTTCCTGGAAATGACGTGCGCAAGTGGGCGTCTCACCATATGCTAATGGGCCTCTGCATACACAAAGTGATCGCTCGCAAAGACATAGTGGACATGCTTATGACTTGCTGTGTGAGCGGATGCCTTGACGTTGCTTAGCTGAATTTGCATATGCAGGGAGTGAGCGGCAGCATCTAGCGACCGGGTCTGAATCAGGTCCTCAGTTCTATAAGGTGCACTCAGATCCTCAAATAACAATATGTATAAAAGCAATATTTATTAGGTATACATTAAAAAAACCAGCATCCTCTGCTCTATAAAATATTAATGAGAGTACTAATATTCTACTCTATTCATTATAGATAGGGAGAAATATTTTTATAAGAAGTGTATGTCCTTAAATAAGGTCATCAAGCGAAATATAGTATAAAAAATATTTTATATAGAAGTAAAGAGTGATAAAGAAAATAAATTATATAAGTGAAATAAAAAGATATTAAAATAACCGCTGTGTGCTGTCTTTATTCATAAGTCTATTTCATTTTTATCTCTGTGTGTTTCTCAAAGATGTATCTATTATTAAAATTAGATACATATACTGCAGAGATGTTTATAGATACAATTGTGTCAGAAAAATACCCTTATCCATTCTATCATCTAGAAATCTAACCAATTCTGGCTGTTCTTTATTCACTCCAAGCTACATGCTCGCATATTGTAATATATATATATATATATATATATATATATATATATATATATATCATATGTTATGAGGCTTATAGTATTGATGATTTATTATGTGTAATAAATATATAGTCATGGGCTGCAGCTTTGCATGGGATCTGTATTAGTGAATTTACTTAACATGTTTATTCTAATGGTTGTTTACTCGTGTTTAATATAGATAGTTAAGGGTTAAACTCATTCTGAGTTATTGAGTCATTTATTTAGCACATAGATATTATGACTATAAAGATAGTTGTTCTCCATGGTGGACAATAAATGTCTATTACAACTTGTGTACACATCCACTTATCCTGTTGTTGGGAAAGTGATATAGATCTCATTCCTTATCTCAGTAAGTTGAAACCACTTTTGTTATTTTAACTGTAACCTAAAGTGGCTGTAATTCAATGGCTTGTATATTTAATCAGTGGGTGGCACCTACAATATCTAAAAATAATTAATACCTGAATTATTGATAAATATGATGAAATGGTATCCTCATTCCAAAATTATTATCTATTAAATAAAATTGGTGTGGGAATAATCCTCCCTAAGTATATTAATTGATTCTCAACCAGTTTATACATATGGCTGAGCAGTTCCTGAATGTAGCAAAGCAGTTTGCCATGTCTACACGCTATAGGGGTTGTGGATGGGACCCATATTGCCTTGCAGCTACCATCAGGATATGCTGAATCTATATTTGTAGATAGACAGCATTTTCAGTTCATCAATGTGGTAGCTGTATGCGGCGCCTCCCTTCAGACTCTCATCTGATTGCCAAATATCCAGAGAGCATCAAAGACCCCTTGGTGATGCTGCAGTTAGGCATAGATTATCCCAGAGGCAAGGTGGACACATGTCGCTGCTGGGTACGTATTATGTATGGGATATGTTATAGTTTGTTTTTGCTATTTTTTGTAACAAATGTAGCAACACAACTAAGTCTATTAAAACTAAAAGCCAGATAACTGTACCGTGATCACAATGCTCCTTGTCATATCTTACTTTTCCAATCTTGAATAACTGTGGATTGCTACTGTCACAGAACACAATAAAATAAATACTGATCTTTGTCTTTGTGTATTTTTTCTACCCTTGGCTCCTGACTCCTATTTAACAGCCTGACACAGTGAGCCGAACAGGATACCTGCGGTTGAAATCCCGGTGCTGGAATCCTGACTCACGGCCAGAACACCGATGCCGGAATCCCGCCATTAGTTGAGATGCCGATGTCGGAATCCTGACAGCTGGCATCCCGAGCATAAGTATAACGGGCCGGGTTAGCTGTTAGCCGTGAGGGGGAAGGGTTTAGGTTTAGGCACCACGGGGGGGGGGGGGGTTAGGGTTAGGCTGCGGGAAGGGGGAAGTTAGCGTTAGGCTGTGGACAGGGGGGTTAGGTTTAGGCACCACCCGGGAGGGTTCAGGACTAAGGGGGTAGGGTTAGGTTTAGGCACTAATGGGGAGGGTTAGGGTGTTAAGGGGGGAGGGTTAGAATAATTTCTCAGCCCGTCAGGATTCTGAGCATCGGGATGCCGCTGTCGGTATTTTGACATCCGGTCTCCATACCCAACCCACGGCCATGGTATCCTGGTATGCAAAAAAAATGTCAGTCTTTTATAAACTAATTAAAAAATTCATATAGTGTGTTTTTGAGAAGCAGCTTATATTACTGTGCTTAATGTGTGTTGTCGTATCCCCATCAGCTGCACATCAAAAATCATAATTGGATAAAAAATGTTTTTTTTGCTAGTGTCAAAAAAGTCTTCAGTCTTAATAAAACTATATGGCAAAGGTAAAAAGCAATTTGGAGCCTCTTGCACAAACACTCGGAAAGAGCCGCCTTAAGCCCATTGGTAGCATTGTTTGTGAGGGGCCCAAACAAACCAAACACTTCAGCCACAAAAGTGGCAGTACCTGGTGCTGAAGTGCTTGATTTGTTAAACTGTGCATGTCCTTTTTAAAATAAGACATAAGGGTTGGTGGAAGAGCCCAAGAACAATTCCATTGTTCACCATTTTTATTATGGGCTTTGCCAAGATTGTGTGTGTGTTGACAAGAAGTGTGTATTACTATACACTGGTGGCCAAAATTGCGGACACATTTTGAAATTTGAGTGTTCTTCAACTTTGAATGCTTATAAAAACTGTTTCACTTCACGCAGTGCAATGATTCATATATCAAATGAAAGGAAATTTAATGCTGAATTCAACATAATAAACAGAGGTCAAATATTTGCATTACAAGAGAAGTTATACTACTTTCAGTCAAGCAAAGAAGCACAGATGCGTTAGATTAAAGAAGCGGATTGTAGTAACAGCTACTACCAGCCAATTGGAATTGTCGTTCTGAGGACCAATCAGCTGTCGTTTATGAGCAGATGCAAGGTCATGTTCAAAGTTGGGAAAGGTCATTTTGGCTCTTTCATTTTGCAGAATAAAGTTGGTTACTGAAGTGCAATTACAGGTGGATGTTTGTGTGTATTGTTTAGTGCTAACGACGGTGTAAAAAATAAATACAACAATGTCATCCAGGCAAAGTGGTGACTGGTCACCCAGGAAGAGATCCAGGATTGTGGTGTTACATGAAAATGGTCTTTCGTATGCAGCAATTGCGAGAGAAGTTGGTGGGAATGTGACAACATCAGGATTAGGAAAGTTTTGTTTATGCTATCAGGAAACACAATCTATACAAAACAAAGAAGGAAATGGTCAGAAAAAGTGCACAACAGCTGTTGATGATAGGAGAATAAAACAAATTTGCGTCAGGGACAGATGGATGTCATCTGCGGCCATTAGCAGTGACCTGAGTGCAACTAGTGTTTTTGTCAGAGCAAGAACGGTACGGAGAAGACTAACGGAGGTTGGCCTAATAGGTAGGATTCCCCCAAAAAAGCCATTGTTGAATAAAAAGTAGCGGCAGAAATGAATACAGTGGGCAAAATAACACATTGCATGGACAGAAGGTCAGTGGAAACAAGTGTGACGAAACTAAGATATCGATATTAGGCAGTGATGGGAGAAAATATTGGAGACGTCGCATCGGGGAAGAGGTACATCCAGGTTGCATTCAAACGACAACAAAGAATCCTACAAGTGTTATGATCTGGGCATGTATGACAGCAGATGCTGAAGGCCGCCTTTATGTCATAGATGGCACACTGAACAGCAGAAAGTACATTGACACCATCCTACAACCAAAACTTCTACCTTTTATCAGGGATCTTTTTCCAGACAATGCCCCATTTTTTTTCCATCAGGATTCAGCTCCCTGCCACACTGCACGGATATGCAAACAGTGGTTCACGGAGAATGACATACAGGTTGCTGGGATGGCCAGGAAACAGCCCAGACCTGAACCCCATAGAACATTTGTGGTTCAGTTTGAAAAAACTGGTACATCTGAGGCATCCATCCAATAAAAGACAATTAATTGAGGCTATAATTGTCTCATGGCACCACATAATAAAGAAGGAAGAGGTCCAAACACTGGTTGGCTCAATGCCACGTCGCTGTGCTGCTGTCTTGAAAAATAAAAGATACCCAACGAAATACTGATAGGACAGTAACATCATTAAGTACACATGGATTTTCACCCTAAGTGTTGTTTTCACGGCATAACTTCCCTTGTAATGCAAATATTTGACCTCTGTTTATTGTGTTGAATTCAGCATTACATTTCCTGTAATTTGATATATGAATCATTGCACTGCATGAAGTGTGCAGGACCCCCCAAAACCGGCCAGGCTAAGCCGCCCCAGGGCACCACCATAGTAAGAAAAGTGAAGTGTAAAGAGATAGTTAGGAGCAGCTAAGCTTATGGGCCTACCCACTGTGTGTCTAATATATATGTACTTCACTTTTTTATTTTCATTCTTTATATGCAGCAGCAGCTGCTCCTAACTATCTCTTTACACTGTACTTTTCTTACTATGGTGGTGCCCTGGGGCGGCTTAGCCTGGCGGGTTTTGGGGGGTCCTGCGCTCTGGATTTGAACCTTAGTATGTTAGGGACCTACACGAAAAAGGTTACCTGGATATGGTGGGTAGGCCCATAAGCTTGGCCATGATTATGCTAAAAACCTCTATTGATTGCAAAATTTTATTGCATTTATATATATTATTGATGATTTGGAGTTGTGCACCTGAGATTTTGTCTGTTTCTGTGCCTGCAATTAGTCTCATCAGGTAGCACCTCCCATTGTATATATAGTCAGGTTGTGCAGTCCAGAAATCTTTTCCATATACTCCATTTAATGTGCTTTGCTGCACATCTGAGGGAAAGGAGACGCCCTCATTCTGGACAGGCACCCTTCCTTATTGGTTTAAAAGCATGGAGTATGGTAATGTATATGCACACTGTATTAGGCACAATTCTAGGTAAGTCCTACAAGTTATATACTGTAGTGCAATTTTGGTTAATTTTTGGGGCGTGGGTCCCCCTGGATTGCGTTGGTTGGTCTGTCTCAGGGCACTGCAGTATAACACATTTTCCTTTATAACACATTTTAACCCTTCACTGTGTGTCTAATATATATGTACTTCACTTTTTTATTTTCATTCTTTATATGCAGCAGCAGCTGCTCCTAACTATCTCTTTACACTGCACTTTTCTTACTATGGTGGTGCCCTGGGGCGGCTTAGCCTGGCTGGTTTTGGGGGGTCCTGTGCTCTGGATTTGAACCTTAGTATGTTAGGGACCTACCCGAAAGAGGTTACCTGGATATGGTGGGTAGGCCCATAAGCTTGGCCATGATTATGCTAAAAACCTCTATTGATTGCAACATTTTATTGCATTTATATATATTATTGATGATTTGGAGTTGTGCACCTGAGATTTTGTCTGTTTCTGTGACTGCATGAAGTGTAACAGTTTTTATAAGCATTCAAAGTTGAAAAATATTCAAATTTCAAAAAGTGTCCGCAATTTTGCCCACCACTGTACTTTACTGGGGCATTCATGTTCTTTTGCATCTTGCAATGCTATCTATCACCAGCTTCCATCGCCAGTTTCTCATCTGGGCTTATAGGCCCTGTTTCTTGCAGCTTCCCCCACAGATATGGTAGTATCATCAAATCATATAATTAATAATTATCAACTTCGACTAGGCTGTTACTGTGTCTTGAAATTCTTGTATTGTCATGAGGCCTGTGATTTGCTGCTTGGATTCAGTTTCCACTTTGAAAATTTAATTGGGCTTTTGGAAAAAAAATTTTTAATAGTTTTTCTATTTTTCTTTTCTTCTTGATAGTTATTACAGTGCTGTTAGTAGTCAATCAATTCTTCACCTGGCTTCCACAAAATAATCAACCTCCATTTACCTGTGCTGTCCCTTCTTTACTAGCAGTGTTCTTAAGCTTCGGGACTCTGAAAAGAAAGTAATACCGTTACTCTAAACAAGAGGCATTTTTATCAACATTTTTTTTATTACTTTTATTTTTATTGTATTTGAATTGCCAATAATCTTTCTGAGTGGTTACTAAATTGGGCTATAAGTGTAATACAACAATGTATCTGATTTGAATTGTTATTATATGATTTGATATCCAATCGAGGGCTGTTATCGATATTGCACTACAAATACTTTCCAATTGTTGAATGAATAGGAAGTTAGGACATACAGGGGGTATATTCAAGTCCAGGCGAAAAGTCCTGTACTTTTCGCATGCTGGATTATTCACCTGCATCGCTGTTTTTCAATGCGAAAAAGTATCGCGCGCGTGCCCGCTTTTCCCCATATTCAATTAGAAATCGTCGAAAAAGGGACCCGGTGAAACTGTAACATGCGAAAAGTCCTGTCAGATTTGGGGAAACAGCCTGACCCTCCCCAAAAGATGCACTGACATGGAGGTTCACTCTAGATACCCCCGAATAGCCCTGCTGAAGTTATTTGGGGTAGTTAAATGCTGTCAATAGCTGCTATTTCGTGTCTTTGCATAAGTGGTGAAGAATGGCATTTACAATTTTTTTTGTCTCAAAATAAGTACAGTAGTCCCAGCAAATTTGGAGTACCTGGAAATGGGTGATAGCATATTTTTAAGTTGCTAAAGTGTAGTTTTAAAAATCATTAAAAACACACCTGCCGCAGGCACCTGCAAACTTAAAAACCCCTGAGGCATACCTGGGGACCCCCCTGGAGTCTATTTCGCTAGGTTTTAAGTTTGTCCCCTAACTTTGGACTTTTTCACCCGCAAAACGAAAGTACTTTTTTGGGGTGATATAAAGTATCTTTTAAACTTTTTTTGATGCAGTTTACCTTTGGGGGACTGTCCCAAGAGTGTGCAGCTTTGCACCCCAAAACCCAATTCTGTCCTTTTTTTCGACACCTATTCACAGGCAAATCTTTTTTGCAGGTCCCATTGCATTGAGTTTCCGCACCGGCGAAAAGTCTTTGGAATTGAATACAGAGGAAACTTTTCGCATGGCGAAAATGACGTCACTCGCGATACTTTTCCGCAGGAACTGACTTATCACGGCTAATTGAATACGGCCCACAATGTGCTACGTTTATGGCTATATGTGTATGTTTTTTTAAATACTCAATTTTAATACAATTTATTATCGCACCAGCTCGTTTTTATATTTAGTTAAGTTATCAATCCAGTGGCTTTCAGATTAAAACTCCCATCTACAGTACACTTAAGATCCCTAGTGTCTTTTCTCTCTGCTGAAACCTGTAATTCTTAACTGGTTTTCCACTTCTAAGTGTTCTCCTTCAGCCATCTCAGTTGAACACCAGGAGAAATATGAAGTAATGCAAATCCTGGACTCTAGAATCTCCAGAGGATCTATTCAATATTTTGTGAACTGGAAGGGTTTTGATCCAGAGGAGAGATGTTTAGTGAAGTCCTCAGGTGTCCATGTCCCTCAACTGGTAAGCATGCACCACAAAAAGTTTGCCCATAATCCTTTGTGAGTTGTTCAGTGCCCACCCCTAGAGAAGGGTATACTGTCTTACCGGGTGTGGCGATGCTGGACCTCTCCGGGCAGCTGGATTGCTGTGACAAATGGGTGTCTCCTACTGTCAGACTCCCGCCTCGTTAATCTGCTCCCTCTCTGCAAGAGGCTGCTTTGGGCTGGTCAGTGTCCCCTCTCCTCTGGCTGCCACATTGTCAGGCGGCTTCTGAGCCATTTCTGATGACTACTCCCCAGTACATCTCACTGCAACCAGCCTCACTGCCTGCCTCTGTACTCACAACCCATACATAGGAAACAAGTCAGAGGTCTGCGACCTGCATATCAGGTACAGTTACATCCAAACCCCCTTGCAGGGGTCCATGGTGAAGGCCACCGATACATTAGACTCCGTGCCTCTGTTCTGGGCCCACGCCAATCCTATTTGTACAGTTAGCATCCATACCATCCCAGCGATAGTTGTGACGGATTCAGTATGATTTACTGCCTAACCCTAATCCCCCCTCTAAGTGCCTAAACATAACCCCCCCTTCCCCGCCGCCTACACCTAAGTCTTCCTGGGGGGTGCCTAACCCTAATCTCCCCCCGGGGGTGCCTAACCCTAACCCCTCCTTCCCCTAGCCTAACCCTAACCCTCCCAGGGGGCTGTCTAACCTTAAGCCCCCCCACGGGAGCCCCTAACTTAACCCCCCCCGCACGTCTGTCCGCACGATCGGGATGCCAGGCGTCAGGCTCCCAGCATAGGAAAAATGACAGGCGTCGGGATTTCTACGCATGTCATTAGACCCTTGCCGGGATTAGACAGTCGGGATGCTGATGGTCGGCATTTAGACCATCGGCATCCCGACTGTATACCATGAAAAGTATATATCTTTGGGGGTGCAGATTTATATAGGCACAAAAATGTCTGTTATTAATTGAGAATGAGGTATCATTATGATATCGTAGGATAGTCTTATATGCAAGATATAATTTTTTATTTTGACAGCATTAACTATATCCTCTGACGACTGCCCACCAAGGTTGCCAACTCTGAGATTAAAAAATAAGCCTAACCCTAACCCACCCTTCTCCTAGCCTAAACTTAACCTCCCGGGGGGGTGCCTAACCCTAAGTCCCCCCCTGGGAACCCAAAACCTAACCCCCCCCCACCCGCGGCTGTCCGCACTCGTTACCCGGCTTACCTTCGATCGGTAAGCCAGGTGTCGGTCTCCCGTTGTAGGGAAAATGACAGGCGTTGGGCTTTCGACGCCTATCCTTTAACCCTTGCCAGGATTTACAGTCGGGAAGCCGGCGGTCGGCATTCCGTCCACCGGCTTCCCGACTGTTTCCCGTTGTGACAATCATTTTGTTTGTACAATTTGTGATCTTTCCTTTACCTCAAATAATTGTTAAATTATTTTCTTATTTTGTATATACTCACTTGTATTACCACTCTTGATTTCCCTTGCTATTGTTCTGACACGTGTGCAAATAAAGACTTTTATTTTCACATTTATTGTTGTGTCAGAGCTGATTGTAACAGTTGGTAACTTTAGTGAAATCAGTTTCAGTGAGGACAGACGTTCAATTGCATTGGTGTGGAAGAAACAGAGAAGAAGGAGGTGCTTTACAGGAGCTTTTGACAAATATATTTTCATAGATCTTTTGGGATTCTTCATAATGGCGTATTTGACTGATAAAAATCTCACACTCTTTGGATCTCCATCGTCAGCAAGATCACCAGGTTCTCACTTGGCTTCTAAAGCACTTATATGTGAAACCTTAAAAATATTGTTTTGAAGTTACTAAAGTCCAGTGACGTGCGGTGAGGTCATTGGCTGGGGAGGCACACATGTATAAAACATAGGGCCTGATTTAGACCCATTCGCAAGCGCACAGCACTCGCAAGCGGGTCGATGGTCCCCCACTGTGCATGCGCCGCCTCCGGCGTGCGCATGCGTGAGACCCGTCCAGCGACGGCTCCAGGTCACTCGTAAAAGCTGTGGGTGGTCACCCACAGGTTAGTGAGCGGCCTGAAGAAAAAAAAAAAACGCCTTGATTCAGAGCGAGCGCTCGCCAGCAGCGAGCGGCTCTGAATCAGGCCCATAGTTTTTATATAAAAACTCTGGAGCAAGACAGGGAGTATGATAGGGGAGGGAGTATGAAAGGTGAGCCCTCCCCTGCCTAAACTGACTGCACGCCCCTTGCTAAAGTCCCCTTTTTAGGTTACATTTTTATACCTGCCTCACAAAATGTTAAATTGATACATTGATAACATCTACAGCATTAATTCTGCCAAAGCCCAATTGAGGTATAAATAATTTCCTCGGTTTTGCAAACTACTATAGACAATTTATAAATTGTCTAAGTCATGTGATTCGGAAGAATACTAATCTTAGAGTTTGGCTTCAGGAAAACACAGTGTTGCCTTTGTTAGTAGAGGAAGATCTCTCCAATATAGCAGCAAGAGTTATTCTTTAACTGTGTAAAGAGTGCAGTTGTGTCACTAGGGGGTGCGGACCGCAGCGGGTGACACCATCTGATCGGATAATACCAAAATAGCAGAGGTGCTCTGCTATTTTGGTGTCACCCACTCAGATGGTGTCACCAAGCAGCGGTGATCCTGAACATACACCATGGGGCATGGCATTTCAGAAATGAAACCACGTCTGCTTTCATGCTCGCGCGAAAAGTCCGCAGTTGCGCACTGGGTGACACCAACCCTAGTGCTTCCACTGAAGGAGTGTTCTGGAAAATTTTATCCTTGTGTTTATTACTAGAAAAATGACATTGGAAATAATAAACTATTTGCAGTAATGTTAACTTTGATAGTAAAAACATTTACAGTATGTGTTACAGCCAAGTACCCAGTAATAATTTTGATGGCTCACAAAAATCAAAAATCAAATGTATGAATAATAACCAATTTAGGTGGGACTAATTCTTCCCTAGGATCAACTTCATCTTAGCCAATCACCCAGGTTATAAAAATAAAGTCAGATGTCTTTTCTCTTCTACAACCTTTAATGGGTCTATTCCTGTCTCTTCTGACTACGAACCATTGTTTCTCCTAATGAACTTCTAATAAATTAATTCTGCACAGAAAAAAGCGCCAACCTTCTACTTAAAAATAGTGATGAGTGGTTCGGTTTTACTTGGTTATGTACTTGGTTATGTTCGGATCTCAAAAACTGCATCATGTTGGCTATCCGGCTCTCATGTATTTTGGATAGCCAATAAGATAAATCCAAACTTGAGTTAATTTTGATGAAAAAAACCCAGTCAAAACCAAACCGCTCATCACTACTTAAAAATAGTAATTTCATCCCTGCCGTGAATAGTCTCTGAAAATATTGAAAGCAGAGTGGCCAGTAATAAATCAGGAAGACCTTTTGTCCTTGTGTCCCAAGGATAATTAATTATGCACAATTATTTAAAAAGAAAACCTTTATGAGCTATATTTACGAAGAAGCAACTTTTTTAAACCACCGCATCTCGGTGGGTTGGAGCTGAAAATTTAAAACTAACATTCAGTGTAAAGCACACCAGACTTTACACTAAATTTTACTGCTGACCTAAATTTTCAGCTCCAACCAACCGAGAAGTGGCGGCTTACAAGAGCCACTGGTTCGTAAATACAGCCTTATATGTTCAGTATAAGGTTTTTAATACATCTCTTGTAGGTCTAATCCATCCTTTGTTTACTCCTGACCATGCCCACAGTCTATATTGTGGTTTTACCCATAGCTCAGAAAAATTACTATTATATACTGTAGATAGTGGACATGGTTAATTACGATTACCAAGATTGCCTCTTTGCCCAATCTATGATTTGCTCCCGAAATGGCTCATCTCATATTAACAAATAATAAAAAAATCAGTTATGTAGGCTCTTTTTACTGTTTAGAGAAAATGTGGTCTTCTGAAATAATTCTGATATATATTCATGATCTGTTTGATCAGTGTCAAAACTAGTGAGTGGTGGGCCCAGGTGCAAATTCTAAACCTCAAATTAAGGACTCTTTGCGTGTGCCTGGATAAGGGGTGTGGGCTCATGGGGAAGGGGTGTGGCTTTTCTGCACACAGGGTATCGGTATTATTCATGTACAATGCAAAATAATCTTCAACCAAATTAGGTTAATCACAGGCTTCTGAGGAAGTTGTGGGGTTATTGCACAGTGAAACACATTGGGACCCACTTTATTATCCATCCAGACCAGCTTTATAGTCTGCATTTACCGTCAGCCCGCACCACTCTGCGAGACGCTCTTGCTAACAGCACAGACTTAACTTTCTTCATCTTGCGGGTAAGATTTGCCCCACATGTTGTATATTTATCAGAATTTTTAATTCATTATTCACATTAATAGACCATAATATATGGTCCCTGAGTGACTACATTATACTAACCACCTATTACCATCATCAGTTAGTTGTCTTTAACTATTCCTTGGTGTCCTAATTTTGTTTTAATTTTGAACTCATTAGTGACTATTTATATGTTGAATTTTTATACATACTGATATCAACTTGTCTTTTAAGAATAAAAAGTTTTTTAAAACCTATATCAACCAAGCTGTTTTCAATTGTTATTTATACTGTATCCACATTAGCACTATTCTCCATTTTTGTCTACTTGATTATATTGTTTTAGGAGATTGGAGATTGATACCCTCCATTTGAACAATTGTTTTCAGACAGCGCCATTGTGGTCACCCTTGTTACTATACATTCTTGTCTGGTTTGATCAGTGGAAAAACTAGTACTAGTGGGCCCAGGTGAAACAAAAAGTTTAACCCCCTGGTCAGGGGGTGTGGTATCAGTATTACTCATGTTACACAGATGGTGTAATGGTTAGCATTACTGCCTCACAGCACTGAGGTCGTGGGTTAGATTCCCACTATGGCCCTAACTTTGTGGAATTTGTTTATTCTCCGTGTGCTTGCTTGAGTTTCCTCCGGGTGCTCCAGTTTCCTCCCACACTCCAAAATTATACTGGCAGGTTAATTGGCTCCCAACAAAAATTAACCCTAGTGTGTATGTGTGTGAGCATGTGATAGGGAACATAGATTGTAAGCTCCACTGGGCAGGGACTGATGTGAATGGCCAAATATTCTCTGTAAAGTCCTGCGGAATTTGTGTGCGCCTGCCATACAAAGATGCCGAAGCCCTGGTGGGGTTGGTGCCCGCCAGCAAAGACGACGAAGTCCTGGGGTGGTGGCGGCCACGTAAAAGAGCTTAAGGGCCGCTGCCCCCCCTGAAAATGCTGAAGCCTTGGTGAAGACGATGAAGGAGTTGGTGCCCGCCAGGCAAAGACGTCGAAGAATAAATAGCAGCCATAAGACATAAAAGTAACGGATATAAACAATATCACAAAACAGGACAGTGCAATGGCAGCAAGTCAGTCCTATCTAATACTCGTATATATTACCAAATATATAAAGCCTAATATAAATGCGCCAGAAAGCGCATTGATTGTTTATATCCGTTACCTTTATGTCTTATGGCTGCTATTTATTCTATGTATATGCTTTTGTATATGTATGTTTGTCTTATGTTAAAAGAGATACTATTAAGTATTGGTCCTGTCCGGTAGCGGCATGTATGATATTGTCTGCCGGTTGCTAGGTGACCTAATGGCTTGTGCTTTCAATTGGTGTATAGGTGTCACGTGGTCCGGCCCCTCCGTGACGCTGATGCAGGCGCTCCCAGTGACGTCATATTTATGCGTGGGATTCCGCATGCAGACGGCAGCATGGACGGTCCGGTGGGGGTATATAGGTGAGTTGAGTGTTTGTACTTTTGAGCCCTGATGAAAATGTTTACATAAACATTGAAACGTTGGCAATACCTGTGTCCTGTGATATGTCTGCATTGAGTGCCGCCTGATCTACATGCTGTACAACGTATTCCAACGTGTTTGGTTTATGCGAGGAAGGCACCTGCGTTGTTCTCAATAAGCATCAGTGAGGAGTGCTGCTGGAGTGAATTATTTATTTATCTACTGTGGTCTTTGGCTGCTGTGGTTTGGCGAGCACCTTCCATCTGTATTTTCCCTGTTTCCTCAGGAACGTGAGCAAGTTTTTTCATTCAGTGTTTCTATTTATAATTTTTTTTCACATTTTTTTCACATTTGTTTTTTTTTTAAACAAAGGACTGTTTTTGATATCTATTTATTGCACGAAAGCACTTTTTTCCATCGGACCTATCTTTTCTGCTGGATTGTGATACTACTTTGGGTCTACTGGTATTTGCATTATAGTCGATTTTGCATTTTTGTAAATTTTTTAACATGTCTGAACCGATTGACACCGATTTGGATGAATTAATTGCTGGTATCGAACTTACACATGGAGAGACTTTTAGTTATTCAGATGCTGATGCTATCAACATTCATTTTAAAGAGAATCTTAGTGCCTCTAGTGGGAATCCTGAAAATATTGAATTGTTCCGGGAACTCATTAAACTAAAAAGACGTGAACAAGATTATTATTATCACGGGGTCACCTTGTCAGATTATCACAAGGAGGGGAAAATCCCCCGTGGTTTTCGTATAAAAAATGTGCCCACAATCGGTAGATTTAATATTCCCTTTTGTAAGAAATGGATTTCGATTCTCAATAAATGTTCTTATGATTTAATGCTTTTAGTTATTGAAGAGGTGTCTCGTGAACTGGCTGTTATTCGTACTAAAATCAATGAGTTTGAACTATTCACAAACCGACATTAACATCTGATTCCACTGTAAACTCTTCTGACAAATTAGCTGTACAGATCGATAAATATCGTAAGAAGTTGGTCCAATACAAAAGGGGAAATTGGACAAAGTAAACATGGACTATGCCAGAAAACAAGTATACCCACGGCTTACTGGGACTGGTAATATGGGGAGACTTCCTAGGAGGCGTCCTCCTCAACGTTATAATCGGGCCTTATTTGACACTGAAACATCGACTGATGGCACTACATCAGCTAGTGATTTGGAACCTTCATCTTCCACATATGGTCGCCACCCTTTAGGGGTTCGCACAAGGGCACAGGAAGCAGAAAACCTGTAGGCGCTACACAAGGCGCGGGGGTCAGGGTAAAAGGTCGAGGCAGCGGACGTCCGCCAATACCCAAAAATAAATAATATTCAACCTCTCCTCACGTAGGCTTACCCCCATGGAAACAAATGTCCTTTCTAAAGGCTTAAATTTTGTCCCTACCAATAACTTTGACCAGTTCCGTTGGAAAGTGGAACATTACAAATTGAGTCGACAGCTACGTTTACGCGAACACTTCAATAATGTTGTCTCTAATGAACATGACGAGTGTGCTGAATATCCTTTGGTACCTAATGCATTAAAAAAGAAGTCTAAATTTGACACTGTATCATCTAACCCTTCCATTTGGACATTTTGGCGTATGGTTGACCATGATGTTTTACAATCAGCTACTAAACATACACATGCACATTCTAATCTTACTAAAGATGAATGGCAAGCATTGAAGTCCTTAAGCACATATCGGGATATAGTAATATGGCCCGCTGATAAAGGCGGGGCCATTGTAATCCAAAATTTATCTGACTATGTATCAGGGATAAATCAACAACTAAATGACACAGATACATATTGTCATCTTTCTAAAGACCCCACAACCCTTTATAAACAAGAACTGGACGGTATTCTATCTCAGGCTGTTAATGATGGCATTCTTCCTATAACAGTGTCTGAATCCCTTAATACTACATTTCCTGTCACTCCCTTGATGTATTCTATATCCAAGATACATAAAGATTGTCATAATCCACCTGCAAGGCCAATCATCTCCGCCAGGGGATCTATATATCAACCGATATCTATTTTTTTGGATTCCATCTTGCAGCCTTGTGTACAGGCAAGATCTAGTTATTTAAAGGACACTACAACTTTACTTAACAAATTAGAGATTGATTTTGTTCCTACAGGCTGCATTATAGCTACTATAGATGTACAAAATCTATATACATGTATACCCCATCAACAGGGATTGGCTGCTGTGAGGTCTTTAATTACCAACAATTCACTGTATAAAGATCCCGATATCGAGTTTTTTCTAACGTTCTTACAATTAACTTTACAGCGCAACTATTTTATGTTTAATGGTTCTTTTTACCTGCAACAAAAAGGTTGCGCTATGGGATCGAATGTAGCGCCATCCTTTGCGAACTTCTTTATGTATGGTGTGGAGGATCAACTATTTTTTGGCAAGCCTGAAATCAGTTCCAACATTTTACTCTATTTACGCTATATCGACGATTGACTCCTATTTTGGACTGGACCTCGCTATGTACTTGAAAATCTGATCTTAGCCCACAATTCTTGCGACTCTTCGGTTAAATTTACATACCACATGGATACATCTACTGCAAATTACTTGGATGTCACTATTACAGTCTACAATAATAAGATTCATACCACAATGTTTACTAAACCGACAGATCGTAATAATATTCTCCTTGCAACAAGCCACCATCCTGTGGCCCTCAAAAGTGGACTTCCATACTCACAGATGCTGCGGGTGCGCCGCATCATTAGCGATGATTTGTCTCTGAATCAAGCCTTAGACACTATGATTAATAAGTTCGCTGTTAGAGGATATGATAGAGCCTCTCTCAATAAGATCAAATAGCGAGTTCTTAAAATACCTAGATCACAAGCGCTGGAATCTTCAAATAAAGACCATAAGAACAAAGAAAATTGATTCATTTGGGTTAACACCTTTGATTCTAATAGCAGCCAAACTAATCGTATTAGTAAATCATATTGGCCTATCATACAATCAGATACCCAATTAGGTCAATTGTCTGGAACGCGCTTGATGCCGGCTTATAAACGAGGTCGTAATATAAGAGACTATGTTATGAAAACAGATGTGACATCAGCTGTATCCACACAACAGGGATCTGCACAATCCACGTTTTTAAATGCTGGTCGTAATGGATGCTTCCGATGCCTTGGATGCACTACCTGCAGCTATTTGATAAGCGGAGAATCATTTTATCATCCATATTCGGGGAAGAAATATCAAATTCGACACTGAGTGACATGTTCAACGAAATTTGTGGTGTATTTAATTAGTTGCCCTTGCGGTAAACATTATGTGGGTAAAACAGAGAGGGCTTTCAAGGAAAGAATAGCGGTACATAGGTCTTCCATCAGGTCTGCTTTACAAACTGGCAGATCTGATCAACCAGTGGCCCGCCATTTCTTAGAGGCCAAACATAGCTTGGCTGCTTTACGGTATCGGATAATAGATCATATCAAAATCCCGACACGAGGGGGAGATCGTGGCCTGCTATGGTTACAGGCGGAGTATAGATGGATTTTCCGTTTGGACACTCTGTCTCCAAGGGGGCTAAATGAACATCTGGGACTAGTTGTTATCTGTGATCTACTTGGTTTCAAGTATTGCGGATAAATAATAATTTTTTTACCTGTATTTATGTCTGTTTGTGTGATAACCCTTTTTTGATATCTTTGACATACCAAATATATTTGGGATTGCAGCCTTTTGTATATTTCAGCACTTTCTGGCGCATTTATATTGGGCTTTATATAGTATATGATAGATTAAACTGGTATATTTAGAATCATATCACATCCTTATGTACTAATATAGCATAACTTTGTATGTATAAATGTGTACATGTAATGTGAAACTATTACTGTTCTTTTTTAATGGTTTGTGACCCCATCATAGTAGCGTGACTCAAATTTCACACCAATCTTTACTATATACCTACCAGCACGATAGTGGCTGTTATGTTGTACTTGACATAAGTTTGATTGCCCCGATTCCTCCCATCCAAATGCAGACAGACATAAGTGACACAATCGCGCAAATCTGCACTGCCGCATATGTATGTATAGATTGTTCTGGGCATCTGCAGTATGAATTCATGCAAGATGCTGGAGTCTTACTTCCTCTACATCAGCCCCTAAGTGTAAAAGTTACTCAGTTGATGCAATGCTGAAAATCTGTCCATGTACCGAAGCTCATTTTAGCAGCTGTTAAAAACAATAAACATACTCAGCATCAAATGGAATTTTATTCTGTCCATGGCCGGTACTCAATTGTTTTCGCGGTGCGGATCTTGTGTCTAAAGTGACGGGTGATCGCGGTGCACTACTCAATTGTTACTGCTTTTCACGCTGATCACACCCAAAGTGGTCGGGTTAAACCAAGTAAATCGGCACAATCGCGAAAAGTGCCGTTTGGGTGCCCAAACAGGTCACTTTTTGCCGATTTCAGCTCGCACCCCCCCTGGGGCTGCAAGCTGAAATGAATAGCTGGCAGCTGATTGCGCCCGATAGGAGCAACAATTGTAATAGCTCAGTTGGGCGCAAAGGGGGCTGGAAACAATTGAATTCCGCCCAATATATCTACTTGTGTTAAAGAATGAACATATCACTTTCAGGGACACATACAGCCACCAGTGGCAGATCTAGAGAGGGCAATTGCGTAGTGATTTAGCATATCCCTGCCACCTTCTGCATGGTAAGTATATTGAATGGATACAGGAAATGCTTTGTGGGGCCCCCTTGACTCGGGGGCTTATGTGCATGGTACACCCCATGCACCCACTATAGATAAACAGTGTTATACCATTAATCCATTGATAACTCAAGGCGTTAAAAAACAAATAGTAGCTACAAAATAACTAGCAAGCTGATACATTGCAACTGGTTACTGTAGCACAGGTTGTTCAGCTCATGTTTGTTTATTCCTTTGCAATTTATTTAAACAAATGTTAGTTTGCAAAACAGGTACTGTTATTATTAATATTGTGAAATACAACTGAATTATTGTCTGTAATTTCTATCTCGGCACAAGTAATGGATAAGAACTCTATTCATCAAGGGTTGACCTCGGAGTACCCCTACATGATTCACCAGACACAAAGATGCTTTAGCTGTGCATGCTATGGCACGTTTACTAATGGGAAAAGAAGAGTGAAGGAATGATATCGGGGTGTGGTTGGAAAGCAATTCGGGAAAACAGGCACATTTATTATATCAACACTATTCTGTTCACAGCAAGTAAATGTGCTCATAACTGGTATGGAATAGTAATGCACATAATCAATAGCACAAATACCATAACAGCTAAACTCTAAATATATTTACAGTAATTAAGTCTAGTGCCAGTCTTTACTACAATTATTTGCTAACAGCACTGCTGTAACTAGGACCATGTGCCATCACCCTATTGAGTTGCCAAGGGGGTATTTACTCCTGGCTGTTGGGATTTTGGTGCTCAAAATTCCTGGCACCAGCATCCTGACTGCTGGCATCCCAAAGCTAAGTATTGGGGTTAGGGGTAGGGTTAAGGTTAGGGTTAGGCAGCAGGAGGTAGGGTTAGGGTTAGGCTATTGGGGGGAGGTTAGGTTTAGGCTGTAGGGTAGATTAGGTTTGGGCTGCGGAGATGGAGATTTAGAGGTAGCGTTTGGATACTTATCAACAGGTGTCAGTATCCTTATACCTTAAAGCTTATGGAACCTTTTATGTGGATACATAATTTGTGAGTATGCGGGTTTTGATATAAAGACGCTAGTTAACTTGGAGCAGATGCATGCGCATAAAGCTAATAAACAGCGTTTTCATATAGGATCTTATGCATTCGCTAATATGCGACTAGTTAACAGCGCAATTGTGCGTATTAATGTGTATATGAGGAATGGTGAAAGATGCAATAGTAATATCACCATATGTACTTAAATGTGAGTTTATCTAAAATGGAGCTTGGGCGGCCATTCGCAAAATGGCGTCTTGCAATTTCATTTCCAAGATGGCGTCTTGCAGCCAGTCGCAAGATGGCGTTGCTGCGATTCAATTTTAAACTGATCTTGTCTCAGCCAATAATCCAGCTTTGACAGTCCACCCTTTGATAGCGAACAACATGCTACCACAATCTGTTATTAAAATATAATTTAGGCTTATATCTATATACTATTTAGTGTTATTATGGGATGGCACAAGGTGGTTCTTAATCCATCAATAATGTGTCTCTGGGTGGGGACATAAAACTACTATTATATGCACACTGCGGATCTTGGAAGATCATGTGAAAGGTGTGGGAAGGCACCAGTCTTATAAAAGCAGTCTTGAAGGGGAATTGAGACTTTACATAATCTGAGGTGTTTTAAAAATAACATTTCAATAATACATTCTATGCACGTCTAAATATAATACATTAAATGATGGTATTTCCTAGTTCAGGGTTGTAATGCAGTTCTATATTTACCTCGGTATTCATATTGTCATTACTGATCACCATCATAGTTTTGTTCTTGCATTTTACTCTATTTTTACATTTTCCACACTTCAGCACAATAGGAACACACTGGACGCATATGCCAATTATTATGATGACAATCAGTATAAGGATCAAGAATTTGCCTATGCTGGCGATCACTTCCTGAACCCATTCCCCTAGACCTGAGAACCATTTCACTGGGTTCAACCATGAAACCCATCCTTCTATCTTTTCCCGTACTTCAGCCACTGAAGCATTATGGTTCTTACGAAACTCCCATTTTAGCTGCAGAATTTCATCCATCTTCCGGTCTATCACCTCCTTGGGGTCGCTGGTATCATTGGTGACATAGGTGCAACATTTTACTCCAAATTGGGTGGCTAATGTTATGCAATACCCTCCAGTAACAGGAGTTAAATAATTCAACACTAGCCTGTGTTGCACTAGTTCTTTCTTGTATGCTTGAAATTCTCTCCCTGTATACCTGAATGTGTCATCAAACATCTCGGTGATATTATCTATCAATTTAGCAAGTTCCTGAATATATCTAAAATTTAATGTACCCCGAGCAATCCTGGTGGGATCCAGTGCGACTAAAACTTGAAAGCCAGTTGTCTCACTAATTAACTGAGTGGCTTTATGCACGTCACCAGGTATCTTATTTCTTTTGCCTCTGTGTTCATATTCTGTGTGAAGATATGGTGACAGTGTTTTTATGTATACCAAGCATTTCAACATGTGTGAGGGTCATAACTTCTGGGACTACTCTTCCCAGGTAACACAAACCTTCGGAACTCGGGGAGAGCCACTTATACGCTTTTCTTCCACATATAAAATATACATTATCAGGGAGAACATAAGGAATGGTATGCATCATTATCATTAAGCACATTTCCCTTGCAAACAATCCTATTTCTGGGTCTTCCATCTGGTACCTGCACCTTACCAATAATTTCTTTGGTGGAACTCAATGTATACCGATACCTAAAATGTTTCCCACCAGATTTAATTGAGCATAACAGATCATGGTTTATGGACTCATTATCAGCTCTTTGTGAGAAGGTCATCGTCTGATTATTCCCCGTCACTTCCCAACTCCCGGGTTTATTGGGGTTGGTTATGTTTAAACACAAAAGTGATCCATCTACTTGGAATTGATAGAGTTTGAAATGAGGTGGTTTGTTTGAGAGGAATTTTCCATCCAATGTTTTCCCTTTTTGTAATTCTAAAATTTCCGTGATATTCAGCGGAAATGGCACCAACCCTACATTATGCTGTCCCTGTGGCACATGTGAACACACCCAGCAATCAGTTTGATTTAACACTTTGCCTACCATGCTATGATAATCCTCTAAAGGATACCCACCCCAGTATGGGTTATATTTAGGTTTGCACCGTTGGATACAGTTCTCATCAACTAGGGACCCACAAAGCTCACAAATACAGGAATCTTTAGACGATAAACCTCCACACTGTCCCCAAGTATCCGGAATGACAGCTCTCTTAACAATAACAGTACTAAGATTGGTCAGACACTCCCCTGATTGGCATTGCATTCATCCTGACTCCTCTCCATCAGCACTGCCATCAGCTCCCATTTCCTCAATCGGTCTCCCATCACAGAAAGTGGATATTCCCGAACCGACTAGGATGGTGAACACTCTAAAAGAGAATATGAATATGAACACAGCAGGCCCGACCATTGTCACAACAAGACCTGCAAATTTCTCTTAGTTCAGGTATCTCACTACGACCTTTTCAATCCTCCCGGAACAAGCTCGCGAGCGACAGGTCCACGCTATCAGCCTTGTCTCCGACTTGTTTCTCCACCGGTTGATTGACCTTTTTGCAGTGAGTGGAATGGACCCAGGTATCTCTCTCAGCCACCTTCAAAGATGTAGTACTTGTCAGCAGCACCTGGTACGGACCTTCCCACCGATCAGTCAAACAACCTGAACGCAAAAAATTTCTGATCATAACATATTCTCCTGGTTCAACATCATGACAGTTAGTTTCAGGCATATCATGGGACAACAATTTAAGTTTCTGCTGCTGTTGCTTTAACTGCTTACTCATTGATATAAGATACTTTACAGTTACCACGTTGTTACCCTTCAAGTCTTCCTGTGGACTTATAATCAAATGAGGTTGTCTACCGAACAGTATTTCAAATGGGGATAGATTTAGAGGGGGTCTAGGAGTGGTCCTTATGCTATGTAGGACCAAAGGTAACGCTTCTGGCCATCCTAGTCCAGTCTCTGCCATGATTTTACTTAACTTATTTTTAATAGTCCCGTTCATCCTCTCTACCTTGGCACTGGCTTGCGGTCAGTAGGGGGTATGAAGTCGGCTATTAATACCCATCAGCTTACACATATTTTGAAAAACATCACCTGTAAAATGAGTACCCCTGTCACTCTCGATGATTTTAGGGATACCGTACCTGCATACAAATTCCTGAACTATTTTCTTGGCAGTAAACGCAGCAGTATTAATGGCCGCTGGGCAGGCCTCAACCCAATTAGAAAATACATCAGTGCACACTAATACATACTTAAGATTCCTGCAGGGTGGTAATTGGATGAAATCAATTTGTATCACCTGGAAAGGTCCATCAGTCGGTAGAATGTGGGACAGTTCAGTAGGGATCACTTTCCCTATGTTCTTCCTCAAGCAGGTCAGACAGGACATTGCTATCTTTTCTGCTTGTGAAGAAAAACCTGGTGCACACCTGTATGAGCTCACCAACTTGCGCATACCTTGTTTTCCCAGATGAGTCAGACCGTGTTCTGCCTCAGCCAGGCTGGGGTAATATGCCTTGGGGGCTACTGGTTTACCTTGTCCATCCCTCCAGAGCCCGGAGGACTCTTGCCCACATCCCTTGGACTTCCAAATGTATTTTTCCTGAATTGAACACAAATTTTGCATCTCAATTAAATTCAGCATATCAATTGTTTGGAAAGACATAATTTTTTCAGTTGGAGAAAACATTTTTAACCATGCTCCCGATTTTGCAGCTTCATCGACTCTGTTGTTGCTCAGTGACACCAGATCATCCTCACATGTATGGGCTTTACATTTATTTACTGCCACCGCTTTGGGCAGTTGGATTGCTTCTAAAAGATGTTTTATGTGTCAGGAATGTGCAACTGGTGTGCCTGCTGCTGTCATAAAATTTCTCAGATGCCATAGAGCCCCCAAATCGTGCTCTACCCCGAACGCGTACCTCGAGTCAGTGTAAATGTTAGCAGATTTGCTTGCTGCCAGTTCACACGCTCTAGTTAGTGCTATTAACTCTGCCACCTTGGCTGAGTGAGGAGGACCAAGAGATTTAGCTTCTATGATGTCATTATGTCTGCTGAACTCACCTCCCGCCAGCAACTCGTCTCCTTCCACCCTTTGTACATCATGTTGTGCATATTGTAAATACGTTGCTGGATTCAGCGTGTTGCAACATTTAACAGTGATGTTTGCGGGTGCGATTAGAGCTAGTTCCCATTTGGTAAACCTAGCTGAAGAGATGTGTCTGGTTTCAGCTGAGTACAACAGAGCAGATACAGCATGGGGAGTGTAGACAATCATATCATGACCCAGTACTACGTCCTCACTTTTACTCACCAATAGAGCGGTAGCTGCTACACTTCTCAAACAAGTGGTGAGTGATCTTGCTACAGTGTCCAATTGGGCACTGTAGTATGCTACGGGCCTACTGGCATCACCATGTTTTTGTGTAAAGACACCTGCAGCACAACCATTGGCTTCCGTACAATACAAATCTAAAGGTTTTTCATAATCAGGTATTCCCAATGCAGGAGCTTTTGTCATACTATCCTTAAGATTAAGGAAAGCCTGCTCTGATTCCTCTGTGTGTATGACACGATCAAGCTTTGAGGAAGAGACTAATTCCTGTAAAGGCGAGGCCAAAATAGAAAAACCTGGGATCCACATTCTACAGTATCCACACATTCCCAAGAAGGTACGAATTTGCTGTTGATTCTGCGGCAGTGTCATGTTTTGTATGGCCTGGATTCTATAATTTGTAAGATGTCGTAATCCCTGGGTAAGGCAGTGTCCCAAATATTTTACTCTGGATTGGCACGGCTGTAGTTTGTCCTTGTGTCCTGTATGCGAGAGATGAAGTAACAAAAGTTTTGTATCATTCAAACATGACATAAACGAGTCAGAACATAGCAATAAATCGTCCACATATTGAATTAAAACAGATCCATTGGCAGGTTGAAAAGATTGTAAACAGTCGTGCAATGCCTGGGAGAAGATACTGGGGCTGTCTATGAAACCTTGGGGTAAACGTGTCCATGTATATTGTACACCTCTGTATGTAAATGCAAATAGATACTAACAGTCAGGGTGGAGAGGCACAGAGAAGAAAGCAGAACAGAGGTCAATGACAGTGAAATGGGTTGCATTTGGTGGGATCTGCATCAGAATGACAGCTGGATTTGGCACTACAGGGTATTGGCTTTCTACTACCTTATTAACACCTCTAAGGTCTTGTACCAGCCTATAACCCCTCCCACCTCTCTTTTTCACTGGAAAGATGGGACTGTTGGCTACAATGGCTGTACGAACTAAAATTCCCTGTTGCAATAATCTCTCAATTATTGGAAAAACCCCGACCTCTACCTCCTGTTTTAGTGGGTAGTGGGGAATCTTTGGAGCTTGCCTACCGCTTTTTAAATTTACCATTACAGGGCTTACGTTTGCCATTAATCCAGTGTCCTGTCCATCCTTAGTCCAAAGAGAATCTGGAATTAGGGACAACACTTCATCTACCTGAGATGGATTTTCATTAAAACTTGTAGAGTGATACATTATCCTTTGGGGAGTGTCCAACATATCCCGCACCTCGTGTGCAACTCTCTCTGGGATATCTAAAAATACACCATCAGGGGTGCAATATATAACACATCCCATTTTACATAACAAGTCTCTACCCAGCAGGTTAGTAGGAGTTGCAGCAGCCAGAAGGAAATAATGCCTGGTATGCAACGGCCCAATAGTAACCTCTGTGGACTTTGTTAAAGGAAAATGTTCTACTTTACCTGTTACACCCATTGTTGGTACTGTCTCATTGGTCACCTGTAAATTAACGGGAGATTTTATCACTGACCTGGTCGCCCCTGTGTTTACAAGAAAAGGATATTCATTACCAGCTACATCAACCATCATGACCGGTTCTTCCCTAGTACTTTCCGTTAACCTGACTATCTGTAGACTACAGGTATGACCTGACCCCTAGCATTGGCTAACATTCTCCAATAAAGCATTTACGGCCACAATTGGAGCTTGTGCCTGCTGGACATTTGCTGGTCTCTGTGCATATCCCTTATAAGGATATCCAGGTCTTCCCTGATTTGGGGTTCCTACTCTTTTAACTGTACAGTTTCTACTTAAGTGTCCTGTTTGTTTACAATTAAAACATGTTCGTGGATCGGGTGAAGATATGTGTTGTTGTGAGGTTTGAGCAGAGGGTAAAGGTGGTGGGTATGGTTAAGGATAGGGAGGGTAAGGGTATTGTGGGGGATATGAAGTTTGTGAGTAGTATGGGACCTGTGGTTGTATTGGTTTAGTGGAATAAAGCTGTGTTTGTTGTTGCGTGGGGTTCGTGAGGGCACATAACTGTTCAGATGTAAGTGTGTGTGCAGGTGCGAGTGTGTCTGTTGGCTGTGATGTTACCGTCATTCCCTCCAGAGCTTGGATACTGACAGCCATTAGTTTTTCGCTCTGGGCCTCTCTCTTCTTTGAGATGTTTTTATCATGTTCTATGGCAGATTCTATGAGGGTATCTATTGTGAGTCCCCTCCAGCCAGGCTGTGAGGTCTGAACCCGGGTCTTTAAATTCTCTTTCAGACTGTCCATGAGTACCGTGACTATCATTCCCCTGTAGTGAGTGCTATCTTTAATATCCTCTAACCCAGTGTACTGGGTGATAGCCTGCAGAGCCGAGGTCGCAATAATCTTCTGCAGATTCACTCTCCTTTTGCTTAATGGTGAAAATTTTGTTCCAGTTAATTACTACTGGAAAATATATACCCAACTGAGTTACAATGCGGGAAATGTTACCTTGGTTTACTTGGTCTGTTAAGGGAACGTCACCATCCAATACACAATCCATGATAAATTTTGTCACGTCGGTATTGCATGGTAGACAGGCCCTTAACACCACACGCCAATCTTTATTAGTTGACTCATGTGAACTACCCAAATTTCTCAAAAATCTTTGACATTTGGCTAGTTCCTTTTTGGGATCAGGGAAATCATTTATGATGGAATTTAGTTCTGCTCTTGTCCAAGGACAGTGCATTACTACTTCCCTCGTGGGCACTACACCGTTCGCATCTGCATTTCCATTCGGAACAGTTATCATCCGAATGGGATGCAGACCGTTAGCGCCGCTACCATTGACCTTGTTACCTGGCTGGGGTTTAATCTGTTGCTGCTACGTATGGTATTAACAACTTCCTCTACGGGTGCACAGGTTGTTAACACTTCCCTTGCTGTTACCGATGGAGATGGTAACAGCAAGGGAAGTGGTGATGCAGCATCTATCGTGATTGTGGTGATGCAGCATCTATCATTTGCACAGCATGGGAAATGGCAGACATTGCAATAGGCTCATCATCCACATCATAAACATTTTCTTTATGGTTGCTTAAGAGAGGGTACAAATTGCTTGTTACTTTTTTATGGGTATTTTTGGTAACTGTACTTATACCTCCTTTCACATAAGGTGGGGGAGGTGAGCGTGAACTGCTGGCAATACTCTCCACAATGCTACCTTGCTGCACGTGCACGCAATTTTGCGGCCCGCCCGCATTGCAATTTAGCGTCGCGGATGTATTCTCTAGCAATGCGCTCACAACGCTAGTTTGCTTCGCTTGCACATTTTTAAGCCACGCATCCCCTTCATACTGCCACAATTTTAAACATTTGACCTTTTTCGCTCGGGAGTGCATCAGACTGATGTGATCCCGGACATTATCTAGTACATTTTTATCAAAACTACCAATTCTGGGAAATGGTCTAACACTCTTCATCGTCATTTTAAACCATACATCACAATACCTTATCGCATAAGTACCGTACTTAGTATGCATAATACGACGGGCCGATCCAATCGGCACTTCCATTAGCAGCACATCATTGTCTAACATCTCTACTGTTTGCACGGCTCCCATTCTGAGACAAATCCTACGCTTTTCAATAAAGATTTAAACTGGTGAAAGACAATCAAGATACTTTCACTTACCTGTGGATGATTTAAATCAGCAGCGCCCACACACCTGGATAAGATTTGAAAAAGGCAACTTCCACACCGAATAAGATTTAGTAAGGCAACTTCCACACCTATGGAAATTTATGTCAGCTACTTCCACGCACCTCTCTACAACAAAGACAACATGTACACCTGCTACTGTGTATACAACGGTAAAGCTGCTTACCGAGCGACTAGCACTTAGCCCTTAAAGGTCATACAGTACCTCTAACTGTAGGGAACAAGTTACCCCTACCAACAAATACTCACTGTTACATACTTTTTCCTGCGTGAAAAATACACGTTAACCCAGATATTGATAACAGTTGAAAAATGTAAACCTCAACGGCTTTGTTTAAACACATTGCAGCACAACCGGAACTACGTATACGCTATTGTGCGACCAGTCGCATACACAATAATGCGACTACCACACAACTGTATGACAACTTTTAGCTGCGCACACAAAAGTGCGTCTTTGCTGTGCGCAAAACTGCGACTCAGCCGCGTACTCAATACTGCGGCACCCCTTTAAACGTTAGGTTCTATCAACAAAGGAAAACAAACTTTTTCCTCTCTTGTCCCTGGATTTTAGTCAGCTTCCTTGGCTCACACGGAAACAGATAGTGATCTTTCAGCACAAAGCGGTTGCAGGTAAACCCTGCATGTGGCCACTCCACCCTTTGCTGAAATATCGATAACCGTATGTACCATGTGAATAGGTAAGTGACTTCACTACGAGCCCCCAACTAACGATACTGCCTTAGAACCTCTATTCAATTATTCCTATACCTTATAATATCCTGCCTATACCTTCTAATATCCTGCCTATACCTTCTAAGGATGACACTAATTTGCGTATGCAGTCATACAGTAAATAAAGACTTCAGACCTGGAATCTGTGGTTCCAAAGCACAAGTATTATTCAAGTAAAAGTACAGTCAGTTACACGCTATTGATCCAGACACAATTAGGTGCAAAGGAATTATACAGACCCAAGTACAGTATACATATGCAGCGCTTCCGGACTAGATGTTAGGCACCAGCAAGAAACCCCTCGTCAATCAGCATTCAGCATGAAGACTAAAACCCAGTGTTGGAGCATACATATTTATACCCCCCTGGAATAGACAAAACAATAGAGAAGTTTGTTGCTGATGCCATTGGTTCCCAACGGGGATGCATCTGTTACAGAGCATTTAACAGGCTGATTCAAATAGACCCAACCCAGCCTCTAACAACTGGGGGTCTCTGGATTCCAGCCTCATGCAACATCCTAACAGTTGTTCATATAATATACATTTTGTTGCTTGAAGTCTCTGCGGTCCATAAGTTGAGAATGCATGATGCAATCTCCACACGGATGATACCGGAATACTGTGGAAAGAGTATGCATCAGTACAAAACCAAACACGGCTTACTTAGCATGTATAAAACCTTAGTTACCAAATAATCTTTATTTCACAGCATTTATACTAAATGAACAAACTTAAATCTTATACCTTAAAGCTTATGGAACCTTGTATGTGGATATGTAATGTGTGAGTATGCGGGGTTTGATATAAAGACGCTAGTTAACTTGGAGCAGATGCGTGCGCATAAAGCTAATAAACAGTGTTTTCATATAGGATCTTATGCATTCGCTAATATGCGACTAGTTAACAGCGCAATTGTGCGTATTAATGTGTATATGAGGAATGGTGAAAGATGCAATAGTAATATCGCTATATGTACTTAAATGTGAGTTTATCTAAAATGGCGCTTGGGCGGCCATTCGCAAAATGGCGTCTTGCGATCTCAATTCCAAGATGGCGTCTTGCAGCCAGTCACAAGATGGCATTGCTGCGATTCAATTTTATACTGATCTTGTCTCAGCCAATAATCCAGCTTCGACAGTCCACCCTTTGATAGCGAACAACATGCGACCAAAAATTGTTAAAAATTGACCTTTAGTAAATATACCCCAAGTACTCATAAGGGTCTGCAATGGAAGGTTTAGAGTTGGTGGTTGAGAGTGTGACTGATTTTACCTTAAGAAAATATCAGATGATTTATGAGCCATACAAAAACAGATCTTTAATCATAATCTATGAAATGTATCTTATCAATTAAACTAGTATTTAATCTATTTATCATACTCATATAATTTACTCCTTAG
The DNA here is from genome assembly GCA_031769625.1 of Taudactylus pleione. Taxonomy (NCBI): domain Eukaryota; kingdom Metazoa; phylum Chordata; class Amphibia; order Anura; family Myobatrachidae; genus Taudactylus; species Taudactylus pleione. The sequence continues at coordinate 8,898,644 of JAUIMM010000052.1, read as the reverse complement.
ACATTGTTACTGACATGCAGATTATTTCCAATGTGCACCTAGATCTGTAAAATTATATCTCAGGGGTATACTAACTTTGCTACAGATTGGTAAAATAGAACTCACGTTACAAATTATTTTATATCTAATTAGATCATACTAAATCTAAACTATATAGTTACACATACACCATTATCTCTAGCAAGAATATATTTCCAGTACATTATTTTCTAGTAATACTGGCTTTATATCCAGGTATTATTCTGCATATGTTTAAAAATGGACCATTATCGATCTAACGGGCTATTAATAAAATCTTATATAATAATTAAGTTATCTGGAGAAGCATCTAGAGGTTGCATTACTTCTAATTAGTCTATTTTTATCAAAAACTTCCCACACAATGAATAGAGACCATTAGGGGTATTATTAATTAATCACTAACTCATACCCAAGTAACCACCTCCCCAATATTATTTTAGAATTTAATGGTGTTAGATTATTAGCTACAACATGGATCTTTATTTATGTATGCAAATAAATACATAGAATCCCGCAGCTATATTTTTTAATTATCCATTTATCTGTATGCATTGGAGTGCCAACTACGAAGAATCATAAATTAATCTGTCACTAGAGTCTTAAGGTGCATATCCACTACATGAGAGTGGAACGACTGTACGATTACAACATTGTAATTGTTCAATCATTCACCATCCTGTGCAGTGGATAATGTGCCCACACTGAATTATATGTCATTCAGTGCAGGCACCCTCCCTCATCCCCGAACATGCACAACCTGTCAATATCTACAGGCTGGCCTGCATGTTCAGGCGATGACAAATGCCAACAACAACCAGCGGGAACGCGCATCGCTGGTCGTTGCCGACATTTTACTACACGATTAATGACCGATTGAACAATGTTGTAATACAGGTTAGGCACCCCCCAGGAGGGTTAGGTTTAGGGTGCGAGAAGTGGGGGTTAGGGTTAGGCACCACTGGAGGGAGGTTAGGGTTAGGCACTAGGGTGGGTGGTTAGGGTTAGGCACCACTAAGGGAGGGTTATGGTTAGGGGGGAAGGGTAGGGATAGCATATTTACCACCCCTTACATCTGGGAAGCAGCAGCCGGTATTTCATACCTAACCCATTATAAGTGCTCCAACCTGGAAGAGAGTCCCTGGTATCTTCCAATTTTATGAAGCATGATGAGCGGGTTCGGATTAGTTTGGATTTTCCCGCTAAATTCAGATTTTTTCCACCAAAAATCGGGTCTCAGAAAGAGGCAAAACATCATCTTTCATGGACAAACATAATCATTCCTGGACTTTTGTCCAGGAATTATGTTTGTCCATGAAAGATGACGTTTTGCCTCTTTCTGAGACCCGATTTTTGGCAGGAAAAATCCTAACTTGGCGTGAAAATCCGAACTAATCTGAACCCGCTCATCTCTAATTTTGAGACGGGGTCCATATTTACACCTGCTCTCACAAGGTCTGTGTGTACTCTTTTTAGGTGTTCAGATGAACTACTCAATAATGTTCATTCTAGTTCGTATCCTAGCCGTACGTGTTGCGCTGTTCCACTATCTTGTGGTAGTTAACAGTACATCAGACCTGGTTCTACCAATCAGCTAACAGCATGCTCTTCCCTGAGAACTTGGATACTATCTTACCATTTGTGAATGGTATCCTTGCCCGTAGCAGACATCCCTGTGTTTTTATCTGTTGCGAAATCTGGTATTTACATGTGACACAGTATAATATGCAATGAACGGTCCCTGATCTTCACATATCCAATACCTAATAGAAAGCTTATTATACGTATTTATAAGAAGCAATTAAGGCTGAAATTCTCATTTAAACCATATGGGGATACTGTGTTAAGATATTGTATCCAACGTGCCTCACACTTTAAAAGTGCATTAGCCCTATTTCTACCTCTTATGGATTTATGGATAAAATCAATGATTTTGTACCGAAGTGTTGAAAGATTATGCATATACGTCTTGAAGTGCCTAGCTACAGGCTGGTCCACTTCTCTACTTTCAAGGGCTAAATGTATGGAAGACCTGTGTAAGGCCATTCTCTCCTTAAACTGTCTTGTGGTCTTCCCTATATAGAGACCACAAGGACAGCGAATATAATAAACAACATGTGGTGTGGAACATGTTACTACATGTCGTATTAGCAAATGTTTGCCTGTATGTGGGTGTGTGAAGAAACTGCCTGTTTCTAAATACCCACAGCTTCTGCATCCTGTGCACACTTATAATAACCAGGTTTATGGGATAAAAAATTGACAGCTGTGGGTTTCCCTCTGGATGTTATATAATTGGGTGAACGCCGGACAAGCGTTCGCTGAAGTTTCCTCCTTCCTCCTGTTAGGATCTGTAGTTAGTAGCATACTGTTTGCAGTTCCAGTCTTGGTTGCTGCTGAGCCTCTGCACTAATTACTGCCTGTCTGTGTGCACTATCAGGTGCACACTGATTGATTCTCCTGTCTGAATACAGCCCAGGTGCTCAATAATCTGTCATTAGGGAGACTTGCTCTGGTTGGGGCCTGTTTCTGTTAAATTCCAGCCAGCCCTTCACTCCTTGCCGCTGATAGAGTTTCTCGTACTTCTGGTTGTTCCAGTCTCTTGTTTTCCAGTTGAGTTCCAGAGCCAGTCTACTGTGATTATCTACTGCCGTTTGTCACATCCAGATGGCGCAGTCTGCAGTCCACCTGCTCGTGCTGCTTGTGTCATCTAGGCGGCACGGTGCGTTTCCTCCACCTGAAGCGCCAGTCAGTGTCTGGCGCCAGTGTCAACCCGGCGACACTGGCCGCAACTCAGCGGTCCAAGAGCGCATTCCAGCACACCATCGCCAGTGTCATCCCGGCAGCACTGGTAGCAACTCAGCATCCTCCTGCCTAGTCGTTCTGCCCTCAAGACAACAACCAGCCCAAAAGGTGCATCACCACTCATAAGCCCACAGGCCTCAACCAGCCCAGAGGCTGTTATCGGCCCAAAGTTCGCATCTCAACCCATAAACCCACAGGCCTCACCCAGCCCAGAGGCTGCTACAGGCCCAAAGGCTGCATCCCAACTCATAGGCCCACAGGCCTCAACCAGCCCAGAGGCTGCTACCAGCCCAAAGGCCGCATCACTACTTTTAGGCCCTCAGGACTCAACCAGCCCAGAGGCTGCTACCAGCCCAAAGGCCGCATTACTACTTTTAGGCCCACAGGCCTCAACCAGCCCAGAGGCTGCTGCCGCCTCAAAGGCAGCACCACAGCTTACCGGCTCTCAGGCCTCAATCAGCCCAGAGGCTGTGACAGGCCCCAAAGGCCGCATCACAATTATAAGGCCGCATCTTGTCAAGATACTCCAGCCCTCAGGGCTGTGCAGGATTTTTCCTTACTAGTGGCTCTGAGCCCTTAACATTATCCCCAGCCAAAAAGAAATTATATCCGCAGGGTTGGTGACCTTTTCCATCATGGACCCCAGTCAGAATCCAGCTCAGATCCTGGCTAGCCAGATTCAGATTTTGACACAAAAAGTGCAGGAACTGTCTCTCCGAGTGGAGGAAACCCGTGGTGCCACTGCATCCACTATAGTAAGCCTAAACTGAACATTCCTGACCGGCTCTAAAGAAACCGGAAAGACTCTTTACATTTCAAAGAGAGCTGAAAGCTCTATTTCAAACTCCGACCCAGGTCCTCGGGTTCAGAGACCCAGCAAGTAGGCATTGTCATTTGCCTGCTTCAAGGTGACCCATAAACTTGGTCCTTTGGACTCCTGTCCTCCAATCCAGCTCTTTTGACTGTGGATGTGTTCTTCAAGGCACTAGGACTACTCTACGATGACCCAGATAAGGCAGTTTTGGCAGAGGCGAGCCTCAGATCCCTTAAACAGGAGAATAGAGCTGCAGAAGATTACTGCACCGAGTTCCGTAAATGGGCTGCCGATTCTGGGTGGAACGATCTGGCTTCACGTAGTCAGTTCCGGTGGGACTTGTCAGATGAAATCAAGGATATCCTGGTCCAATATCCAGCCCCAAGTTCTCTGGACGATCTCAAGAGCCTGGCCATTTGTGTTGATCGACAGCTTCGGGAACGCAGAATGGAGAAGAAGTTACCTCCTCAAGCCCCTCGGTCTCCGTTATGGACTGCGCCACCTCACTTCGATGAACCTGTGCAGCTGGGAATGTTTCACCTTCACCCTGAGGAGAAGTGCAGGAGACATTTGTTGGGCTTATGCCTTTACTGCAGAGGTAAAGGTCATGTGGCCCAGCTTTGCCCTCTGAAGTTGGGAAAAGGCTAGGTGAACTTGGGGAGATCCATCTAGGCCTTGCATCTGTCTCCCAGGAGAATTCTGTCCTGGTCAACACAGTCATTCATCTGTCCAACACACAGGTCTCCGTCCCAGCATTTATCGACAGTGGTGCAGCGGACAATTTTATGGATTTGTCTTTTTTCAAAACCCTGGGTCTGACTCCGCTGTCATTGTCCTCGCCTGTGCCAGTAATTGGATTGGATTGATCCAGTCTTTTCAAAATCCCAGTGCTTTATCGGACTCCTCATGTGCAGCTGTCAGTCGGGGCTCTCCACCATGAGGAACTCTCTTTTCTGCTCTTGCAGTGTCTGCTGGTTCCGGTGGTCTAGGGGTTACCCTGGTTGAAGAAGCATAACCCTGTGATCCAGTGGCAGACCGGTGAAATTCTGGAATGGGGTACGTCATGCTTCTCCCAATTTCTGTCTCAGCGTATCCGTCTAGCTGCTGCTGCATTTGCTCCTTCTATTCCGGCTCCATACCGTGCCCTAACCGAAGTTTTTCTAAGAAAAAAGCAGATGTCCTGCCTCCACAACATTCCTTTGACTGTGCCATTGATTTGCTGCCAGGTGCCGATTATTTGCCTTGTCCGTACCGGAGGACAAAGCCATGCAGGACTATATTCAGGAGGCCCTGGAAAAAGGTTTAATTCGTCCATCTAAATCCCCAGTGGGAGCTGCATTTTTCTTTGTGGAGAAAAAATATGGATCCCTCAGACCCTGCATTGACTACCATGGACTAAATCAGATCACAGTTAGAAATGCGTATCCCTTACCGCTCATCTCTGTTCTGTTTGACCAACTGCGAGAGGCTTCCATCTTTTCTAAAATAGATCTTAGAGGTGCATACAACCTCATTCGCATCAGAAAAGGTGAGTGGAAGACGGCGTTCAACACGCATTCTGGACACTTTGAATACCTCATCATGCCGTTTGGCCTCTCCAACACCCCAGCCGTCTTCCAAGATTTCATCAATGAGGTTCTAAGGGATTTTGTGGGAGTCTTTGCAGTGTATTACTTAGATGACATCCTATTCTAGTCTAGTGCAGATCTTACAAAGACTCTTGACCAACAACCTATAAGCCAAACTTGAGAAGTGCAAATTTGACGTGAAGGAGGTGTCATTTTTGGGATATATCATCTCTTTGCAAGACTTCTCTATTGATCCTGGCAAGGTAAACGCCATCTTGGATTGGGAACAACCCACAATGCTGAAAGTCATCCAGCGATTCTTGGGCTTTTCTAATTATTATCAGATGTTCATGAAGTCCTTCTCCTCGATTGTGTCACCCATTGTGGAGTTAACAAAGAAAGGAGCAGAGGTTGCGAATTGGTCTCCTGAGTCTATTCAGGCCTTTAGGATCTTCAAAGAGGCTTTTGTGTCAGCTCCTGTTCTCTGGCAGCCCAATCCTGAGTTTCCCTTCATTGTTGAGGTTGATGTATCGGAAGTTGGAGTAGGTGCTATCCTGTCACAGAAGAATGGTGCTATCCTGTTGCAGAAGGATGTCAAAGATGGCAAGCTTCTCCCATGCACCTTTTTTCATGGAAGTTTGATTCAGCGGAGAGAAACTATGATGTGAGCAATCGAGAGCATTTGGCCATCAAGTGGGCCTTTGAGGACTGGAGGCACTGGTTAGAGGGGGCTAATCATGTATTGATGGTACTCACAACCATAAGAATCTTGCCTATATTGAGAATGCAAAAAGGCTGAATGCGAGACAGGCCCACTGGGCCTTGTTCTTTACTCGATTTACTGGATCTAAGAACATCAAGGCGGATGCCCTGTCTCAAAGTGTTTCCATCACTCATCCTCCAAAAGCCTCGGAAGAGAACATCGTGCCGACTTCCAGAATCCATTTTGCTGTGACCAGGACCTTGGCAGATTCTCTCAGCTCGTGCCAGTCTGAAGCCCCTCGTGAGACACCATCTGGAGTGCTATTTGTCCCTGAGAGACTGCACAAGGAGGTGCTGAAGGATTTTCATTCCTCCAAGATGGGGGGTCATCCTGGCATTGCCAGAACTCTGAAGCTGATGTCTCGTTATGTTTGGTGGCAGTCCATGTCACGGGACACTTGGGAATTTGTCTTGGCATGCGATGTCTGCTCGAGAAATAAGACTCTCTGGACCGCTCCTCAAGGCTGTGTCCTCTTCTTATGCTCTCTAAGCCATGGTCCCATATTGCTATGAACTTTGCTGTCATGTTTCTCTGTCATCTGGACTGTCGTGGATCGGTTCTCCAAAATTGTGCACTTTATTCCCTTGAGAAAGTTAACATCTGCTAAGGTGTTGTCTACACTTTTTATCCACCATGTCTTCAGGCTCCATGGACTTCCACTAGACATCATCTTGGATCGTGGTACGCAGTTTGTTGCTCTGTTTTAGAGATGCTTCTGTGCTGATCTGGGTATCAATGTCAGCCTGTCCTCAGTATACCACCCACAGCCCAACGGTCAGACGGAGTGGTCCAATCAGTCGTTGGAGCAGTTCCTCCGCTGCTTAATTTCCAAATGTCAAGACGATTGTGCACCACTTCTGCCCTTTGCGGAATTTGTATAAAACAATTCCTGCCATTCTGCATCCTCCATCTCTCACATCTTAGGAGTAATTCATTCAAGCCTTTTGCTATGGGAACTTATGTCTCTTCTTCTGTGTCAAGGCTACGGTCAGTATGGAAGAAGATACACCAGGCTCTCCTTCATGCGTCTGGACAATCCAAGGCACGGGCAGACATGCATCGGAGACCGTGTAATTTAAGAGTTGGTGATCTGGTGTGGCTATCTTCCAGGAATATCAATCTGCACTAGAGGTTGCAGAAATTGGGGCCAAAGTTCATCGGGCCATTTCGCATCATTGCCCAGATCAATCCCGTAGCCTTCAGGCTGAAGTTACAGAAGAGTGCAGTGTAAAAGAGATAGTTAAGAGCAGCCAAGGCTGCATATAAAGAATGAAAATAAATATAATATATAATAAACAAACAGTGAAGGGTTAAAATGTGTTATAAAGGAAAAATGTGTTATAATGCGGTGCCCTGAAACAGATCAGCCAAAGCAATCCAGGGGGACCCATGCCCCCAAAATGAACCAAAGCTGCACTACACAGTCTAAATATTTTCAGGACTTACCTATTTTGTGCCTTTGACTGGTGTGCATATTACAATGCCAGACTCCATGCTCTAACCAATGTAATAAGGGTGCTAGCCTGAGTCTAGATCAGATGCTACGATAGGCCATAACTATTTCGCTGTTTGTGCTACATAAATACTAAAAGTATTGTAGCATTGTACAAAAGGCAATTTTCTTTCAATGATTTGTAGTTTTTGTTCCTCATGCTTTAATAATTGCTCCCTTGGGATGGCCAAAACTCTTTCTTTGGTTCTGAGAAGATCTTTTTGTCTGTATCCCCTAACTCTGAAATCAGATACTATACGATCTATTTCTTCTGTTGTTTTAACCATATCACCCGTTATCCGTTGGACATGCAAAACTTGGGAATATGGAACTCCTCGCTTAGTAGATATAGAATGTTGGCTAGTAGCATACAAAGTAGGATTTCTATCCGTCGGTTTCTGATATACGGAAGTATGCAGATAATTATTCACTTGTGTGATTTGTACATCCAAGTAATGAACAGCAACAGCACTGATCTCATAAGTAAATTTAATGTTCTCATCCAGACTGTTTACAGTCGTCATCATTTCTGTAAATTGGGATTTTATACCCTACAAAAGATATGACAGCCTGGCGCTAACAGAGCTAAAAAAAATGAACTGATATAGAGCAGCTGCATACACTTATGGGTCTGTGTAAACCCAAATATAGATCACCTATAGTGATCGCAAAGAAGAAAAAACAATGATGGTGTTGCGCTAATATAATAGTATAATTAATGTTAGCAATAGCTTAACATTGAAGATAGTAAATTCAAGACACCAAGTATGTGTACCAAACAGTAATTTTATATATATATATATATATATATATATATATATATATATATATATATATATAATATTTTGCAAGTCCTGCACACTCAAACATATATTAAAATGCTGGGTGCTTGGTCATATAGTGCATATAGAAAAAGAACCAAAATTGGTACACCAGCAATACCAATGTTCAATGCAAAAAAGTTATTTTATAATTCCATATCAAAAAATCGTCAAAAACAACATTATATCAGTTCACTAAAAGTGCCAAGTAGTGCTAGGTAGTGCATATCCAAAGGGTACTTATCAGTGACCATACAGCATGAACCGATATAGCAGCATCGTGAGAGGAAGCCCGACAGCTGTTTCGGCGCCCACCGGCACCTTCCTCCTGGGGCATAACTAACACAGTGCGCGTCTGTCCCATATGTACCATCACAAATGAATCGCACCTGTTGGTCAATCAAATGCACCTGCTTAACTCACCTTAATAGTGTTTCAGTATCCATGGCCATGCTGTCCGCCGCGTCCAACGGGGACCCAGAAGTGACGCGTGCGTGCCAATGGAGTTTGCGTGTCAAAAACCGGAAATGACATTCCGGTCAAACTAACACTGCAATAAATCTAATACTTTGAAGTAACTTACTCGGTGCAAAAGGTAATGACCTCAGTAGCGGTTACACTATGTGACAGAATACGGGACAAACAAACAATTAAACACTTATATATAAGAGAAAAAAAGAAAAAAGTATATTGCTGTACTAACAAAACTTAATCACAAAAAGCAATTAAGATTCAGTTCTTCATTTAAACCTAGATGTGATAGTGTTCGTAGATTGTATATCCATCGACTTTCACTCTGAAGCAGACGTTTATTACTATCCCCGCCTCTTGGAAATGGAGGTATGTGGTCAATAGGCATAACTTTAAAATCCAAAGGATTATGTTTATTCTCAACGAAATGTCTGGCAACAGGAGGAGTATTACCATCAATAATCTGGAATGCTTTGCGTATAGAAGATCTATGTAACGCAATACGTTCTTTCAGCATTCTAACTGTTTTGCCAACATAAAGATGGTTACATGGGCATTTAATGATATATACCACAAATTTGCTTTCACAGTTAAGACGATAATTGATGTGATGTAATCTCTTAGTCTTGGGGTCTTCAAATTGGTCACCAGTAAGTAAAAACCTACAATTAATGCACCCTGAGCAACGGAATACTCCTTTCTTCAAAGACAGCAAAGTTCTAGGGCTCTTGATGCTGATGTCAGACTTGGTAATGATATCTTTCAAATTGTTACTTCTTCTGTAACTGAAGAGTGGTGGATTTTTACAGCATTCTGATAGAAGAGGATCCGTTTGCACTATGTGCCAATGACGTAGCACTGCACTTTTTATAATTGGTGAACTGATAGAAAAAATAGTATTAGAGACCAATCTTTCTGATTTTTTATCAGTAGTTTTGCTGCTATTCAAAAGTGTGGTTCTATCAAGTTGTATACATTTCTGTACAGCTTCATGGATTTCATTAGGATCATAGCCACGATCTATGAATTTTTTGCCCATTTCGTTTAAAGCATTGATTAAATCATTGCTGCTGGAGGTTATGCGTACCACACGGAGAAGTTGTGAGTATGGTAGACCCTTTTTAAGAGATAAAGGGTGAAAGCTGTCTGCGGCTAGAAGAGTATTTTTGTCTGTTGATTTCGAATAAACAGAAGTCTCTATTATACCAGTAGAAACATCTACAAACACATCAAGATAACTAATTCTCTGTGTACTGAAACTGATGGTAAACTTAATTGTACTTATACCAGTATTCAAGTCATCCACAAATTTAAGGAGATTCTGTTCGCCACCAGTCCACACCATGAAGATATCGTCTATATACCGTACGTAAAAACTTATATATTTAGCCAAATAATGAGACATGATATGTTTTTTCTCATACACGTACATGTACAAATTCGCGTATGCCGGGGCCATATTCGAACCCATCGCTGTGCCCCGGCATTGTAGGTAAAAGGTGTTATCAAAAAGAAAATAGTTCTTATGTAAAATTATATCAATGAGCAAAACGACAAAATCTGCTGGTGGACCTTCTTGGTATGAACTGGTGGCAAGCAGCTCTCTTATGGCTGACATGCCATCTGTATGTGGAATATTAGTGTAAAGATTAACGATGTCCATCATCACTAATAAGACATCGTTAGATGGTAAAGAAAACTGTCTCAACAAATTAAGGAAATGAGTTGTATCTTGTATGTAATATTCTGATTTTTGGACCAGTGGCTGTAACAGAAAATCAACATACTGGGAAAGTGGTTGGCATAAAGAGTTTTGAGAAGAAATTATCGGCCTTCCAGGAGGATTAACTAAACATTTGTGAACCTTGGGTAAGATGTACAATAGGGGAATCACAGGGTGATCTTGAGTTAAAAACTTTGCTGTATTTTCATCTAACCAAAAATTGGATAAACCCATATTAATAATGCTGTCAATCTCTTTTTTATATTTCCATGTAGGATCAGTAGATAGTTTTTGATAGCACGTCTGGTCAGATAGTTGTCTCATCACCTCATTGATATAATCAGATCTATTTAAAATGGCTATGCCTCCGCCCTTATCGGCTGGCCTGATAATTATTTCTTTATTATTTTGGAGAGAATCAATGGCTGCTATTTGGTCACCAGTAAGATTATTATATGACATTTTTTGTTTATATATAGTAGGCACTACATCTCTTTTTACTAGTTTGATAAAAGTATCAATGAAAGGACTTTGCACCATCGGATCAAACGTGCTTTTTGGTCTAAAAATCTTTTTTGACTCTGTTTGTATTCCTTTGTAAGTAATGTCTTAATTTTAATTGACGTTGGAATTTAAAAAGATCTACTTCAAAGTCAAAAGGCTTCTGTTTAAAAGTTTTCATAAACGTAAGTCCCTTAGAAAGCACATCAAGTTCATTATTTGTGGGAATGTACTTAGATTGATTAAATACCACTATTTCTTTTTGGACCTGTTCCTGCCTCTGCCGGATTTTTCTTTGTCTAAACTTGCACTTGACCCCTCCCCTTCTACAGGGTTTTGATTTTCTGGCCTTTGTTGCATCTGTATAAAAGTTTTTCCTTTTAAAACATTCATCTTTGAGTGAACACTGTCTGAGTCACTCAAAGATGTATATGACTATAAATCAGTGTAAGGTCTATTTATCCGTTTTTTCTTATAGCCAACACCTGAATTCCATGCACGTCTCTGTTCTCTGCCATGCACCCACTGGTACACTCTGTTATCTTTATAGTCTTCACGTACAATTCGGTATTTATTTTTTTTAAACATCAATAAATCATTTCTAAAAGTAGACACCATGTTCTCCAAACGTGGTAACCAATCAGTTTCAGTATCATCAGATAAAGATTTGAAACCAGTTGTTTCACACAAAGCAATTTCTTTTTCCAAAGCCACAATCTCTGTATTCACTTGTTGAATCACTAAAATTATAAGGTCAAAAGAACATTGATTTAATATCAAACACCATTGTCTGCAAAATTCTGCGTTCCCACGACCTAATGTAGGTTGATTTCTGATTCTAAAACCACGTGGGATAAGATTTTCCTTATGGTATTGTGACAATGTAAGTCCATGTAAAGTCAGTTCAACATGTCTTTTCTTTAATTTCAACAGATCATTATAAAGTTCACGAGGACTGTCCTTGTCAAACTCCAATGTCTCAGTATTTGCAAACAAGATTTGAGATATATCCTTTTCACAAAATCTTTTTGTCCCAGTAAAGTCATTCATATCCAGTGGTTGTGAATCCATTTCTCTTATATATTATTCAATTTCTTGTGGTTATAAATATGAACAAAATTCCAAAAAAATTTCAAAAAAACCATTAACGGAGGTGCAATAACTTCATATAGATAGTTATATAGAATATTTTGCAAGTCCTGCACACTCAAACATATATTAAAATGCTGGGTGCTTGGTCATATAGTACATATAGAAAAAGAACCAAAATTGGTACACCAGCACACCAATGTTCAATGCAAAAAAGTTATTTTATAATTCCATATCAAAAAATCGTCAAAAACAACAATATATCAGTTCACTAAAAGTGCCAAGTAGTGCTAGGTAGTGCATATCCAAAGGGTACTTATCAGTGACCATACAGCATGAACCGATATAGCAGCATCGTGAGAGGAAGCCCGACAGCTGTTTTGGCGCCCACCGGCACCTTCCTCCTGGGGCATAACTAACACAGTGCGCGTCTGTCCCATATGTACCATCACAAATGAATCGCACCTGTTGGTCAATCAAATGCACCTGCTTAACTCACCTTAATAGTGTTTCAGTATCCATGGCCATGCTGTCCGCCGCGTCCATCGGGGACCGGGAAGTGACGCGTGCGTGCCAATGGAGTTTGCGTGTCAAAAACCGGAAATGACATTCCGGTCAAACGAAAACTGCAATAAATCTAATACTTTGAAGTAACTTACTCGGTGCAAAAGGTAATGACCTCAGTAGCGGTTACACTATGTGACAGAATACGGGACAAACAAACAATTAAACACTTATATATAAGAGAAAAAAAGAAAAAAGTATATTGCTGTACTAACAAAACTTAATCACAAAAAGTTTATGTATATATATATATATATACGGTAAATTTCAAATACATCAATATTATAATAAAATATAAAACCTATTTAATTAAGAAGTCTGTACAGACTAATCTAATTGATACATACAAAAGAACCCCCTGAGTCCTGGTAAATCACTGCTAAAAGTTTCACTGTAGAAGATCATAAGTGAATTGATCTATCTAAAAAACATGCAGTTCTCACTGGACCATATTCCACATAAAGAGTCCTTGAAACCTCCTTATCCGACCTCCAGGTCTTTTTGTGAGGTGACGCTTGGTAGTCTCCGTGTATTGTTAGGAGAATACTGAGACAATGGCCTCCACGCTGATGGCAAAAACATAATCCAACCTGTAGTATGCGGCAAGTGTAGCTGATGGGATGTTCCCCAATATACGGATCGACAGGTAGGTAATCCAAAGGTAGGAAAATCTTGAGGCTGTAATGAAGTCAGCATGTGACCACCTGTTACCTTTCTCCGTCCTTTTCCAGGCTTGCAAACTTAGTCACAGCATGTATAAATAGCGCTCATGGCTCTCCGTGGAAATAAAATAATGTCCGGCACCAAGAGAACCTCAGAATTTTCCTACTTTTGGATTACCTACCTATCGGTCCGTATATTGGGGAACATCCCATCAGCTACACTTGCCGCATACTACAGGTTGGATTAAGTTTTTTCCATCAGCGTGGAGGCTATTGTCTCAGTATTCTCCTAACAACACATGGAGACTGCCAAGGGTCACCTCATGATAAGACCTGGATGTCTTGAATTTACTCTCTGCCATGTTAAGCTATTGCTAACATTAATTATACCATTATATTAGCGCAACACCATCATTGTTTATTCTGTACCCTACGACATGCTTGCTACATTTGTTTTATTTTGTTTTTATACAGTGTGGTAGTGGGTGACACTTGTTAGCAACCCCCTGGCAGCCGGGGAGCGCTGGACAGCGTGCATCGCAGGATAGTGATGTCACTAGGTCCTGATGGGCGCTGGATGAGGAGGGCGCGTACTGCACGGGTGATGTAGATCTATAAAGGTAAGATGATTTTTGTATATCATTGTGATCCTAATGAAAATTCGATGCGGAATTGAAACGTGGATCTAAGGATTAAGGTGGCCGTGCCTTTTTGTATACTGTGATATTGAGACCATCGAGTGCCGCCCGTTCGTGTTTGATGCACACACACACACACACACATATATATATGTATATATAGAGTAACGGACCGGACGGCACTCAGTGAGACTCCATAAACAGACCACAAGGAAGCAACTGTGCTTATAAGTCAACGTTTCAGTGTATTAACACTTTTATCAAGACATATATATATGTGTGTAAATATAATGTCAGCCTTACAAATTATCAAAAAATGTATGGTAAGTACCTTAGCGCATATCGAAACCGTATAAATTGGTTGCGATCACTTAATTGCGCATGAATCGCAACACGACATCCATTGGACGATTTGATCGTCCACGGCCATTTTAGCCGAACACACGCTCCCTCCGCATTCGCGCACGCACTTGCGCACGCGCAATTGCACATGCTCGCTATACATGCACATGCATCCCATGCCCCCGCAACTCGCCATATTGTGAATGGCGAGCCATGCTTCTGTGCTCACAACGGTTAGGCGCCATTTTACATTACATAAACACATAACAAAGTTAGTACAGCAATACTGTTTAAATACTGTTTTGCGTTTCAATTGCATAGCCAGCTTTTAAGTATTATTGTCGGAAACCTTACCCCGACGGACAGCAGCCTTTCCTTACAATAAACTTATATCCCATTTAACTCTAAACTGACTGATATACGTACAATGCTATTTAGTACATAAACACCTCTTTCCTCTCATACAAATATTCACCCACTTACACAATAAATGTTCCAAACATAGAAGTTTATGTGTTTTAAAGGTATACAGTGAATGTTACATGTTAAATAGCAGTTATATGATATCTGGGCTTAGGAATAAGATAAATGGGTCATGAATAGTATCTACCGATTTCCCTCTGTCTCAACAGGAATATGAAACCAACAGAATGAATATGGAAGGGATCACTATCGAGTTATGAAGACCTGCCAAGAATTATACTCTATACTGTAAAAATCACTGTACACATCCCCTGTAGATTTGCATGCCAAGGGTAGGACAAAGGGATTTTCTAACACAGTTCAACCTCCAGTGACGTCAACCATCTACTAACCAATGAATAGCAACAACCATTGTGACTCAGTAATAAAGGGCCAATAGGGAGCCCCTCTGAGTATTTAGCTTATGTTCAAAGGAAATTGTAGACTTATAAATTCCTATGCAGTCTGGATCCCAACCCCCTTCTTCCTCTCTCTTTGTCCTTCTCTGCTTGACCCTAGAGAAACACCCAGCTATCTGAGAGACAGCTGTTAGTCTGGATCTAGACCGCATGGCGAAGTATTGGTAATTGTATCTTTGTCTTTATCCTGTATATAGCTGCATTGTATAGATTAAGGCTGATTATACCCTTTTTACAATATAATACCTTTGTGTGTGTTGGAACCGCAAACTGTTTCTGTGTGACAAAGTTATTTTATATTGGGATGGGAGGTATGGGCAATCTGGTCTGTGCAATCAAATCTCCCTAATATCGATACTGTTTAAACGGTATCAATAATTTGGGGGCTCACCGAGTTGGATATCACCCATCACTGTATTTTTGAACTGCTCCCCTCGTCTTGGAACAAAAGAGTGGAAAGGCGCCTACAGACTTTTTTTTCCTGCGTTCCTATTTTTGTTCAGAGACGGAGACTCGCAGTTTGCGAATTCAGAGAGGGTTGATTAGAATCTGGGATAGTGCAGAGAGATTTGTGCTTGCCCACGTTGTTGTGGAACGGCCGTGCATTGCATACGCAACCGATCGCACAATAACGCCACAAAGGTTTTAGTGTACACCGCGTGCAAACAGTCGCAGCATAGTGCGTGCGACCGGATGTACGGCCACTTCCTGCCACGTGTAGCGATTACATCTAATTGTTTGTAATCGAGCGCACAATAGCAAGTGAAGCATGTGACTAGCATTTCTGTTAGAATTCAAATAAATCATCAAGACTGAAATACGTCATATTGATAGGGATGTAATCTCCAAAAGCTGTTAATCAAAAGAAAGGTATTTTTTTTTTGTTATTTGGCCACAATATAGAAGTGTGTAAGGTGTATGATTGAGATTGTGAAATAGGTTGTGCCTTCGTGGTCCCTATTTTAGGTAATAAATATAGGGTATACATAACAGGTATACTGACAGAGGGGATCCTCCTGGTTTCCTAGCGTTAAAGAGAGTTAACGATAAAATATAGCTTTCAGTTTAGTTGTAATATTCATCGGTCAGTTAGGGCCTTTGAGTGTTGCGACCGGACCATACGAGTGTGGCATCTCTGACTGAGGCTGGTTGCGGGGACAAAAGGACAATAGGTGGTTACTGTGGTTTTATCTATAGCTAGATAACTCCTGTGTTCCCTATTATAGGTGGTTACTGTGCTTGCCTTAGTAGGTATTGCTGTGTTCCCTATTTTTAGATATTAGCTAACTGTAGAATAGGTGCGTGGAAGCAGCCTATCGGTTAATTCTTCCACCGGTCTCATCATTGTTGTTGTTTTTTTTCGCAAAATGGGCGCAAAACAGTCAACAGGGATGGTAGACGATGCGCTGTGTATGCAAGGTCCGACCGGGTCGGCTCTGCATATAATGTACACTAAATATGGTGTGTATGCAACGACGCACTGAACTGTGTGGGTTAAGATGACGAGTAAGAGTGAGAAACCTTTCCCAAAGATTGGAAGCTTTAATATGGAGATTTTAAATAACCTTAGGGATCACATATGTAGAGTGAAATCCCTAAAGAAAAGAGTGGAGGATGATGATTCTTTGAAACTCTGGCTGAATGAGAGTCGCACATGGGTTAATGGCGTGCATGGGGCACCGCGTGGAGCCACGTGCATGCCTAGGGGTGATGCGCACGCAACGCTACACAGCGTAGGGTACGCATCACAGGAAAATGCAAACTTGCGGCACGGTAGCATTGCCAAAGGTATTACGAATCGCGCTTGCGCACCCCCGCCACCTTATGTGGTGGGCGGTGATGATACATTACCACATAACAAAAACTATAAAAATGTTGTAACAACCAAGTAAGTTGTAACCGGTCCTGAGTGAATATTTGGAAAATGTCTATGATGCGGAAAGTGATCCTGTAGCAATGTCTGCTTTATCTCATGCTGTGCAGTTATTAAATGTCCCTTCCCAGCAAGTACAAGTAGCTGCCTCTATGGCATCAAGAGGGGGGGGAGGGATCCTTAGCTCATGGGAGGAGGCCCTAGTAGAACCCATGGTGGGGGAGGCTACTTTAATAAGGGTGCAGGAAGTATTAGAACCAACTGCTTCAATAGCGGAGGTTACTAATACCGTTCGCTGCAGTAATAGGCTTAAAGGTATAGAGGTGGGAGGCATCCATCCTGTAAGGACAATTATTGTCCCTAATGGGAACGCAGATGCGAATGGTGTCGTACCCACAAGGGAAGTAGCGATGCACTGTCCTTGGACACGGGCGGAACTACATTCCATTATGTCTGAATTTCCTGGCCCCAAGAAACATCTGGCAAAATGTCAGCGTTTCATAAAGGATCTAGGCAATGCCCATGAGCCAACCAACAAGGATTGGCGAGTGGTGTTAAGAGCATGTCTCCCAGAAGGTGCAGATGTGAAAAAGTTTATCACAGCATGTACTCTGGATGCAGACATCCCCTTAACTGATCAAGGTAATCAGGATTGCATTGCCCAATTAGCCATATTTTTCCCGTTAGTTGTTAATTGGAGTAAAATCTTCTCCATTAAACAAAAGGAAAGTGAACCTGCAGAAGATTACTTTAATCGTGGGCTGCAGATGATTACTCAGTGCACTGGGATCGAAAACATTAAGGATAGCACGCACTACCGGGGAATGGTCATCACTGTTCTAATGGACGGTCTAAAAGACAGTTTGAAAGACAGAGTTCAGACCTCACACCCTGGTTGGAGAGGGATAACAGTTGACGCGCTCAGGGAAACTGCAATAGACCATGACAAGAATATCACCAGGAAACGTGAAGCTCAGAGCGAGAAATTGATGGCTGTTAGCATTCGAGCTCTAGAAGATATGCACTTACAGCCAACAGACACATATCCACCTGCGCAGTTACAAGTCTTAAACACCTACCATCCTGCGCAGGCTCAACCCATACAATTCCCTCACACATACCACACCAGACCACAACACACTCTTCACACACACCCAAAACCATCATACCCACACTCAAAATTCCCTCCTCCCGGACTTCAACCTAATTACCAACAAAATTTCCCCAACAGATCAGCTAAGAAATGTTTTAACTGTAATCAAGTAGGACACTTTAGGAAGGACTGTAGAGTCATAATTCAGGAACCCCACATGTAGCAATGTATTGATGCATCTCGTAACCATAAGAACTACCAGATAAATCCTGCCCACATAGTTGCTGCAAATGCCTTGCTGGGGGAAGATAGCCAACTATAGGGGTTAGGTCATACCTGTAGTCTGCAGGCAGTCAGGATAACGGGATGTACTAGGGAAGAGCCTGTAATAAATGTAGCTGGTACTGAACGTTCCTTCCTAGTAGACACAGGGGCGACCAGGTCTGTTTTAAAATCTCTTGAAAATCTACAGATAACAAACCAGACAGTACCAGCAATGGGTGTAACAGGTAGCGTACAGCATTACCCTTTAACCAAACCCACGGAGGTTACCATTGGGCCTTTGCATGCCGGGCATTCTTTCCTCCTGGCAGCAACAGCCCCTACTAATCTCCTGGGAAGAGATTTATTGTGCAAAATGGGATGTATTATCTATTGTACCCCTGACGGGATATTTATGGATGTCCCAGGAAGGTTTTCACACGAGGTAAGGGATGTGCTAGACACTCCCCAAAGGTTAAAGCTGCACACCATAACATCAGACAAGGGTTCAGCTCAGGTAAATGAAATGTTAGAACAAATACCTAGTTTCCTTTGGACTAAGGATGGACAGGACACTGGGTTAATGGCAAATGTAGCTCCCGTCATGGTAAACCTAAAAAACGGTAGACACAGTCTCCTAAAATTTCCCAATACCCATTAAAGACAGAAGTGGAGTTAGGGGTTCACCCCATAATTGAGCATTTACTACAGCAGGAAATTTTAGTCCGTACAGCCAGTGTAGCCAACAGTCCCATCTTCCCTGTGAAAAAGAGTGGTGGGAGGGGGTACAGGCTGGTACAGGACCTTAGAGGGGTTAATAAGGTGGTAGAAAGCCAATTTCCCGTAGTGCCTAACCCAGCTGTCATCCTTATGAAAATCCCATCAACCGCAACCCATTTCACGGTAATAGATTTATGCTCCGCTTTCTTCTCAGTCCCCCTTCATCCTGATTGCCAATACCTATTTGCCTTCACATACAAAGGCATACAGTACACATGGACACGACTACCCCAGGGCTTCATTGACAGCCCCAGTATCTTCTCCCAGGCCTTACATGATTGTTTACAGTCTTTTCAACCTGCCAATGGATCGGTACTAATCCAATATGTAGATGATTTGTTGTTATGCTCTGATTCGTTTATGTCATGTTTAAATGATACTAAACTTTTGTTGCTTCATCTCTCGCACACAGGGCATAAGGTTGCTAAGGACAAGTTACAGCCGTGCCAGACCAGGGTTAAATACTTGGGACACTGTCTTACCCAAGGCCTCCGACATCTGACAGCGGACAGAATCCATGCCATACAGACCATGACACTACCGCAGAACCAGCACCAGATCCGCACCTTCTTGGGCATGTGTGGGTATTGCAGGTCATGGATACCCGGTTTTTCCATTCTGGCTTTACCACTACAGGAGTTAGTCTCTTCCACAAAACCAGACTGTGTCTTGCACTCTGAAGAGTCAGAGCAAGCCTTCCTTAATCTTAAGGACAGTCTGATAAGAGCACCTGCATTGGGGATTCCAGACTATGGGAAACCCTTTGATTTATTTTGTATGGAGGCTGCTGGTTGTGCGGCAGGAATTCTCACACAAAAACATGGTGATGCCAATAGACCAGTAGCATACTACAGTGCCCAGTTGGACGCTGTGGCAAGAGCACTCCTAACGTGTTTAAGGAGCGTAGCTGCAACCGCACTCTTAGTGGAAAAGAGTGAGGATGTAGTGTTAGGCCATGACATGACTGTACATACACCACATGCTGTTTCTGCCCTGTTAAATTCGGCCCAGACCAGACACGTTTCCTCCGCTAGGTTCACTAAATGGGAACTAGCGTTAATTGCACCGACCAACATTACTATAAAGAGGTGTAATACTTTAAACCCTGCTACATATTTACCAAGTGTGCCTCATGATGCACAAAGGGTGGAAGGTAAAGGTGAATCGTTACCAGTGGTAGAAGGTGAGTTTGGTACAGGAATTAATAGGCATAACTGTATGGAGTATTTAAATCAAAATTTTACAGCTAGGCCTGACATTCATGACACACCGTTAGAAAATGCAGACTTAACGTTTTACACGGATGGGAGTTGCCATAGACAGACTGATACAGGTGAGTTATGTACAGGTTATGCTGTGGTTGATGACAAGGATGTTATAGCGGCCGAACCACTCGGTCCACCCCATTCAGCGCAGGTGGCGGAACTCGTGGCACTAAGGAAAGCGTGTGAGTTGGCCGAAGGAAAAACGGCCAATATTTACACAGACTCCAGGTATGCTTTTGGGGTGGTGCACGATTTTGGGGCCCTATGGCGTCTAAGAAATTTTCTAACGGCAGCAGGCACACCAATCGCACATGCACATCACATAAAACGACTGTTGACGGCAATACAGCTACCCAAGACAGTAGCTGTCATTAAGTGTAAAGCCCACACCTGCAAAGATGATCCAGTATCATTGGGTAACAACAGGGCTGATGAAGCTGCCAAAGGGGCAGCAGGTTTAAAACTTAATCAAATGGATAAAGTGTTGGTATTTGAAACGGTTGACATGCAGAAACTGGTTGAAATGCAAGCTGTGTGTACCCATCAGGAAAAGGCAAGCTGGAGATCCAAGGGATGTGAGCAAGAGTCCTCTGGGCTCTGGAGAAATGGACAAGGGAAGCCAGTAGCTCCTAAGGCATACTACCCAAGCTTAGCAGAAGCAGCACATGGTCTGACCCATCTGGGTAAGCAGGGTATGTGTAAGTTAGTGAAGGCATACTGGTATGCACCTGGCTTTTCTTCCCAAACAGAGAAGATGGCAATGTCCTGTTTGACCAGCTTAAGGAAGAATATAGGAAAAACTGTACCCACCGAACCATCTCACATCCCTCCAGCAGACGGCCCTTTCCAGGTCATACAAATTGACTTCATCCAGTTACCACCCCGCAGGAACTTGAAGTATGTTTTGGTTTGCATAGACGTATTCTCTAATAGGGTAGAGGCATACCCAGCTGCTACCAACACTGCTGCATTCACGGCAAAGAAAATAGTTCAGGAGTTTGTATGTAGGTATGGTATCCCTAGAGTAATTGAAAGTGATAGGGGTACCCATTTTACCGGAGATGTTTTTCAATGTATGTGCAAGTTGATGGGTATTAATAGTAAGCTTCACACCCCATATCGACCGCAGGCCAGTGCCAAGGTGGAGAGGGCAAATGGTACTATTAAAAACAAGCTGAGTAAAATCATGGCTGAAACTGGTTTGGGATGGCCAGAAGCTCTGCCTCTTGTGCTCCATAGTATCAGGACCACCCCTAGATCCCCTCTTAATCTTTCCCCATTCAAAATACTGTTCGGGAGGCAACCTCATTTAATTATAAGTCCTCAGGAAGATTTGAAAAGTAACAACGAGGTTACTGTGAGGTACCTTATAGGGATGAGTAAGCAGCTCCAACAGCAGTAGCAGAAACTAAAACTGTTATCACCTGATATGCCTGAAATGAACTGTCATGATGTTGAACCTGGAGAGTATGTTATGATCCAAAACTTTTTACGTTCAGGTTGTTTGACTGACCGTTGGGAAGGACCATACCAAGTGCTGCTGACAAGTACAACATCCGTGAAAGTAGCTGAGAGAGACACCTGGGTCCATTCCAGCCATTGTCAGAAGGTCAAAAATCCTGAGGAGAACCAGACCAGGGGAGAGACAGAGAACCTGGACCTGTCAATTGCAAGCCTGTTCCGTGAAAGCTACTAATTCTATCAGTAGCACTTGAACAAGGCTGGTGAGACCTGGTATGGTGATGGGGTTTCAGGTTGTAACTGCTTTTGTGTATCCTCCCAGAGTTCATAACATACTGCTGTGTTTCGGGATGTCCTGGTTCTGTGCTGGTGGTCGGAGGATGGAGAGAGAGATCGGTAGTGGTGTTGGTGGAGAGGAGCTGGGAGAGAAAGAGCTGCAAAAACAAGGCCAGTACCTGACCAATATTAGCACTGTAATGGTTAAAAGATCTGCTCTCTTGGAATCTCGGAGGCAGTGTGAAGGTTTATTGTCTGAAGAGTATTGTATATGCGCAAATTGTGGGCCTGTAGTCAATGATAAATGCATCCTACGATGTCAGACCCACAGTAATTTATACTTGGGCGAGCATCCGTTAGAGGACTACCATTCCCTAGTAGGTAAGGTTTTGAACCAAACCGAATGTTGGGTATGCTCCCAGGTTCCTCAAGGACAGCATAATGTAGGGTTAGTCCCATTCCCCTTAAATGTCTCTGAAGTCATTGACTTACAGGGAGGCAAACCGGTGGACAGAAAATTTAACATATCCAATCCCCCTAATTTGAAGCTCCACCAATATCAAGTAGATAAATCCCTGTTATGTTTCAACTTCACCAATCCCAACAAACCTGGGAATTGGGAAGTCACAGGAATTAATCAGACAATGACCTTCTCACTGAGAGCCGATAATGTATCTATAGACTCAGCACTTTTATACAACATTGTTACAAGTGGGAAATTCTATAGGTACAGGTATGTGCAGAGTAATGTTAAAGTGATGGTTGGAAGAGTACCACCCGGGTACTGTGCGAAGATCATACAACCTGATACTTGTATTAGCCAAATGGAGGAGATAGGGATGGGATCATTCATAGAAAAGATGTGTACCCGTATCATGAAACATTCCATCCCATTCATCCTCCCAGATGATGTATATTATATTTGTGGTAGAAAAGCATATAAATGGCTCTCTCCAAGTTCCAGTGGACTATCCTATTTGGTAAAGGTACTCCCTGAAGTCATGACTCTTGCACATAATGAAATGATTGATGTCCATAGGAACATACCTTCTCCATACCTTCATACGCATTATGAACACAGAAATTAGAGAAACATGATTCCTGGTGATGTGCAGAAAGCCACTCAAATGATAAGTGAGACGACTGGCTTCCAGATTTTAGTTGCACTTGATCCCACCAGGATTGCTCGGGGATCTCTAAATTTTACGTATATTCAAGATCTCGCAAAATTAATAGATAATATCACCGAGCTATATGATGACACCTTTAGGTACACTGGTAAGGAGTTGCAAGCGTACAAGAAAGAGCTGGTCCAACATCATTTAGTGCTGAATTATTTAACTGCTGTCACTGGAGGGTATTGCGTAACCCTAGCCACCCAGTTTGGTGTTAAATGTTGTACTTATATCACCAATAGCACTAGTGACCCCAAGGCGGTGATAGACCGGAAAATGGATGAAATTCTGCAGTTGAAATGGGAATTTCGGAAGAACCATAATGCTTCAATCGCTGAAGTGGAGGAACAGGTCGAAGAGTGGTTCTCCTGGTTGAACCCTATGAAATGGTTCTCGGGTCTAGGAGAGTGGGTCCAAGGACTGATTGCGAGTATAGGGAAACTCCTGATCCTAGTGTTGGTGGTCATCCTAATAATTGGCATATGTATCAGATGTGTTCCAGCGGCTATGAAGTGTGCAAAAGGTTGTTCCAATGGAAACCAGGAAAATGAAATAATGATGGTAGTTACCCATGATGCTGTGAGTACTAATGTAACTAATACCCTACATTATAACCCTGAATTAGAGAGTACGATCTAATGTTTGCTTGCATATTGCCATGTATAATAAAGTATTGTCAATGTTTCTTTAGAACACCCTAGTTTAAATGTAGTCTTCATCTCCCCTTTCTTCCAAGGTTGTCCTCTCCATGGAGTGGTGCTTTCCCACACTAGCTCCCCATTGGTCCTCGACTTAGAGTCCACGTGGTATGCGTACAAGGGGCTACTTTATGTCCTCCAGGGGCACATTATTCAACGATTCAAATGACCACACGGAGTCATATCGTTAAGAACATTGAACAATACTTTATAATACAGTGTCCACATGAAATAAGATCCAAATGATAGTAGAAGTCCCATAAGAACGCGTACCCTGTAATGATGTGATTTGGATTTGTTTAGCAGTGCATAAAAGTGTTATTAATGCTATTTCAAAACATCTTAAAATTAAGTCTCTACACAATTCAAAATTATCCTTATGGGTTAGGTGCATTCCCATATCTAACATATGGTCATGACCTCTTCAGTCTGGCCTGTGGTGTGCACATAAGGCTAGTTTTATGTCCCTTCCCCCAAGAGCGCTTCATTGATGGGTAAATTAACAACTCATGCCATCCCATAACAATAACATTAACTAATGTCTTATAGTATGGCTAATCAGATAACCAATTATAAATTGTTGCTTGCGTATGGTGATAGCGTATAATTGCTATCAAAGGGTGGACTGTCGAAACTGTATAAATTGGTTGCGATCACTTAATTGCGCACGAATCGCAACACGACATCCATTGGACGATTTGATCATCCACGGCCATTTTATGCGAACACACGCTCCTGCTGCATTCGCGCACGCACTTGCACACGCGCAACTGCACATGCTCGCTATACATGCACACGCATCCCATGCCCCCGCAACTCGCCATATTGTGAATGGCGAGCCATGCTTCTGTGCTCACAACGGTTAGACGCCATTTTACATTACATAAACACATAACAAAGTTAGTACAGCAATACTGTTTAAATACTGTTTTGCGTTTCAATCGCATAGCCAGCTTTTAAGTATTATTGTCGGAAACCTTACCCCGACGGACAGCAGCCTTTCCTTACAATAAACTTATATCCCATTTAACTCTAAACTGACTGATATATGTACAATGCTATTTAGTACATAAACACCTCTTTCCTCTCATACAAATATTCACCCACTTACACAATAAATGGACCAAACATAGAAGTTTATGTGTTTTAAAGGTATACAGTGAATGTTACATGTTAAATAGCAGTTATATGATATCTGGGCTTAGGAATAAGATAAATGGGTCATGAGTAGTATCTACCGATTTCCCTCTGTCTCAACAGGAATATGAAACCAACAGAATGAATATGGAAGGGATCACTATCGAGTTATGAAGACCTGCCAAGAATTATACTCTATACTGTAAAAATCACTGTACACATCCCCTGTAGATTTGCATGCCAAGGGTAGGACAAAGGGATTTTCTAACACAGTTCAACCTCCAGTGACGTCAACCATCTACTAACCAATGAATAGCAACAACCATTGTGACTCAGTAATAAAGGGCCAATAGGGAGCCCCTCTGAGTATTTAGCTTATGTTCAAAGGAAATTGTAGACCTATAAATTCCTATGCAGTCTGGATCCCAACCCCCTTCTTCCTCTCTCTTTGTCCTTCTCTGCTTGACCCTAGAGAAACACCCAGCTATCTGAGAGACAGCTGTTAGTCTGGATCTAGACCGCATGGCGAAGTATTGGTAATTGTATCTTTGTCTTTATCCTGTATATAGCTGCATTGTATAGATTAAGGCTGATTATACCCTTTTTACAATATAATACCTTTGTGTGTGTTGGAACCGCAAACTGTTTCTGTGTGACAAAGTTATTTTATATTGGGATGGGAGGTATGGGCAATCTGGTCTGTGCAATCAAATCTCTCTAATATCGATACTGTTTAAACGGTATCAGTACGCACTACCCATATAAGCAGCTGATATCCGCTACCTTTGGGTATCTCTTTACCCAACAAATGAAAAGATATAAAGTTATTATGTAGTGGGTGGTTTGGATGTGCAGCTACCTATCCTCCAAAGGACTAAAAGATCTAAGTCTGTGAGTGTCCAGAACAGGGTGTTATCTGGAAGCTCCAGTTCCTTGGACCTGAAGTGACACTCACAGCTACCTTATGGTAGGAACCACTAACTTTTAACTGCTCTGATTTGGAGTTATATTTTTTGCATTTCATATTTATTTCCTTGATCTAATTTATTGTGTATAAGCATCATATCGGTGCGGACTGCAATATATATGCACTTTATGAGATCTAACTGGATAGTTTACATTGATTGAATGCACCTGATGAGATTGTATATTATTGGATTGTATTGATGTTATTATTATATTCACTATGATAATAAACTCCGTTTTCATCAATAATTTTTATTAAAGTTTAGTTCCTTTAACAATATAGAAAGGGAGGGATACATGTAACCCCCCTTCAGTGTGCGGTGTGGTACATAGGTGCATTTGGAGTGATACACCTCCTATTGCCTCAGGCTAGCTCTACAGGGTGTGGGCAATACCTGAGAAGGGGGTCCCTGCCCATGCAGGCTTTATAACAGTCACACATATAGATACAGGTATAGATAGACACATGCAGCAACAGTTCTATTGAATAACTTGGGCGCCAGACCTTCTCTTATAAAAATAAACCAATTTATTTCTCTCCTCCTGCACATGACTTTACAGGACAAGAATATGGTTACAGCAGCTTCTCCTCTCCCTCCAGCTCATATACTTGGCATGTCAGATGGTATATGACAATCTTATGGATATGGTTACATTACATCACCCTCTTCTTCACCAGCACAGTCTTTAAGCATAGTCACAATGAATGCTTTGCATTTTACCCACATAGGTCCACCTGGCCCTTTGCTGGCTGGTGCCTGTAGTTCTCCACTTCATATGTGCAGGTCCACCTAGCCCTTCGCTGGCTGGTGCCTGTAGTTCTCCACTTCATACGTGCAGGTCCACCTAGCCCTTTGCTGGCTGGTGCCTGTAGTTCTCCACTACATATGTGCAGGTCCACCTAGCCCTTTGCTGGCTGGTGCCTGTAGTTCTCCACTTCATATGTGCAGGTCCACCTAGCCCTTTGCTGGCTGGTGCCTGTAGTTCTCCACTTCATACGTGCAGGTCCACCTAGCCCTTTGCTGGCTGGTGCCTGTAGTTCTCCACTTCATACATGCAGGTCCACCTGGCCCTATGCTGGCTGGTGCCTGTAGTTCCACAGCTTCACACACATCTCACATAACTTCTTTTGCACTCTGCCTCTCCTTTGTCTCTTCTAAGACAATATACAGAGTGTCTCATACACAGTCTGCCTCTCTCTGCTCCCCTTCTCTATCACATGGGACAGCAATATACAGACTTTGCTATTGCAGCTATCAGACTCTCAGCTGCCGTCCATCCCTATCCTACAGGAATGGCTCCTATAGCCACACTGCTACCACAGTGACCCCCCCTTTAATGGCTGCTGGGGGGCTTTTATGCATAAGGGACTCCTCTGGTACCTTAACCGTAAAAGCTCCTGGGAAATTACTCTTCCCCATCTCTTCACCACATATACTTGCGTCTCTTACCCCTCTCATGGGTGCTGAACACTTCACTGAGCGGCTCACACTGCAACCTTCCAGCTCTTTCTCTGTGGTCTCTCACAGACTTTATCTCAGTGGTCTCACTCCAGACCTATTTCTCCTTTGGCGTTAGATGGGCATCGTGGCAGTCACCACGGCCCCGCCAATCTCCCCCTGCCAGGGGAGCACAAGGGCTACATTTCTGCTTCCAGCTCTGAAGCTTCCCAAAGATGTCTGCTCTCTCCCAAATTCTTCTTCTCAACACCCTTTGTTCTCTCCCCCTCCTCCCTCTGCTCTGCCAGCTACACACCCAGTCTTCCCACCCCTGCGTGTCTATCTCTCCAGCCCCTCCTTTACCTGAAAACTGATCCCAGGGTCTCAGGCATGTAATATCTACAACAGGAAACAAGCTCTAACACTGAGAGGGGTGTTTTTACAAATACCATCCCTTAGAGGGTGTTACATACAGAAAAAAGATACACAAAACAGAAACAAACACAGGGATGGGAGGAGGAATCAGACAATACTGTCAATACAATAGACATCTTGGTTACAATATATTTGAAACAGAAAAAACTTTAACATATCCATAATACCTCTTATAAAAACATAATTAGAAACCGCAGACAAATTAAAAAATAACATCATAATAATAAGACGGGCAGTAACAGTGAGGCACTTAGGCGTTAAGCCCCTATTATCAACACTTTACTCAGTATAAGAATAATATTAACACACAAAGCATTAAAAAAAAAAAAATTACATAAAAACCAGCTCGTACAGTTAGCATCCAGAAGCAGCGTGGCTCCCTCTCCCTTTGTGACAAATTGCTGCCATTTGAGCCATTTTACCATTGGGGAGGAGGCCACTGAGGAGTATGGGGTACCTAAGGTTTCCATTTGGAAAGCATAGTGAATTTTACCTAAAATTTTTTGTAAAGGTGGTGGGAACGGACTCTTCCAATTTTGTGCTACAGCTGCTCTAGTGGCAATCAATATATGACCTAGAATGTATTTATCAGGGTTGGACAACTCTGGAGGATATATATGAAAAAGGGCTATGGAAGGTGACTCCTGAACCTGGGCATTTAGAACTTTATATGCTAAAACAAATACTCCATGCCAAAGGCTACGGATGATTGGACAGTTCCAAAATACATGAAAGATATCTCCCTGCTCCAAACAGTTCCGCCAACAAAATTTTGATTGGGAGGGCCATATCTTGTGAAGCTTTTCAGGTGTAAAATATAATCTATGTAATAGCTTAAATTGCATCTCTAAATGATTAGAACATCCAGAAAACCTGTGGGCTGTTAGATATATTTCTTCCCATTTTTGAATAGTGAATACAATTTGTAAATCTGTTTCTCACCGTAGTTGTGCAGAATATTTTGTGGGGGTCTTGTCCTCTATATATAGGGAGTACCAAAATCTGATAGCACCTCTAGCATTGCCTGATGATATTTTGGCTAAGATAGTAGAGGGAGGTAAAGCCAAAGAGCCCGTGATTCGAAACACGTCAGAGACCCAATGGCTGATACGTAAATAAGTAAAAAATTCACTTGAGGGAAGATTATACTGAGTCTGTAAATACAAAAAGGGACACATAGAATTATTACTCAATACTTCGGCCATTGTATTTATACCTCTGGAGCGCCATTTTGAAATACGCAAGTCTGGAATTAAACGAGAAACTGCCAAGAGAGAGATATTACGGGTTGGTAGAATCATACATCGAGAGACACCTATAATAGAGTCCCATGCGGCAAGAGAATCCAGTATCGTTTTAGGGGAGTCTGGTGAAGATGGGCGAAATTGTTTAGGGGTCCAAATCAGCTCTGTTAAGGGGAAATGCGTGAACAGAGATCTTTCCAAATCGACCCAAGGTTATGAGCCGACAGGCAGAGCCCAGTCACTGATCTGGGGTACCAAACATGCATGGTGATATGCCAAGAGGTCAGGGACCTCTAAGCCGCCTAGGCTTCTATGACGCGTTAATCGGCTGTAGGCAATTCATGGCTTTTTAACTTCCATATATACTGCAAAATAAGTCTATGTGTTTGAGCTATAAAGCCCTGTTGTATCAAATAGGGAATTGTGCGGAACAGATACATTAGCTTGGGTAGAACCATCATTTTGAAAGTTGCCAATCTACCCAGCCAGGAGACTTCAAAACTCAACCAATTTTTAAGAAGATCCGCAACATGTAATATAACAGGAGAAAAATTAATCCCAACAATATTAGTAACATTATTTGGAATATGTATACCAAGGTATAAAATGGATTCTTTCTTCCACTGATATTTATACTCAATTTGAAGATGTGCAAGCATCCTGTTGGATATATGGAAAGGTAATGCCTCAGTCTTGGTAGTATTTAATTTATATAGAGATGCCTTGCTGTATTTATCTATAACCTCATGTAAAACCGGCAAAGAAGTCTCTCGGTTGGTAATAAATAATAAAACGTTGTCTGCAAATAAACATAATTTGTGTGACGTGGATGCTACAGTGATTCCTGGGAAACCTGGCATGGCTCAAATAGAAGTGGCAAATGGCTCTATAGCTAACACATACATCAAAGGTGAGAGAGGGCAACCCTGTCTTGTACCATTTGAAATAATAAATGGAAATGATAAAAAACCATTGCTCAAGACTTTGGCAGTCGGGTTACTATATAGAGCAGTTATTGACGAGAGTATTGCTCCCTGAAATCCGAATTTAGTTATACTGTAGTAGATATAAGAAATCCACAATATAGGCGATCAAAATAAACTCCGTTTTCGATTAACATATTCTGATAAACATTTTTGATACACCACTAGCGCAGAGACCCCTACATAATAACTTTTTAGCCTTACAAATTAGTTGACTATACCGATGGGCGCAATTTATTAATACTAGTCTAATCGCACAATAAAATACTTTATATAAATAGATTTCTACATATGTATGTGTTTTTAGAGAGACTACTGTATGTCTCTACAGTCTAAGAAATATATCTATGCAATATTAAATACACCACATACAAAGATATATTGTCCTGAATTCTGAATTATGTGGACTTTTTTATATTTGTCCAGCTGATACATATATACAGTTTTCGTACACTTGTGGAAACTCTGGGCCTGATTCAGAGCCGGACGCTCTTTCAGAGCGCTCACTCTGAATCAGTGCCCTCCCTCTCTTTTTTTACAGCGGCCCCCTGGCCGCTCGCATAGCTGTGGGTGTCCACCCACAGGTATAGCGAGCGGCCAAAAAGATGGTCGCGATGGTCAAGACCATCGCGACCATCGGGCTTGTGACGAGACCCTTGTGGTAGGGTCTCGTTGCCACAAGCCCTGGAGTGCTTTTGGCTCTATCAGAGCCAAAAGCACTCCCACTGACTTAATTTGTGATGTCAGTGGGGCCGGCCCCAGACGGTAGGCGTTCCCATGGGAATGCCTCCCTCTGGGCAGCAACGTCCCCGGTACGCCCACCAAAGGTGGCATGCTGTCACTCAACATCGACAGCACGCCCCCTTTGTAGCGAGACCCATAGCGACGGCTTGCCCGTCGCTATGCAAGTCTCGCGCATGCGCACGACATGAGTCAGCTCCCTCGTGCACATGCGCACTTGGCCAACATCGACCCGCTTACGAGCACTCAGCGCTCGTGAGCGGGTCTGAATCAGGCCCTCTGCTTCTATATATATTTGCGATTCCTTATCTAATCATAACACAACACAAAAGATATATAACAAACTAAAACAACAGACGTTAAAAAACCTATTTAAAAACATTAATAATTATGATGTATTCTACATATCTACCTTGAATTCTTAGGATCCTTCTTTCTTTATGTCTCTCTGATTGTCCATCTCCTACTCTCTCCACTACCATCTTCCTATGAACTCCAACTATAACTTAATATCATATGTTTATACCCCTAAACTTAACCATCTAGCTGGCATGTTTTTCATAATATGTTAACCAAATAGGTAATTATAGTTCTGCCTCAAAGTACATTTCAAGGTATCATAAAACCAGTAGGATAGTTCTGCCTCACAGTGACCAACAGGGCATGATAAAACTTGGAATTTCTTTTCTTCAGCATTCCTCATATAACCATCTTGATATGTAGATGAAGACATTCATGCCTGAGGTGGGTCAGATCTTATTTCATCAATAAATCAGTTAGCAAATCGATTTACTGTTACAATGATCCCTGGCTTGGCCTACACTGGACAACAGACAAGCCAGTTTATAATTGATATTGGTATTTTGAGTTGGGATTTTTATCTAAATACATACACTAATATTGGGTACACATGGGACAATCTGTTCAGCGAACGATATCGCTGAACGATCTCCTTTGAAATTGCCGGTGTGCTGGATGAACGATATTGTTCACCAAATTGTTGACCACGATATTGTACACCAAAGATATCATCAACGACCAACGATTGTTCTCCCATATGGAAAATGAACAATATCGTCCAGGTTGGCCTGCATGCATGGATGATGGACGATATCGTTATCATCCAGCATTGTTGCTCGTTCATTGCATACACACGGAACGATATGAACGATATATCGTTGAACAATATCATTATCGTTCAAAGATATCGTCTCCAGTGTATGCACCTTTACTCCACAACATCTGTGTATTCCAGTGTCCATTTGATTAGTTTATGGTCTAAGCAGAAGAATCTGAACAGAACGATACAGTATACTGTACTTCTGTGGTTTAAATCAGAATAGGACTTTAACGCATAAGGCCGTATTCAATTGCAGGCGAAAATCCGTTCTCGGCGAAAAAATTTTGCCGATGATGTCAGTTCATCTGTCGAAAACTTTCCGCCGTATTCAATTTCAAAGACTTTTCGCCGATGTGAAAAGTCTGCGCCTTGTAACCAGCGGAAAAGATTCGCCTCTGAACGCCTTGGGTCAGTCCCCCCCCAAAAAGTAAAAAAATTACTTTAGAACACCCCAAAAAGTCTTTCATTTTGGGGGCAAAAAAAACAAAGTTGGGGGACAAACTTAAAAACTAGCGAAATAGACTGCAGGGGGTCCCCCAAGTATTCCCTAGGTGTTTTTTTTTTATTGCAGGTGTTTGATGAAGGTGCGTTTTTTAAAACCTCACTTTAGCTATTTTTAACCATGCTTGCACCCATTTTCAAGTACCCCAAATTTGCCGGGATTAGTTTTTTTTGCAAAAAAAACCTGCTAAATGCTATTCTTCACCACTTGTGCAAAGACGCTAAATAGCAGCAATTGAGAGCATTTAAGCACCCCAAATACCTTCAGCAGGGCTATTTGGGGGGATCCATAGTGATCCCCCATGTCAGTGCATTTTTTGCGGGGTGTCAGGCTGATTTCCCCAAATCTGACAGCACTTTTTTCGCCTTGAGTTTCACCGGGACGCGTTTTTGCATTTTTGGAATTGAATAGGGCGAAAAGTGGCCGCACGCACGGAAAGTGTTTTATCCAAAAACACACACTATGGGCGGAAAGTCTGGAAGGCTAAAAGTCAGTGACTTTTCGCCGGCAATTGAATACGGGCCCTAGTTGCCTATAGAAACCGTTGTAATTCCTACACCGTTCACCTGATTTGGATGTAATTACCCTCAAATTAAATCTGAAAGTCTGCAGTTAAAGCACATCTTGTTTGTTTCATTTCAAAGCCATTGTGGTGGTGAATAGAGGCCAAAATATGAAAATTCTGTCAATGTCCCAATATTCATGCACCTGACTGTATGTCAGCTTCATTGGTGGTGGTGCTCGCTTTCTATTTGATTGCTGATTGACTTACTCCTATTGCTTTGTCCTGATGATGGTCCAACTAGGACCGAAACGTCGACCATATATTTTATCTTCTACCTATGAGTGGTAATTCAGTTTTTGTACCTTTTTCTACAAACCTGGTGAGTGCCGATTTTCTTATAAATTTTCCATCTATATATATATATATATATATATATATACATACCTCCCAACTGTCCCTATTTCAGCGGGATAGTCCAGTTTTAGAGGCACTGTTCCACTGTCCCACCCGAGGGCCGCAGTGTCCCACGGGATGGGGAAGAAGTTGGGGAGGACCCGCTAACACCTCTGCTCTGCATAGCTGAATGGCCTCATCCATATACACAGTGCCAGCTCTTGAAGAGGCTGGGGGCTTGTCCAGCAGCTCACGGAGCTCTGGGCAAGCCCCCAGCATGATGAAAACGGGGGCATGGCTCGCGGGCGATGCATTTCCCGCAAGGCCATGCCCCTTTCCACCCTATTTTCGGGCAACTGTCCCTCCTACCCAGGGCCGGATTAACGGGGGGGGCGACAGGGGCCACACGTAAAGGGCCCCCACACCCTTCGAGGTTAACGTGCGCCGGAGGAGACGGAACCAGTTCCGCCTCCTCGGGCCACCTCAGCCCGGCGCCGCAGAGAGGGTCAATTTACCGGGCGCACGCTGGTCGCCCGCTGGTAACCAGCGTGCACCCAGCTCTCTCCTCTCAACAGCAGCCGGAGTCGGAGCTCACTCGAGAGCTCCGACTTCCGGCTCACGCAGTGTGCACTATGGGAGAGACATGACGTCTCTCCCATAGTGCAGAGGAGCAGCCGATCGGACCGGACGGCAGCAGCGGACGTGGGAGCGGGGTTTAAGGTAAGTATTATTTTTTTTTTGTGTGTGTGTGTGCAGGCAGCTTTATTACTGGGGGCAATACGCGGGGGGACATTAATACGGGGGGCAATGCTCGGGGGCCATTACTACTAGGGGCAATGCTCGAGGGCCATTACTACTAGGGGCAATGCTCGGGGGCCATTACTACTAGGGGCAATGCTTGGGGGCCATTACTACTGGGGGCAATGCTCGGGCGGCATTACTACTGGGGACAATACTCAGGGGGGGCATTACTACTGGGGGCAATGCTTGTGGGGCATTACTACTGGGGGAAATGCTTGTGGGGCATTACTACTGGGGGCAATACTCGGAGGGGCATTACTACTGGGGACAATGCTTGGGGGGCATTACTACTGGGGGCAATACTCGGGGGGGGCATTACTACTGGGGGCAATGCTTGGGGGGCATTACTACTGGGGGCAATACTCGGGGGGGGCATTACTACTGGGGGCAATGCTTGTGGGGCATTACTACTGGGGGAAATGCTTGTGGGGCATTACTACTGGGGACAATGCTTGGGGGGCATTACTACTGGGGGCAATACTCGGGGGGGCATTACTACTGGGAGCAATGCTTGGGGGGCATTACTACTGGGGGAAATGCTTGTGGGGCATTACTACTGGGGGCAATTCTCAGGGGAGGCATTACTATTGGGGGCTCTACTTGGGTGCGGTGCATTACTACTGGGGCACTACCACAGGGGGCACTATTACAGAAGGAGCATTACTATTGGGGGCACTAATACAGGGCCACTACTACTGGGGGTATTTATACAGAGGGCTCCACTATAGGGGACATTACTATTGGTGGCACTACCACAGGGGGCATTACTACTGGGGGGGTATTACTATTCGGGGCTCTACCACTGGGGGCATAACTACTGGGGACATGACTACAGGTGGCACTTCTAATGGGGGTATTGAATAGGCACTGCATAAGTGGCACCACTCCTGGGGGCACTACTACTCTGGGCTCTGCATATAGGACACTACAACTGTGAGCACTGACATTACTGGGGGCACTGCATAAGGTCCCCATTGTGCATGCCCCCAGTTTGTCCACATTTAATAGGGGCCCCCACATGTTTGTTGCCCAGGGGCCCCCACAGACCTTAATCCGGCCCTGCTCCTACCAATACTAAAATGTTGGGAGGTATAATAAATTTTCTATTTATGGACTTTGGCCCTCATTCAGAGGCGCTTGCAAGAAGCGAGCGCTCGTTCTGAATGAGGGCGGCCACTTCATTTTTGAAGTGCGGCCTCCTGGTCAGTAGGTAAGCTGTGGGTTACCACCCACAGCTTAACGACCGACCAGGTTGATGGTCGCGATGGTGAACACCATCGCGACCATCGGGGCTTGCAACACGACCCTAAGGTTGGGTCTCGGCAGCCACAAGCCCCAGGGAGCTTCCTGCTCTGAAAGAGCAGGAAACTCCCCACTGACATCACTTATGATGTCAGTGCGGCCGCCCACAAAACGGTAGGCGTTCCTTAAGGAACGCCTCCGATTTGGAAACCACCCCCTGGCCCGCCTACAAAACGGGATGAGCTGTCGATCAACATCGACAGCCGCCCCTTTTGTAGAGAGCTCCGAAGCGAGAGAGTTTCTCTCTCGCTCCGGGGCTTGCGCACACACAGTGCGGCCGCTGCGCGTGCACAGGGCTAACTATCGACCCAGTTGCGAGCACATCGGTGCTTGCGACCGGGTCTGAATGAGGGCCTTTGTCTTTAAATTGAGCACCCCATTGTATTGACTACTTATGTGGAGTGCGGACATCTTGGATTTTATAAATATATATATATGCAGGCTCGGTTCTACTTGGTTCCGTTCGGTTTTTTTTACCGAATCTTATTGGCTATCCAAAACTCGTGACAGCTGATACCCAATAAGATTCGGTAAAAAAAACGAACGGAACCGAGTAGAACCGAGCCTGCACATCCCTAATATATATATATATATATATATATATATTTATTTATTTATATATATAGTAAACAAAAAATGGTATATGGCGCTAGTCCTTAACAATGTCACTTATAGTCTTTAGATAAAGTGAAGCACTCCCCAGATCTTCAGGGTGGCAGCTCCTTCTCTCATTGAAACCAGATCCAAGTATTCCACCTGCTGGTCATCAAATTTATACGTAAAAGATAGGTTATACATATTCTCACTAATAACGTTATCCAAAGTAAGAATTTTATCAAAACTGTAGACACTAACTCCTATGTACATTTTAGAAGTGGTCACGCCTCAAAATGGAAAACAAACATACCATTTTCACAATTCTGTAGGTTTAAGCGTAATTGTAGTGAACAAGATAAATGCGAGGAACAACTGAAATTATATTCTGATAGAATTAAGCCTAATCTGTTAAATGATTCTATGATAAGAGCGAAGAATATTAATAGGTCTGACCAATTAAAATATAAAGAAAAGACAAAAAATAAAGATAATGAGGTCCTCTTCATCACTACATATAACAAAGATGAAAAAAGGATACGCAAAACCCTGACTAAGCACTGGGACATCTTGATAATGGATGGTATATTGAATACCGTTCTACCAGACAGACCACAAATTGTCTTTAAGAAAGCTAAGAATTTGAAAAGTATACTTGCTCCTAGTCAATTGAAGGTAAAAACACAGAGAAATGTGAATCATTGGGAGAGCCAAAGAAAAGGCTTTTATAAGTGTGGCCACTGCATTATCTGTAAATATATTCATCCGAACAATAAGTCTTTTATGAATTTCGATGACTCAAAAAATTTTCCGATTTATGAGTTTATGAATTGTATAACAACATGGGTGATTTATATATTAGAATGTCCGTGTGGATTGAAGTATATTGGTAAAATGAAACGACCTTTAAAAATGCGAATACAGGAACATGTGCGCAGTATTAAAAATAAATTGGATAACCACAATGTCCCAAGGCATTTTAAACAGTTCCACAACTGTGAATTGAATGGTTTTAAATTTAAGGCCATAGAACATGTCATAATTGGGGAACGAGGAGGCAATCTAGATAATAAATTATCTAGACGTGAGATGTTTTGGATATATTCCCTTAACACAATGATTCCTTATGGTTTGAACAATAATTATGAAATTGCCCCATTTTTAGATTAGGATACTGATGTGGTTTTTAGGGATTTCAGAATTTATTATTGTTTATGTTCATTTAGAATTTTATGCCTTCACCTTCCTTTTCATGATTTTTAGGTTGTATTATGGTTTCTACTTTTAGATGCCTATATTTACTTTTATTTATATGTATTCCTCATTTTGGTATTATAATTCCTTATATTTTAATGATATAGCTATGTTTTAATATTAGTTATTTGCACTGAAGCAATTAGGTGCCTGGCC
The DNA here is from genome assembly GCA_031769625.1 of Taudactylus pleione. Classification (NCBI taxonomy): domain Eukaryota; kingdom Metazoa; phylum Chordata; class Amphibia; order Anura; family Myobatrachidae; genus Taudactylus; species Taudactylus pleione. The sequence goes on along the minus strand of JAUIMM010000052.1, from coordinate 8,861,038 downwards.
ACCTTGATTTTGTATTATCCTGATCTTCCCTATGATTCTAATAGTATTTAGACTATGGCAAAATGGCGATAGGCACCACTAGAGTGGTTACTAGAGGATGATCCATAACAAAATGGCCACTGCCACAAATAAGCGGAGCCCGCCGGCAGGGGCGGATTGGCAGGTTTTTTTGGCGGGAAGAATCCAGGTGGGCCGAATGGTTGCGGGGCCGCTTTTCTGTGAGGCCCCGCCCCCTTATTTACGTCACCCGCCGCCGGGCTTTCACAGGCTCCCGGCTGCCTGTCAGCTTTGTCTGGCCCCTGCCTCGCGCGAGAAGAGAGGCCAGCGGCACCCTATTAACCCGCCCAACTGTCGGCGTCACACGCCGCGGAAGATACAAGAGAGGAGGAAGGTGGCGTGGACCCGCGACCAGTGGCGGGACATCAAGGGAGGGAGCCGGTAAGCTGCAGCGGAGGTGGGGGGGCCGCGCAGGCAATCTGTTAGCCTGATCGTCTCCTCTCCACTCTTCCCTCCCCAGGCTGTGAAGTGTAAAGTTTAATTTCACAGCCTGGGGAGAGAGTGCAGAGCGGAGAGGAGACAATCTTTGTAGCTGCAGCAGGGGCGGGCAATGGGGCTGCGGGTGACAGCGGCGTCAGCAACGGTGGATCCCAAGGGGGGGGGGGCGATAAGGGCGATCACCCCCCCGCCCCCGTACACACATGCCCAATTTCCAAAAGTCCCGCCCACTTATTGTGTGCTGCTGCCTGTCAGCTGCTACCTGGGGGCACTGTATAAAGGGGGCTGCTACCTGGGGACACGGTATAAGGGGCTGCTACTTGGGGACACTGTATAAGGGGGCTGCTACTTGGGGACACTGTATAAGGAGGCTGCTACTTGGGGACACTGTATAAGGGGGCTGCTACTTGGGGACACTGTATAAGGGGGCTGCTACTTGGGGACATTGTGTAAGGGGGCTGCTACCTGGGAGGGCAGGGGCTGGGATCATGTTATTTCCCTACTCTGCACGTGTGACGTCAGCGCTGAGCGCGCTTAAGAAGGGAGGCTGTCAGTGAGGAGCCTTCAACCACCATTAGGAGGAAGAGAAAATTCAGGTAAGTGAGGAAAACACACAGGGACGGATGGGCTGAGATTATGGAGATCCACAGATGGCGAGCTGACACTATAAACTAGAAACACACAGAGGGGAGGGCTGACGCTATAGACTAGAAACACACAGAGGGGGGGCTGACACTATAAACTAGAAACACACAGAGGGGAGGGCTGACGCTATAGACTAGAGACACACAGGGGGGGGGGAGGCTGACACTATAGACTAGAGACACACAGGGGGGATGTGGCTGGAGACACCAAGGCGATTGTGCAGGAGACACACAGAGGACGATAGGACTGCTGGTATTATTAGAAGAAAAGACTGAGGGACGGACAGTAATCTTCAGTAAGACAACAATTCAAATGAAACCATATCACTGATGCAAATGGTACCAAATTAACAAATGTATTTTATTAATATTAATTTGTTTGAAAGGGAAACTCACATTTGTCCTGCCCAAAAACTTCTGTTACTACGGGGCCTATTCATTATGTTAATTATCAGGGTCCGAATGGACCCGGATAATTAACATTCCATCTCGCTGCGAGCGCCAGAGCAATTCATCATTGCTCCGGCACGGAGACAGCTGATCCAAAAATCAGCTGTCTCCCCGAAGTGTTTCACTGCTCCTTCCGGAGCAGTGAAACAAGTGCACATGAGTGACCTACATGTCACGCATGCGCACAAGAGCCCTGACGTCCGGCAGAAGGAGCCGGACAGGGGGGGGAGGGATCCAAAAGGACCCCTCTTCACAACCCGGACCTGTTTCCCTGCAGTCAAGCTCCGAAATTATTGCATTTTCGGAGCTTGATAAATTCTGTCGCCATACTATTGTATGGGGTCAGCGGGCCATTCCGCAAGAGGATGGCCTGATATCTCCTGCTGTACCTTCTTGATGAATGGCCTGATAACTTAATTTCTACAATTGCAGGTGAACATGTTAATTTTCACTTGCTTTTGTAGAAATTAAGTGATGATGAATAGGCCCTTAAGTATTATCTAGTTGAACTACTGTTGCATGATGGTGACATTGGCTTTATTGCTCCACAAACAGGTGGTTTCCAGACCATGTGATCTCCTGCATGAATAGTGACTACCGACTTAAGACACGGCCTGTCCAGGATCAATTTCTTCAGAGGTTCCCCATTGCAGAGAAATCATATAGGTAAGAAAATGCTCATTCACCTGCTGTGTTTATTCACTTGAAAGAGGGGCTGTGGGCATGCACATCAGCTCCTCGAGCGGTGAGTATGCCCCCAGCATGACGAAAATGGCAGGGAGTGGCTTGCGGGCATGGCATATCATGTGAGGCCACACCCCTCTCCGTGAGGCCACACCCCTTCCCGTGAGGCCACACACATTTTTTTGGCGCGGCGCGCGCGCACGCGGGGCCTCTGTTTCAGATTTTTCCAGGGCCACTTTCAATTCCCAATCCACCCCTGCCCACCGGAGATACACGCGGCTGCTGGAGCTGGGGGCACTGTGACCCTATCAGCTTATCCAGCATGCCAGTGAGCTCTGCGCAGGCGATCCACTTTAAGAAGGGGCCATGGTAAATATTTAAGCGAGTCCAGAAACGGACATTTGTAAATCAATATCTGGGACAGTGGAACACATTTCCGGACTATTTCCGGGTTTTGGAATGCAATTTTGGTTGTGGAATGGCGGTACTCACTCCCACTATTTAAGGGATGTTCAGGGTACTTATAGGTCTCTGTTATGATCATTTTTATCCTCCTGATGAAGTCTTGTAAACTTTAATATTGACGAAACGCGTTGAGGTTATTGCTGTTACTTTCTGCCCGGGGCTCCTGTGATGTGACCATCGACATGTACAGATAAGCTTGATGTCTTATTTTATAATGCACGGGCATTTTTACTTTGTCCTGTGTGTGTATTAAATTTTTGTGTATCATACTACACTATTGTCCTTTTCTCTACTTCTATTGCATAAACTGCTGTGACTGGTACATACATGATTGAGTAATCCCACTTTGATTAAGAAGGCAAAGTGTTGAATGGCCAGTGATTCTTTTATGCTGATCAAATTGTGGACAATTCCACTATATAAGGTACACCTCCACCACATAGGTGAACAAGACTGGTGAAGGGTCCTATGGTCTGTACGAGATTGCACTAGGTGCTCCTTTTCCACTTTTATATATATATATATTTATATATATATAATACAGATGGACGTAGGCTACATGCATCTATCTATCTATCTATCTATCTATCTATCTATGTGCATTTCTTATCATTTGTGAGCAGACTGCTGGACCTTCTTTACTGCTGTATAGTTAGAGATAGCACACTTACAGAGTCTTATATTCAGTAATACATGTATTGGGAGGGATGTGTGGGTAGGAGGGGAGGGAACCACAGAGATATCCGTGTAATGGGCCCCAAGATTTCTGTTGGCGGTCTTGTCTCTTCCCTGTCAGCTGAGCAGCCCAACACATCTGCTGTGTGCTGGACTGCAAAGGGAGACTGCTTGCTGCAGAACACAGCTCACAGCGCCCCCCTCCCCAGCACCACGTCGCAGTGCTGCAACTAGTTTTTTCTTTTTTTCTCAAAGGGGACGTGGCCACAGCGCCCGCAATTAAGCCACACCCCCTTCACCCAGGCCCGGGTCAGCTCTTAATGGCCCTGGATACATGTCACTTGGCACCTCCATACCGTAAATGCTGTGAATCGTGGGTCAATCGACAGGGGGCAGGGCCTATATGATGCGATTTTCATAGAAACACCTCATATTGGCCCTGTCCCCTCTCCGTTTACCCTTTATTTGTGGCATTATCATCCCCATAGTGCCCACTTTGCTAGGAAGTGGGCAGGATGTGGGAGGGCCACTTACTCTTCGGGGGGTCTGGGGTACTGGCAGAAAATGTGGGTGTCTCCTGCAACTTCTAGGAGAGTAGGCAAGTATGCTTTAAAATATTCAAAACTTGATTGTCAGATTCCTGAATTTGTCGTGGGCACAGAATGGGACCTAGTATTGGCATTGCAGCAGGACCGAAGTAGGACCAGAATGTGGAATGTAGGTTGGACAGAACTGGAACCAGAATAGAAACCAGACTGGAATCGGTTAGCAGTATCTGGACTTGAACTGGAGTAATGGCCAGGCTGGGACCGGCCAGTATGTCGACCTTTTGTACTTGTTGATCTTTTGTACCTGCTGACCTATTGCCTGTCTAACAGTTGGTGTCTACCTAGACACTGTCAACTTTTTATTGCAGATCTCTTGATTAGAACCCCATTGGGAATAGGTCCAGCCCAGCAGGAAGGGATCAGAGAATCCCTGTCTGGCTAGCCAGGTCATCCACAGAGGTTGGTGACACACAGTGCTCTGAATAGCTCTCCTGCGTGCATTGGAAAAGGGGGCATAGCCACACTACCAGCCACACTACCAGCTCCTCCTCAGTGACAGGGAGCTGGGCGCTGCACAATAACATCACAGTGCAGCGCCCGACTCCAGGTCAATGAGGAGGAGCCAGCATTTTGGTGTCACCCCCTTGGAGGGTGACACCCACTGCGGTCTGCACCTCCTTAGTGATGCCACTGTCCATGGGAGAAAGAAGGATAATTTTCCAAAAAACGAAGTTTTGTTTCAGAGCATGCTAAATAGTCCCTTAATGCCATCCCCATAGAAAATTATGTAGATGGCTGCTGCGAGCAGCGCATTATGGGCCTGATTCAGGGATGGATGCAGACATGGCTACATCTATTGGCTGTTGTAGATGATGTTATACCACCTGGTGCTTCTTTACATACCACCACTGGTTGCACCATCTAAACATACACCAGCCCTATGGCAGGTATAGATTTATGGCATCCTATGTGAGCAACTGAGCACCTGTGTACATACTGTAACATCAGAATTGAGCGTGGCTCTGAATCAGGCCCTATGGCTTTGATACGGATGTGGTTTGAAACAGTAAAAAGGTAGACAATGTCTAGACAGACACCAGATGTTAGACAGTCAATTGGTCGACAGAGACAAAAGGTTGACAGGGACAAAAGGTTGGCACAAAAATGGTCGTCACATGATTTTTTTATTTTCTAACACTAATCTTCACCCTAACCCTCCCCTTGGTGCCTAGCCCTAAAGATGCTTAGACACTTGATGATTTTTTACATGATTTGCCCGATTTCGACGAATCGTGATGACAAATCGTGTAAAACATGTAGAAATCGTGAGTGTGCACTCACGATCACGATGCCGCTGCGAGTCCCCACTCGTCGTACATTGCATTTTCAGATCTGCCGTGCTGTAGGATAGACTTGCCAATCTGGGACATGATGTGGTGCCGATCGTGAGTACTTTTTACTCACAATTTATCACACAATTCATCGTACATCGCGTATTTTGAATGACAGGACCCTGTACACGCCCAATCGCCACCTTGTGCAGCATCATGGATTGAAGGAAAAGAACGCGATTGCACAACTGTGAAGTTTACTATTCTGGTTTTTGGGAGTATTGCTCCTGTACTGCAACCCCACTACACACCAATGTCAGCCACCCACCTATAAATGCATGACCCAGCCACCACCCGCCGAAATGAGGCGGGTAGTGGCTGGGTCATGCATTATACTCCACTGCCCATCAATGTGTACCACCTAATAAATAGCTAGAAAATATGAAAACACTTCAAATATATTAAAATGCCATAAACAAATATATTTCAACAGCATAAACAAATACATTTCAACAACATAAACAAATATCATATATTTGTTTATGTTGCCGCAATATATCTGTCCATGATGTTGTAATATAACACCATAAGCAAATATATCACAACAACACAAACAAACATATTTCAACAGCATAAAGAAATATATTAAAAACCTGTAAATAAAACATATTAAAAAACCATTATAAACAAACATATAAAAATCCTGTAAAAAAACATATTAAAATACCATTATAAACATATTAAAATCCTGTAAAAAAAAAACATAATAAAACAACATTAAACATTTAACATTAACAACATTAAAAAAAATCACAAAACAATTTACAATTATAGCTAAAAATGTCTATGTCCATATTTTTATTCTTCCTAGGAATGTCTATGGATAGCGAGCAAGAGTTTGTGACTGGTTTCCTCGAGATCCTACAGTCCAAAGAATGTCTATGGCGGATAAGCTGTAGACAATACCATAATAAATCTCAAACATTGGCAGCTTTGGAGGTGTTGTTCATTGCTGATGCTAACCAGAAAACAGTCCGCCTGAAAATCCAGAACTTGCGTACGGTCTACATCAAGGAGAAGAAAAAAGTGGACGATTCCAAAAGCGGGCACCGATGACGTGTATCATCCAATGCTGTGGTACTATAACTTGATAAGCTTCATCAGCGATCAGGAGCCACAACGCCATCTGTTGTTGTTATGGCCGAGCGAGAGGGAAAAGAGGCAGCAGAAGTGAGTGGTAAGTAGAGACACAGGCCCTGATTCAGAGCTGGATGCTCTGACAGAGCGCTCGCTCTGAATCAGGGCCGTCCCTCCTACTTTTTGGAGCGGCCTCCTGGCCGTTCGCATAGCTGTGGGTGACCACCCACAGCTATAGCGAGCGGCTAAAATGATGGTCGCGATGGTCAAGGCCATCGCGACCATCGGGCTTGCGACGAGACCCTTGCAGTAGGGTCTAGCTGCCGCAAGCCCTGGAGTGCTTTCGGCTCTAACAGAGCCAAAAGCACTCCCACTGACATCACTAGTGATGTCAGTGGGGCCGGCCCCAGATGGTAGGCGTTCCCATGGGAACGCCTCCGTCTGGGCAACCACGCCCCCGGCACGCCCACCAAAGGGGGCGTGCTGTCAATCACCATCGACAGCACGCCCCCTTTGCTGCGAGACCCTTAACGACGGCTTGGGCGTCTTTATTCGGGTCTCGCGCATGCGCACGATGGAGCGCTCAGCGCTCGTAAGCGGGTCTGAATCAGGCCCACAGTTCATAAACCAAAACCTTTTCTTTTTTTAAACAAAATAGTTTAGATCAATCCCAATTGTCCACTATAGTCAGTTATCTCACAGACAATCCTCCTGCTATGGCACCGCACCTGGGGCCTGATTCAGAGCCGGACGCTATTTGTGCTCGCTCGTCCAGAAAAAGGGGCTGGCTATTTAAATTGACCGTTCGCTCTTTGCGGTCTGTTGACGCCTCTATGTCTGAACGAGCGAACAAAACATGCGGACGTTTTTTTGTAAAAAACGCCCCCTGGCCGCTCGCATCATACGTCATCTCCGCTATTTATTAGATTAATTGAGTACATCGAAAAGCAAATGAACTGCTCGCTATTCATGTGATTGCATTTTCCTACCGCAATCATGCGAGCAGTTCTGGCTAAAAGACACCCAACTGACGTGGTCGATGACGCTGCTTTGTTAATTATGCACACCCTTAAAACGCCCGTTTTGACCTTTTGGCACGTCTGCGTTCGGATCTCCACTCCCCGTTTTCAAGCACCTTCCCCTGTTACCACCCACAAATGCCTCATCCTGTCACTCAAATTAGCAGGCATTCGCTATTTTGCGAGCACACAATTTTCGGCCGCACTGACTGGTTCACGCATGCGTACTAAAACCCATATGCATGCGCAGATGTGCGAACATCGCTCGGAGCGAACGAGCGGCCGCTTACAAGTGGCTCTGAATCAGGCCCCTGTTCCGTTGAAATAGGCCATATACTCCTCCCTCACTTCTTTGTCATGTGCTGTTGATGTTGTTTGAATTGGTGGTGCAGACACTTATGTAAACTGGGCAATCTCCTCTGGATGTCCTGCATCTTATGGTCTAGCTGTGACTGGTCCTCGTTGTGTAGTTTTTCTTCGCAGAAAGTTATGCAGCACACAGCACGCCATCACGACCCAGTCTATCTTGTCAACACGTAGGTTTATGGTGGTGTGGAAAATGCGGAACCGGTTAATCAGTATTCCAAATGCATTTTCCACAATGCGCTGTGCCCGGGTTAGACGAAAGTTGTAGATCCTCTTCTCTCTGGTCAGGCCCCTCTGTGCAATGAAAGCGTAATTTAGGCCATGCTTTGTCTCGTCCACTGACGGCACGTTGAGGGTTTTGTTGGTGAGTTTCTGGTAGAATGCCGTCTGTTTGAAGGACCCACCATCCGAAGCACGGCCATTCTTGCCAACATCCACACACAAACATTTATAGTTGCTATTCACCACTGCCATGAGAACGATGCTGAATAAGCCTTTATAGTTGTAATAATATGATCCGGTGTTGGCAGGTGGGTTGATGCGAATATGATTCCCATCGATGGCTCCTCCGCAGTTAGGGTAATGCCAACATTGTTCAAACTCTTCAGCGATGCTGTTCCACTCATCCACGGTGTTTAAAAACTAGAAAAATAGTAAAAAATGGGTTAAAACATGTCATATAATATTTTTTCTACATTTTTTTCCAATATAGACTCCCACACAAGACCCTCATATGTCCTCAACGCCGGACATCAGTATGATCGGGGACAGCGAGATGGATACTTCATTCCCGTTGCCAAAAACCATTCTACCCCCCCCCCCCCTATCATCTTCCACACCTCCCCAAAGGAGAAAAGGCAGGGGAAAAAGCAGCAGCAAAAGCACTACACAGAGTAGGAAGACATATTCCTGCAACAAGCGAAACGCATCCTGCAAAAACAGCCACACGACATTGATGATTTCACAGCTCATATCAATAGCACCATGCGTAAAATGGATGACCCAACAAAGGGGACTTTCCAGTGGCTGGTATATGAGCTCTTAATAAGGTCACTAAATTCAAAGTTGCATGGGTCAACATACATAGCAGACCCACTTCTGTATTCACCTGCCCCAACCGCCTCTGTGAGGCCCCCCAGCCCATTTGGAGGCTGCTCCCCCACCCAGTACCCCATCCACAAGCCAGACTATCTATACTGCTTTGCTGGAGGCAAATTATGATTTGCCCCATTATTAACGTAAAGTATTTTTTTTGTTTTATCACCAAATTTTATCACTCCCAATATGTACTGTATGGTATACGGTGGTGATGATGCTGATTGGACAAGGTTACTACACACATGGCGCAAATACAGATTGATGGAAGCCGGGGCCACAATCTGTACTTGTGCCATGTGTGTATTGGCCTGTTCAATCTGGCGTCTGACTCACCGTATAGCATACAGCAGCACCTACTGGGATTGATAAAATTTGGTGATAATGCTGTTTTCTACATTTTATATATATAATTAAAAATGTATATATTAAAAAAAAAACACAAAAAATGTTATTTACTAATGTGTCGTGTTGTTGGCACAGTGTTGTTAATGCAGCCTTATCGGCTGACAATACAGTTATATAAAGAGTTAAAAAAAAAACACCCAAAAAATAAAAACTTATTATCTTTCACAAGAAACAAATGTGTAGTGTGTTTTTTTTTTCTTACCTTGCAATACTGGTACTGCAGCACTTTAACAATAGCCTTGAAGGTCTCCGCATCATCCATGCGCATGTAGTTGCGGTAGTCATCCGGGTTTTCTCCTTGATCTCCATCAGCAGGGATATATGAGAGCAAGTATCCCTTTGCAGCAGCCACTCCTTGGTCCAGCATGCTCTTCTCGTCCTTTGCAGGGCCCTCTCCTGGATCACCTTGACCCCAGCTTGCACAACCAACACTTTATACTTATAGGGATGCATCAGCAAAGAATTCAGGAACAGGATAGAATGCAGGTAGCACCCACTTGCAGATAGAACACACTTTGTAAAAGGCAAAAAAAATACAAAGCAGAGCACAGTAGCAATGTACAGGGTTCAGCAGGTATACACCTAGCCTCACTAGAAGCAGAGCAGAATATGCAAAGGGTTAAAATGGCGCCTACTTTTTATACCGCCTAGCTATCCCCGCCCATTATTTACATTTTCCACCAATCGTGAAGATCTTCGTGTGTTGTTTTGTAAACTCATGATCTATCGTGCATGATCTCACGATTTGGACTTCCGACACGATTCACGATAGATTGGAAGATCGTTTGTCAACTTGGCAGCTTTTTAGACCAAATTGTGCTCACCACTTCAGGGGAAATCGTACACAATGTTGGATCATGAGCACATCGCCAAGTGTGTAGGCACCTTAACCCTACCTCCTGGTGCCTAACCCTATCGGGGTAGGTGCCTGACCCTAACCAACTGTCGAAGCTGAATAATTGGCTGAGACAAGTTCAGTTTAAGATTTAATCGTGATGACGCCATCTTGCGATTGGCCGCAAGACGCCATCTTGAAAATGAGACCGCAAGACGCCATTTTGCGAATGGCCGCCTAAGCGCCATTTTAGATAAACTCACATTTTTAGTACATGTGGCGATAATACTATTAGCACCATGTGATTGCATCTTTCACCATTTCTCATACACACATTAATACACACAATTGCGCTGTTAACTAGTCGCATATTAGCGAATGCATAGGACTGTGTGAAACCGCTGTTTTATTAGCTTTATGCGCACGCATATGCCCCAAGTTAACTAGCATCCTCATATCAAACCCCGAATACTCACACATTACATATTCACACATAAGGTTTAATAAGCTCTAAAGTATATGATTTAAGTTGGTTCAGTTAGTTTAAATGCTGAAAAATAAAGATATTTGATAACTAAAGTATTATACATGCTAAACAAGTCGTGTTTGGTTTCGTACTGATGCGTACTCTTTTTACAGTATTCCAGTGTTATCGGTGGGGAGATCGCATCATGCATTCTTGAGTTATGGATCGCAGAGCCTACAAGCAACAAAACGTATATTTCATGAACAACTGTTAGAATGTTGCAGGGGACAGGAAGGGAAAGATCCCCAGCTGTTAGAGGCAGGGAGAGTCTATTTGAACCAGCCTGTTAAATGCTCTGTAACAGATGCTTCTCCCCTGGGAACCAATGACATCAGCAACAAACTTCTCTATTGTCCTGTTTATTCTGGGGGAGGTATAAATATGTGTGCTCAAATGCTGGGTTCTTAGTCTTCCGGCTGAATGCTGAATGATGAGGGGTCTCTTGCTGATGCCTATCTTTGGGTCCGGAAGCGCTGCGTATGTATACTGTACTTGGGTCTGTATAATTCCTTTTGCGCCTAAATTGTGTCTGGATCAATTGCATGTAACTGTCTGAACTTTTACTTGAATAACACTTGTGCTTTGGAAGCACAGATTCCAAGTCTAAGTCTTTATTTACTGTATGACTGCGTACGCAAATTAGCGTCATCCTTAGAGGTTTATAGGAAGGATTTTAGAAGGAACAGGCATAGAGGTTCTGATCCAGTATCATTAGTTGGGGGCTCGTAGTGAAGTCACTTACCTGCTCACACGGTACATACGTCTATCGATATTTCAGCAAAGGGTGAAGTGGCCACATGCAGGGTTTGCCTGCAACCGCTTTGTGCTGAAAGATCGCTATCCGTCTCCGTGTGAATCAAGGAAGCTGACTAGAATCCAGGGACAAGAGAGGAAAAAGTTTGTTTTCCTCTGTTGATAGAACCTTACGTTTAAAGGGGTGCCGTAGTACTGAGTACGCGGCTAAGTCGCAGGTTTGCGCATAGCAAAGACGCACTTTTGTGTACGCAGTTAAAAAGTCATTATACGGTTGTGTAGTAGTTGCATTATTGTGTATGCGGCTGGTCGCACAATAGCGTATACGCACTTCCGGTTCTGCTGCCACGTGTTTTAACAAAGCCGTTGAGGTTTACTTTTTTTTCAATTGTTACCAATATCTGGGTTAACATTTATTTTTCTGCGCAGGAAAAAAGTGTGTAACAGTGAATATTTGTTGAACAAAGTTAAGGGTATCGTATGATCCTTAAGGGCTAGGTGCAAGGGTTAGTCTAGCCGCTCGGTAAGTAGCTTTACCGTTCTATACACAGTAGCAGGTGTACATGTTGTCTTTGTTGTAGAGAGGTGCATGGGAGAGTAGCGACATATAAACTCTCATAGGTGTGGAAGTTGCCTTACTAAATCTTAACCGGGTGTGGAAGTTGACTTTTTCAAATCTTATCCAGGTGTGTGGGCGCCGCCGACTTAAATGGTCCACAGGTAAGTTAAAGTATCTTGATTGTCTTTCACCAGTTTAAATCTTTATTGAAAAGCTTAGGAGTTGTCTCAGAATGGGAGCCGCGCAAACAGTAGAGATGTTAGACAATGATGTGCTGCTAATGGAGGCGCCGATCGGATCGGCCCGTCGTATCATGCATACTATAAACGGTACTTATGCAATAAGGTATTGTGATTTATGGTTTAATATGACGAGGAAGAGTGTTAGACCGTTTCCCAGAACTGGTAGTTTTGATAAAAATGTGTTAGACAATGTCTGGGATCACATCAGTTTGATGCGCTCCCAAGAGAAAAAGGTTAAATATTTTGAATGTTTAAAACTGTGGCAGCATGAAGTGGATGCGTGGCTTAAAAATGTGCAAACTACGCAAACTAGCGTCGTGAGCACATTGCCAGAAAATACATCCGTGGCGCTGAATTGCAAAACGGGTGAGCCGCAAAATGGCAGGCCCATGCGGCAAGGTAGCGTCGTGGAGAGTATTGCCAGCAGTTCACGCTCACCTCCCCCACCTTATGTGGATGGAGGTGCAAGTACAGTTACCAAAAATACCCATAAAAATTTAACAAGTAACTTGTACCCTCTCTTAAGCAACTATAAAGAACATGTTCATGATGTGGATGATGAGCCTATTGCAATGTCTGCCATTTCCCATGCTGTACAAATGATAGATGCGGCATCACCACAATCACGAGTGGTGCCGCCATCTCCATCGGTAACAGCAAGGGAAGTGTTAATGCCCTCTGCACCCGTAGAGGAAGTTGTTCATACCATACGTAGCAGCAGCAGACTAAACCCCCAGCCAGGTAATCAGGTCAAAGGTAGCAGCGCTACCGGTCTGCATCCCATTCGGACTATAACTGTTCCAAATGGAAATACAGATGCAAATGGTATAGTGCCCATGAGGGAAGTAGTAATGCATTGTCCTTGGACAAGAGCAGAACTAAATTCCATCATAAATGATTTCCCCGATCCCAAAAAGGAATTAGCCAAATGTCAAAGATTTTTGAGAAATTTGGGTAGTTCACATGAACCCACTAATAAAGATTGGCGTGTGGTGTTAAGGGCCTGTCTGCCACGCAATACCGATGTGACAAAATTTATCACGGATTGTGTATTGGATGGTGACGTTCCCTTAACAGACCAAGTAAACCAAGGTAACATTTCCTGCAGTGTAACTCAATTGGGTATATATTTTCCAGTAGTAGTTAACTGGAACAAAATTTTCACCATTAAGCAGAAGGAGAGTGAAACTGCAGAAGATTATTGCAATCGGGCTCTGCAGGCTATCACCCAGTACACTGGGATAGAGGATATTAAAGATAGCACTCACCACCGGGGAATAATAGTCACGGTACTTGTGGACGGTCTGAAAGAGAGTTTAAAAACTCGGGTTCAGACCTCACAGCCTGGCTGGCGGGGACTCACAATAAATACCCTCACAGAAACCGCCATCGAACATGATAAAAACATCTCAAAGAAGAGAGAAGCCCAGAGTGAAAAACTAATGGCTGTCAGTATACAAGCTCTGGAGGGAATGACGGTAACATCACAGCCAACAGACACACTTGCACTTGCACACACACTTACTTCTGAACAAGTATGTGCTCTCACTAACCCCACACAACAACAAACACAACTCTATCCCACTAACCCGATGCAACCAGAGGTCCCATGCTACCCACCAACTTCTTATGCCCCACAATACCCCTCCCTATCCTTACCCATATCCACCACCTTTACCCTCTGTGCAAACCTCACAATACCACATGTCTTCACCCGTTACACGAACATGTTTTAACTGTAAACAAACAGGACACTTAAGTAGAACTTAAATAGAACTACTATTTTTTACTATAAATGTGTGAGTTTTGATTATCTATTCTGTTGAAAAGCATCAATGCAATATATTATTAGTTGGAATCGTATTTCCCTAATTAGGATTGGAAGTGAACCAATGAGTGTACACCAAGAGGGATATAATACAGCACCAATGGGTAGTGAACTATCTTCTGATGAAACCGCCGTGTCATAGGGCAGAGAAACACGTCAGTTGACTTGTGGAACGCAGGTGGAACGCAAACCGGAAGCTACAAGCCCGATACCGGAAGTAGCGGAGTGTGAGGGAGCCAGCATGTTTCAGCGTGCCTTAGTGACTCACATACAGCCAGCGATAAGGAGTGCCGTGAATCAGCAATAGAGGTCCCTCTGTCTGAGGCTACAAGTACCTCTGGACCGCTTGTCATACAGCGCTGATACCATTGACACACTGTGTCCAACACTGACTTTCACAAGTGGTCAGCATTGTCCTATTTTCTCCCCCTGCACTGGGGTAGAGGTCAGCTCTATTCTATTAAATCTTTCAAATATTGGACGGATGGTAATGTATGAAATATACAGCAGCAGGAATACCTTGCAAACTGCATAATATAAGCTGCTTTCTATCATCTGCTATATTGTGACTGCACGTGACTGTTAATTTACATACTAATTGTCAGTGAATGGATATCTATACTAACAACTACTAATATAAATCCGCTGACCATCATTAACCCCTGACTATACACTCCGCTACTATAATCGAGCCGAGTCGATGCCTAATGATCCTAAAAGGTGTTTGATATTATCGGATTGATTTTATTATACATCGATGTTTTACATGTTGTATGTTATACAGTCAGGTCCATAAATATTGGGACATTGACAGAATTTTCATATTTTGGCCTCTATTCACCACCACAATGGCTTTGAAATTAAACAAACAAGATGTGCTTTAACTGCAGACTTTCAGATTTAATTTGAGGGTAATTACATCCAAGTCAGGTGAACGGTGTAGGAATTACAATGGTTTCTATATGTGCCTTCCACTTCTTAAAGGGCCAAAAGTAATGGGACAAACTAAACAATTCTAAATCTAACTTTCACTTTTTAATACTTTGTTGCAAATCCTTTGCAGGCAATTATAGCCTGAAGTCTGGAATGCATAGACAACACTAGACGCTGGGTTTCATTCCCGGTGATGCTCTGCCAGGCCTCTACTGCAAATGTCTTCAGTTCCTGCTTGTTCTTGGGGCATTTTCCCTTCAGTTTTGTCTTCATCAAGTGAAATGCATGCTCAGTCGGATTCAGGTCAGGGAATTGACTTGGACATTGCATAACATTCCACTTTTTAGCCTTAAAAAACTCTTTGGTTGCTTTTGCAGTATGCTTCGTGTCATTGTCCATCTGCACTGTGAAGCACCGTCCAATGAGTTCTGAAGCATTTGACTGAATATGAGCATATAATATTGCCCAAAACACTTCAGAATTCATTCTGCTGCTTTTGTCAGCAGTCACATCATCAATAAATACAAGGGAACCAGTTCCATCGGCAGCCATACATGCCCACGCCATGACACTACCACCACCATGCTTCACTGATGAGGTGGTATGTTTTGGATCTTGAGCAGTTCCTTTCCTTCTCCATACTCTTCTCTTCCCATCACTGTGGTACAAGTTCATCTTTGTCTCATCTGTCCATAGGATGTTGTTCCAGAACTGTAATAGCTTTTTTAGATGTTGTTTGGCAAACTCTAATCTAGTCTTTCTGTTTTTATGGCTCACCAATGGTTTACATCCTGTGGTGAACCCTCTATATTCACTCTTGTGAAGTCTTCTCTTGATTGTTGACTTTGACACATATACACCTACCTCCTGGAGAGTGTTCTTGATTTGGCCAACTGTTGTGAAGGGGTTTTTCTTCACCAGGAAAATAATTCTTCTGTCATCCACCACAGTTGTTTTCCGTGGTCTTCCGGGTGTTTTGGTGTTGCTGAGCTCTCCGGTGCGTTCTTTCTTTTTAAGAATGTTCCAAACAGTTGATTTGGCCACACCTAATGTTTTTGCTATCTCTCTGATGGGTTTGTTTTGATTTTTCATCCTAATGATGGCTTGCTTCACTGATAGTGACAGCTCTTTGGATCTCATATTGAGAGTCGACAGCAACTGATTCCAAATGCAAATGTCACACCTAGAATCAAGTCCAGACCTTTTACCTGCTTAATTGATAATGAAATAATGAGGGAATAGCCCACATCTGTCCATGAAATAGCTTTTGAGTTGATAGTCCCATTACTTTTGGCCCCTTAAAAAGTGGGAGGCACATATAGAAACCGTTGTAATTCCTACACCGTTCACCTGATTTGGATGTAATTACCCTCAAATTAAATCTGAAAGTCTGCAGTTAAAGCACATCTTGTTTGTTTCATTTCAAAGCCATTGTGGTGTGAATAGAGGCCAAAATATGAAAATTCTGTCAATGTCCCAATATTTATGGACCTTGCTGTATATTGTTTTAAATAGATAAAGCCGGATCCGTGCCTTAAATTGTGGCAATTTAGCCTTATTAATGATTCCAGTTGCGTTGGAAAGATTGGATTGATGCAATGTATAATTGATTGTTTTTTATGGAATAAATTTATTTTTTAAACCAGTAGCCAGTTACCAGTGCTCCCATTATTTTTATATCTAGTGTTGCTAAATTTTTTGGTAAATTTCCAGATTTACCTGTGTGGGGGCAGCTCCAACGGCAAATTTTATTCATCAGAACCCCATAATTGGTGATAAGACATCAATTAGCGCCCACTTTATTGTTTTATTTCACTTAAGTAGAAACTGTACAGTAAAAAGAGTAGGGACCCCACATCAGGGAAGACCTGGATATCCCCATAAGGGATATGCACAAAGGCCAGCAAATGTTCAGCAGGTACCAGCTCCAATTGTAGCTGTAAATGCTTTATTGGAGAATGGTAGCCAACGCTAGGGGTCAGGTCATACCTGTAGTCTACAGATAGTCAGGTTAACGAGAAGTACTAGGGAAGAACCGGTCATGATGGTTGATGTAGCTCGTACTGAATATCCTTTTCTTGTAGACACAGGGGCGACCAAGTCAGTGATAAAATCTCCCGTTAATTTGCAGGTGACCAACGAGACAGTACCAACAATGGGTGTAACAGGTAAAGTGGAGCATTATCCTTTAACAAAGTCCACAGAGGTTACTATTGGGCCGTTGCATACCAGGCATTCTTTTCTCCTGGCTGCTGCGGCTCCTACTAACCTACTGGGCAGAGACTTGTTATGTAAGATGAGATATGTTATATATTGCACCCCTTATGGTGTATTTTTGGATATCCCAGAGAGAGTTGCACACGAGGTGTGGGATATATTGAACACTCCCCAAAGGATAATGTATCACTCTACAAGTTTAAATGAAAATCCATCTCAGATAAATTAAATGTTGTCTCTAATTCCAGACTCCCTTTGGACTAAAGATGGACAGGACACTGGATTAATGGCAAACGTAAGCCCAGTAATGGTAAAATGGTAAATTTAAAAAGCGGAAGGCAAGCTCCAAAAATTCCCCAGTACCCACTAAAACAGGAGGTAGAATTAGGGGTTTTTCCAATAATTGAGCGATTATTGCAACAGGGAATTTTAGTTCGTACAGCTAGTGTAGCCAATAGTCCCATCTTCCCGGTAAAGAAGAGTGGTGGGAGGGGTTATAGGCTGGTACAAGACCTTAGAGGTGTTAATAAGGTAGTAGAGAGCCAATTGCCTGTAGTGCCAAATCCAGCTGTCATTTTGATGCAGATCCCACCAAATACAACCCATTTCACTGTCATTGACCTCTGTTCTGCTTTCTTCTCTGTGCCTCTCCATCCTGACTGTCAGTATCTATTCGCATTTACATACAGAGGTTTACAATACACATGGACACGGTTACCCCAAGGTTTCATAGACAGCCCCAGTATCTTCTCCCAGGCATTGCACGACTGTTTACAATCTTTTCAACCTGCCAATGGATCTGTTCTAATTCAATATGTGGACGATTTATTGCTATGTTCTGACTCGGTTATGTCATGTTTGAATGATACTAAACTTTTGTTACTTCATCTCTCACAAACAGGACACAAGGTGGCTAAGGACAAACTACAGCCGTGCCAATCCAGAGTAAAATATTTGGGACACTGCCTAACCCAGGGGTATACGACATCTTACAACAGACAGAATCCAGGCCATACAAAACATGTCACTGCCGCAGAATCAACAGCAAATTCGTACCTTCTTGGGAATGTGTGGATACTGTAGAATGTGGATCCCAGGTTTTTCTATTTTGGCCTTACCTTTACAGGAATTAGTCTCTTCCTCAAAGCCCGATCGTGTCATACACACAGAGGAATCAGAGCAGGCTTTCCTTAATCTTAAGGATAGTCTGACGAAAGCTCCTGCATTGGGAATACCTGATTATGAAAAACCTTTTGATTTGTATTGTACAGAAGCCGATGGTTGTGCTGCAGGTGTCCTTACACAAAAACATGGTGATGCCAGTAGGCCCGTAGCATACTACAGTGCCCAATTGGACACTGTGGCAAGATCACTCCCCACCTGTTTGAGAAGTGTAGCAGCTACCGCTCTATTGGTGAGTAAAAGTGAGGACGTAGTATTGGGCCATGATATGATTGTCTACACTCCCCATGCTGTATCTGCTCTGTTGAACTCAGCTCAAACCAGACATGTCTCCTCGGCTTGGTTCACCAAATGGGAACTAGCTCTAATCGCTCCTGGAAATATTACTGTTAAACGTTGCAGTACACTGAATCCAGCAACATACCTACCATATGTACAACATGATGTACAAAGGGTGGAAGGAGAGGAGTTGCTGGTGGGAGGTGAGTTTGGCAGACATAATGATACGCACGATTGTATGACATATCTGAATCAGACCTTTACTGCTAGACCTGACATACATGACACACCTTTAGAGAATGTGGATGTAACTTTTTATACGGATGGGAGTTGTCATAGACAAACAGACACAGGTGAATTATGTACAGGTTATGCTGTTGTAAATGACACAGACATCATAGAAGCTAAACCTCTTGGTCCTCCTCACTCAGCCCAGGTGGCAGAGTTAGTAGCACTAACTAGAGCGTGTGAACTGGCAGCAGGCAAATCTGCTAACATTTACACTGACTCGAGGTATGCGTTCGGGGTGGTGCACGATTTTGGGGCTCTATGGCATCTGAGAAATTTTATGACAGCAGCAGGCACACCAGTTGCACATTCCCGACACATAAAATAACTTTTAGAAGCAATCCAACTGCCCAAAGCGGTGGCAGTAATTAAATGCAAAGCCCATACATGTGAGGATGACCCGGTGTCACTGGGCAACAACAGAGCTGATGAAGCTGCAAAATGGGCAGCAGGGTTAAAAATGTTTTCTCCAACTGAAACAATTATGTCATTTCAAACAATTGATATGCTGAAATTAATTGAGATGCAAAATTTGTGTTCAATTCAGGAAAAATCCATTTGGAAGTCCAAGGGATGTGGGCAAGAGTCCTCTGGGCTCTGGAGGGACGGACATGGTAAGCCAGTAGCCCCCAAGGCATATTACCCCAGCCTGGCTGAGGCAGCACACGGCCTGACTCATGTGGGTAAACAGGGTATGTGCAAGTTGGTGAGGGCATACTGGTGCGCACCAGGTTTTTCTTCACATGCAGAAAAGATAGCAATGTCCTGTCTGACCTGCTTAAGAAAGAACATAGGGAAAGCGATCCCTACCGAACCGTCCCACATTCCACCGACTGATGGACCTTTCCAGGTGATACAAATTGATTTCATCCAATTACCACCCTGCAGGAACCTTAAGTATGTATTAGTGTGCACAGACGTATTTTCTAACTGGGTTGAGGCCTACCCAGTGGCCAGTAATACTGCTGCGTTTACTGCCAAAAAGATAGTTCAGGAATTTGTATGCAGGTACGGTATCCCTAAAATCATCGAGAGTGATAGGGGTACCCATTTCACAGGTGATGGTTTTCAAAATATGTGTAAGCTGATGGGTATTAATAGCCAACTTCATACCCCCTACCGACCGCAAGCCAGTGCCAAGGTAGAGAGGATGAACGGGACTATTAAAAATAAGCTAAGTAAAATCGTGGCAGAGACTGGACTAGGATGGCCAGAGGCGTTACCTTTGGTCCTACATAGCATAAGGACCACTCCTAGACCTCCTCTGAATCTGTCCCCATTTAAAATCTTGTTCGGTAGACAACCTCGTTTGATTATAAGTCCACAGGAAGACCTGAAGGGTAACAACGAGGTAACTGTAAAGTATCTTATATCAATGAGTAAGCAGTTAAAGCAACAGCAGCAGAAACTGAAATTGTTGTCTAATGATAAGCCTGAAACTACCTGTCATGATGTTGAACCAGGAGAATATGTAATGATCAGAAATTTCTTGCGTTCAGGTCGTTTGACTGATTGGTGGGAGGGTCCATACCAGGTGCTGCTGACGAGTACTACATCTTTGAAGGTGGCCGAGAGAGATACCTGGGTCCATTCCACTCACTGCAAAAAGGTCAATCAACCGGTGGAGAAACAAGTCGGAGACAAGGCTGATAGCGTGGACCTGTCGATCGCGAGCTTGTTCCGGGAGGATTGAACAGGTTGTAGTGAGATACCTGAACTGAGAGAAATTTGCAGATCTTGTTGTGACAATGGACAGGTCTGCTGTGTTCATTTTCATATTCTCTTTTAGAGTGTTCACCATCCTGGTCAGTTCGGGGATATCCAGTGTCTGTGATGGGAATGTGCTTGTGCTTAAATTTTATTTATAAAATACAATTCACTGTAATAATTAAATGCAGTTATTTTCTATGAAACATTTTTTTTCATTTTCATTAACTGACCTTCAATTGTTCGGTTATTAGCCAGATTTTTTTTTTTCTACAATTTTAGTAGCTCTTCAGGGTTCATTTTTCTAAAGTAGCTCACGCCTCAATTAAGGTTGGCGACCACTGATCTAGACATTGTCTACATTTTTACTTTTACTGTAAATTGAAAGGCTCGAACAGTGGCCCTTTGCCCTGCGGTGCCCTGTGCGGTGTCACAGGTCGCACTACCCTAGTTACGGCCCTGCTCTTTAGACCGCATCTCCTCTGATACATGGGGCTGCTGAACATACAGATACAGCTGTTTCATCATGTTTTAACCAATAAATAACTTTAATAGGCCTACAAGTCTTATTCAGGGTATTAATTTATACATAAAATAATTAAGTATATTACTTATATTAAAATACACTCAACAAACATACACAAATAAATATCAAAGCTTTCAATATGACCTATCGATTCCTAGTACAGCGTTACTAACGGTAAAGCCATCCCTAGTAGAGCCTGAAAACACCACCTCTCACTCTCTTGTTAAATAAAACCCAGTGTATGTATTCTTTATTTCAGACAGAGACAATATATACCCTGTGCTGTGTGTGCTGTATAATATCACAACAAGATGACAGTAGGACTAATAATAACACAGCGCCGAGAAGCGAAACCTATCTGACAGCAGGGAGGGGCGTGGCCGGGCCACCTGGCGCTCTGACAGACGTTAATCTCCACCAACGCATGAAGAGACATGTTGTCCAATCGGCGCTGACCGTGGTGACAGGGCAGGAAGGGGGCGTGACTTCCGTTGTCAGGGGAAATGTCCGGAGCTGGCTGTGCGTGTGCTGGGTGATAAGGAGGAGGCGGTGTAGTGGGCGCCTGGTTGCAGAGGGCTCGTCTCCGCGCAGGTAACGCTGGCTGGTCCGGGGGTGGAATCCGGTGGGCTCCGGTGTCTTAGTGACGGAATGGGAGGATGGAGATAAGATAGCAGCTGGGCGGGAGCTGTGTGATGGGCACTGGGCTGTGAGCCATGGTGATAACACTGCTGCTGGCTGCTATGTATGTCTGTTACATGCCTGTGCTTGGGGGTCATGTCAGCCAGCGTCATGTATACATAGCAGGG
Organism: Taudactylus pleione; assembly: GCA_031769625.1. Lineage (NCBI taxonomy): Eukaryota > Metazoa > Chordata > Amphibia > Anura > Myobatrachidae > Taudactylus > Taudactylus pleione. The sequence goes on along the minus strand of JAUIMM010000052.1, from coordinate 8,839,040 downwards.
GGACTGTACATGCTCTGATTTTATAGGGGAATATGGGAGGCTAGCACTATATATTGGTGTTTATGTGGTCTGTGCCTGCCTCTGCCAGCTGTAATGTAATTTCTGTTCCCACACCTAAGGAGCCTCATGTTTATGCTTGTCCCTTTACCAGGCTCTACATCACATTGTTGTCTTCACACATTTGATAGCATGCTATGCATACATTACCATGTACTATTAAAATATATAGGGCCTCATTTATTAAGTTTTACCACCAAAATGAGTGATAAATGTCACTGTATGATAATGATGCTCCAGCCAATCAGCTCCCAACTGTCAGAAAAATGACAGTTGGGAGCTGATTGGCTGGAGCACTATTTATCATACACAGTGACATCACTCGTTTTGGTGGTAAAACTTGTTAATAAATGGGGGCCATAGGGGTCTATTTACTAAGCCTTGGATGGAGATAAAGTACTAGCCAATCACCACCTGTCATTTTTCAAACACAGGCTGTGGCATGGTAGCTAGGAGCTTATTGGCTGGTACTTTATCTCTGTTCACTTTCTCTATCCAAGGTTTACAAAACAGACCCCATAGTCTCCAGCCCATTTCAAATATTATGGTGCTAATATAGGGCTTGATTCAATACAGCGCAATGCTGAATAACCCTGGGAGAGAGCTATTGGAGCTATTCAATGCAGCGCGCTGTTTGGTCCGACTAAAGGACTTCTTCTCGCACCCCTCTGAGAGTGTGAGGAGAAATCTGACAACAGTTCCGGACGCAAGGCTGTTTTCTGGCTTAAGGCAGCCAAAACAGCCCGGGTGTTTAGTCGCGAGAACCGCCATTCTCCGACTTAACTGGCAACTGTTGGACCAAACAGCGCGCTGAAATGAATAGCTCAGGGTGCTCCATCCCGGGGCTATTCAACATCGCACTGAATTGAATCAAGCCCATAGTGTGCCGTCTACCACAACGCTTCCCCTGGAGCGTGCCGTCTACCGTAGCGCTTCCTCAGGAGTGTGCCGCAATATTTCTGCTAGTTGGAGTCTGTTCATTATAAATGTTTGCATATGCATACTGCTGCTATGCTGTGTTAGGAAGGTGAAGGTAACTTACTGTATGTGTGTTTTTGAGCCATTTAATCTGGTGAAATGTCACGTTTAACGCCTCATACTATCTACATTGCCACATGAACGTAGATAGTATGAGCCTTCGCGTCGGGAGAAGCTGTTTAAAATATCTTTTGGTTTTTAACCACTATCTATTGCAGCACAAGCACTTTTATGCCACTACCGTCTAACTAAATGTAACGGGTGTTTGTAGCACACTTGCCATGCTTCTGCATATTTCTGTTTACTTTTCACATTATTCAGAATCTCTATTCATGGGCTGCATGTGTTGGGCAGATGAACATCTCATGATACTTTTGTTTCTTTCAAACAATTTGTCTATTGATTAAGGGCCTGATTCAGTAGTGTACACAGTTTGATTGCAACCACCTGCAGATCGCAGTTGCTAAAATATGCGAATGCTTGCCAAAGCACATGCGACATAAAGATGCCCACTATTGTGTTCTCTTATACGTCCAATATCGTTCTTCTGCGTGAACATCGGTACCATTGACGCACATTTTACAGGTACTCGGCATTTACAAGAAGTCTGGCTAACCGAAGATCCTGTGCAGAGAGCTTTCATGCTTGCGTATGCAGTCACAGTGGCTAATTTATGCACGCCCATGAAACGGCTTTCAAACTGACAAACACCTTAATTTTTCAGACTACCCCCGTAACCAACCCCAAACGCTGACAGCATGTTGCTGCTCCCTTTGCGATGGATTCCTCTGTACGTCCATAATCGAAATGCGATTGGTGCGCATGTACAGTGCGGCTTATACGCATGTGCGATGGCTAACAATTGCTTGATCTGCATCTGTATTGGCAATTGCGTACGCTGCTGAATTAGGCCCTAAGTGTGTAACTCAGAGGTTCCCAAACGTGGTCCTCAAGGCTCCCCAACAGCTCAGGTTTTAGAGATATGCATGGCTGAACACAGGTGGTTAAATCAAATTGACTGAGGTAATAATTAAGTCACTGTAGCTAGTTGAAATAAAAATCTGGTAATGTATGGGAGCAAATGACAATCAACAATTTGCTCCCAAACACCAGAAAACAGACTAAAATGGTTGTTCATACATGTTGGTTAAATCTGTTTAATAAAAACAACTTGTCTGAATGATGGTTTTTGTACATATTTGGGGGTTTGGGAGGAAATTGCTTAATGTCATTTGCTCCCATTCATTACCAGATATTCATTCCAACCAACTAATTGGATGGTTGGATAAAAGTTGGTTTAGTGCAGTGGTACTCAAACTCGGTCCTCAGGACCCCACACAGGTCATGTTTTCCAGGTCACCTAGCAGGTGCACAGGTGTAGTCATTACTCACTGACACATTTTAAAAGATCCACAAGTGGAGCTAATTATTTCACTTGTGATATCTTTGAGGAGACCTGGAAAACATGCACTGTTTGGGGATCTGAGGACAGAGTTTGAGAACCTGTGGTCTAGTGTATGGCCAGCTATACTGTTGTGTTTTGGGCTATATATTACCTTTTGTCATAGTAAATTTGTCTTTAAAAGATATTTTGTGCTTCGGAGATGGACCGTTCCTCTGTCTATAGTTTGTTGAATTTCCTTACTGTCTTAATAGGATCACATGCACATGTTGTTTTCCTATTTGCATATACCTGACCTTATGCTTCAGTCTTAATTCTGATCAATGGGCTGGATTCAATTGAATTGAAAAGCGCAGGGAGCTCCCGGAATTATTCGATGCAGCGTGCTGCTAAACCAGACTAAGGATTTGTTCTCGCATCTCTCCTGGGATGCGAGCAGAAATCCGACAAAAGTATAGGCGCGATGCTGTGTTCTGCCCTTAGCGTGGCGGAAACATCATTGCGCCGGGAAATTTAGTTGGAGAATGCCCGTTCTCGCGACTAAACACGAAGTTTTAGGCGTGAGGGGCGGGAGAACGGGCATTCCCCGACCTAACAGCGCGCAGAATTGAATAGTGGCGGGAGCTCCTTCCCGGCGCTATTCAATTCGCGTTGAAATGAATCGAGCCCAATGTATTTGTTTTATTAGATGACACCTCAAGTGTCATTGTACTATTGTACTGGGGCTCAAAAGATGCCCCAAAGGGCATGGGTGCAGGGTGCTAGAATGAATGAATAAATAATAATAATAATAAAAAAAATAGTAGTAGTGATGGAGGTGTTGTTGAACACTGGTGTTCTAGCAAAGTGTTACCTGTACATACAATTTTAGGGGGTAAGTCAATTCAGCCCAATGGACACAATTTTGGGTTCCAGACTGGCAAATGGCATCCATATACTTTACAAGCTTTGCCTTGTGTTCACAGGAAAACTTGCACTACTGTGGCTACTGTAAGTAACCGGTGTGTAACCTTCTTGGCATCACTGCGATGGCAGCACATTGCCCTGCATTGAATTCCGCCCTTAGAGATTAATTACGACAATATGAAAAATATAGATTTTTCGATTATTAAATAATATCTAAGTAGGGATGTGCAGGCTCGGATAGGTTCGAGTTTGCACGTGGCGTTCGGATTTTTCCCTCCAAAAAAACGGAACTCAGAAAGAGGCTAAACGTCATCTTACATGGACGAACATCATCATTCCTGGACTTTTGTCCAGGAATGATGATGTTCGTCCATGTAAGATGACTTTTAGCCTCTTTCTGAGTTCCGTTTTTTTTGGAGGGAAAAATCCGAACTCAACGTGCAAACTCGAACCTATCCGAGCCTGCACATCCCTATATCTAAGTTTCCAAAATCCGATCATGATTTGTTTTGGATTGTCTGTTCCATAAGGATGTGTTATTAGTAGGGTATCACTAAGACAGCGTACCTGTTAGTAGGTTTTTGTTAGTAGTGAGCAGATAGCAGCATCAATATTGTACAACTGCAGTAAGAGTATGATGATGTCCACACAATACTTAGAGAAAAAGAGTTTCCAATGTGCTTTCTGAAATTAGCATATGGCTTTGTACAGCATTGAAACAATGGCGACTTAAACACGAAATGGTTTTGGAGTGTAATTTCCAATATGGCAGTACACACATGCCAAACATGCATAGTTTTGCTGAATGACTTGTTGCATAGAAAAAAAGTACAGCAATATGTATAATAAGACTCGGTTAAAGAAAAATAGTTCTATTTGTTGGTGTTCAAGTGAGTGACGGCTGTGGGGAATGGTGAATTGTCATGCAGTGATGGATGATGAGGTCTGATGAACACACCTTGGGAGAGGTATGATGAGGTCATGTCTGGCTGTGCACCAGGGAACAATTTAGAAGCTATGGATATATGACTAACTTGAAATATAAATCTTGATATTAAAGTTACACTGCTACAAAAGTTTGGTAACAAATGTTCACCCAGCCTACTTTGTATTAGCAGCAATGCAGTGTATTTACACCACAAATAATTGAATTATGTGTTTATGAAACTAAATCTATCCATCCAGGATGTTCTCTTCTCATCCTGTACTTTTTGGCTGTGATGAAGCCTTTCATTGTAGTGTTTCATTGCTCGTATTGTAAACAGAATTGTTTAGTACAGATTAGTATATTCACAGCTTTCTACTTCAGGGTCCATAGGGTATGCACAGGATACCTTGGGGTATAGGTGTGACGTCAGTCGCAGGGCACCAAAGAGTTAAGCTTTCAGCCTCCCAGGATGCACTAGGTCCCCCTCCTATACCCCGCCCCCGGGCTAAGGCACCTCAGTTTAGTTTGGTGCCCGGCCGGCGTCGGGTGCACCTGTCGGAGTGGGGGCTAGAAGAGCCCCTGAAGCTTTCTTCAGTGCAGCTGTGGCTGCACATCTGGATGTACAGCATGGACAGTCAGTCCTGACGTCCATGCTGTCTTCCCTACACCCCCGCCGGTACCAGAACGCCGGTACCGATCCGGGGATGCTGGTGAGCATCTGGGGTCACAGCTAGCGGTGACCCCAGATGTTCCGGACCATGGCCGGATCCAAGGGGGACAAAGGTAAGCAGCGGGGTCCCGCGGTGGGTCCCCGCTGGTCACATGGTCCTAAGTCCCCAGGCAGGGGGCTCCCTGGGGACTGGCTGCAGCGTGGAGCCAGGTACTGAACCTGCGCTTTCCACTACCCCCTGGGACAGCGGACCGCAGCAGAGCGGTAGCGCTGCGGCGTCCCAGGGGTTAAATGCATGCCAGGGGAGCGCGCCTTCCCTGTCTCACAGCCGGCGCCTCCCCCGCTGCACACAGCCCTCTCTGCACTGTGCTGACTGGTCCTGTGTCAGCGCTCCTCCCCCAGGCCAGCTTCTCTCTGCTCCTCGGCGGCCATCTTCTCTGCAAAGCATGGTGAATGCTGCTGGAAGTCTGGAAGGAAGCATCGTGGTCTGGGTCCCCCCGCATACCTCTCCTCCGCTGTGGCTCAGGTCTGTGTATGCAGCGCTGTGTCCTACCAGGCCCTGTGTCTGTGTAGTTGAGTGATCAGCGCTGTTAGTGCAGGAAATGTTATTTCTCTGCATTGTATGTGACTGTGCTAGCGCTGCCTGTAACTTTTCTTCTCTAAACTGTCAGCTTTATTACTGTCCCTGTTCTTTCTGCTAAAGCCCTTGCGGTGCGGTGCTGCAGGGTGGTCTCTCGCCTATTTAATACTTAATTGGTGAGAGAGGTCACATACATGGTGCCATCATGTCTGAAAGTGATTTTCCCCTCCGGCTACAGTGTACCACGTGCAAAGTACCGTTAGCGGAGGGGGAGGGTAGCGCGGAGGGCCTTTGCCGGCAGTGTTTGTCCATGGCGCGACCTATTACGGTTACAGCACCGGTACAGGAGCCGCCCTGGGCTTGTTTCGCTCAGGCGTTAACAGCTTTAGTGGGCCAGTTAGCTCCGCAGCCCGCGTTTACTCCGATGGGTTTGTCCCAGCAGTCTGTGGTGTCGTCACCCATGCAGGGGTTCCCACGACAATTGGTGGTACCCCACAGTCTCCCTATTTCCCCGCTCCCGGGTTCTCAGGAGCCAGCGTGGGTTAACTCCCTGACGAGTTCTGTACAGCACTTGTCGGATGTGTTGCAAGGGGAGTCTGTGATGCGGCCTCATAAAAGGCCGGTGGCGTCTCTGTCCGCTCCTTATGAGGATGACGAAGGGACGTCTGATGATGGGGAGATTCTGGATCCTTACGATCAGGAACCTCTCCATACTAAGGACGCTGATGCTAAGTCCAAAGTATATATTCCTGGACTTATTCGGGCGGTCCGCACAGCCTTGGTGATTGAGGACGAAGTTCCCCCAGCGGCTAAATCTAAGTATGCCTTTTTCAAAGATGTGAAGGGCGATGCCACAGTCTTTCCTCTTTCGGGTCAGTTGGTGGACCATTTAGAGGAGGCGTGGAAACAACCTGGCAAAAGATACCAGCCGCAGAGACGCCTGGCGGTGGCTTATCCGTTCGCGGATAATTATTTTGCTAAGTGGGAATCCCCTCCACAGGTGGATTCTCACGTGACCCGTCTTGTCCGTAGTGCCACATTGCCGATGCCATCCATGTCCTCCCTTAAGGATGCTACGGACCGCAAGGTAGAAATCTGCCTGAAGTCCGCTTATTCCCTTGCAGGGGGGGCAGCACGGCCGGCTATGGCCATTTGCTGGATTGCCAGAGCGATGGAGCGCTGGGCGGATTCATTAGAGGCTTCTTTTGAATCCGACGGTCCGGCCGAACAGGCGGAGTTGATTGGCAATCTCCGTGATTCGGCCACCTACATCAACGAGGCGGCTCTAGACATTAGTACTCTGGTGTCTAGAATTTCTTCAGCAGCGGTAGCTGCTCGTCGCACCTTGTGGCTGCGATCCTGGAAGGCGGACGCAGATTCCAAGAAAGGTCTGGAAGCGTTGCCGTTTACCGGAGAAGTTCTCTTCGGTCCGGATCTGGATAAGATTGTGGCCACGCTGGCGGCAGCCAAATCTGCTTGTCTCCCGTCGGCCGCTGCTCCTTCTGGTTCTGGACCATCGTCCTTTCGGTCATCTAGGGCCCAGGGCAGGCCCAAACCACAGTCGTTTCCTCGACAGGCTGGCCCTAAGAAATCGGTCAAGCCCCGGAAACAGGCATGGAGTACCAGACGTCCGGCCCCCAAGCCAGATGACAAGCCTGCGGCCTGACGGTCCGGGTCTCCCCTTGGGGGATCCCAGGGTGGGAGGCCGCCTGCTGCAGTTCTCCCGGTGTTGGTCGTTCACTACGACAGACACTTGGGTTCTGGAGGTGGTCTCCCACGGGTACGCCCTCTCCTTCCGGCACAGACCCCCGGCTCGATTCTTCACCACGGGTCTACCATCAGACCGGAACAAGGCTACGGAGCTGCGGAAGGTATTGCACACTATGCTCCAGGCTGGAGTTATAGTGCCTGTTCCATTCTCCCAGAGGGGCCAGGGTTTCTATTCAAATCTATTTTTGGTACAGAAACCCAATGGGTCATATCGTCCGATTCTCAACCTCAAAGCACTCAACAAGTCTTTGCGGGTCCCGAAGTTTCGGATGGAGACCCTACGGTCCATCATTCTGGCGCTGGAACCTGGGGACTACATGGTGTCATTGGACATACAGGACGCTTACCTGCATGTCCCTATTCTTTTGCGCCATCAAGAGTTCCTTCGGTTTGCAATCCGCAGCGACCACTTCCAGTTTCGGGCGTTACCTTTTGGCCTGGCGACAGCACCACGTGTTTTCACCAAGGTGATGGCGGTCATGGCGGCTTCTCTGCGGCTGCAAGGAGTCCGCATGTTGCCGTACTTGGACGACCTGTTATTGGTGGCAGGATCTCCAGAGCTCCTGTTACACCACTTGGACCTGACCATTGCACTGCTGCAACGGCACGGCTGGCTAATCAACTGGCAGAAGTCCACTCTAATCCCGTCTCGGAGGATTCTGCATCTTGGAGCCTTATTGGACTCGGGACAGCAAAGGATCTTCGTGACGGAGGACAAGATCTCTGCTTTACAGTCAAGGGTGCGCAGTTGTCTGCACAGCCGCCGGGTGTCCTTACACTCGGCGATGAGGTTACTGGGCTCCATGGTGTCGGTGTTCGACATGGTGGAATACGCCCAGTTTCACTCCAGACCTCTGCAGCACCTGATCCTGTCCAAGTGGATCGGGCTGCCTCAGTCTCTGAAGTTCCAGACAATTATGCTCACCCCGGAGGTTCGCCTGTCCCTTGCGTGGTGGTTAAAGACGACCCACCTCAACAAGGGACGTCCGTTCTGGGTTCCAAATTGGGTCCTGTTGACAACGGACGCCAGTCTTCGGGGCTGGGGAGCAGTTTCGGGTCCACACTTGTTCCAGGGCAGGTGGACGCCGACAGAAGCGGAGCTTCCAATAAATATCTTGGAACTCCGTGCGGTCTTCAATGCTCTCCTGCAGGCACAGCGGTTTCTCCAGGGTCACCCGGTGCAGGTCCAGTCGGACAATGCTACCACCGTGGCCTACATAAACAGGCAAGGAGGAACTCGCAGTCGGGCGGCTCTCGTAGAGGTCTCTCGGATCCTGGTTTGGGCGGAGCGCAATCTTCCGGCCATATCAGCGGTCTTCATCCCGGGAGTGCTAAATTGGGAGGCGGACTTTCTAAGTCGCCAGGACGTTCATCCAGGGGAATGGTCCCTGCACCCGGACGTTTTTCAACTACTGGTGGACAGGTGGGGTCTTCCAGAAATCGACCTCATGGCGTCCCGGCACAACAACAAGTTGCCGGTGTATGGGTCTCGCACAAGAGACGAAGGGGCGTCTCTGGTGGATGCTCTGTCCGTCCGGTGGACGTTCAGGTTCGCATACCTGTTCCCTCCGGTCTCCCTTCTTCCACGGGTAATCCGGAAATTCAAACAGGAAGGAGGGACGCTCCTGTTGATAGCTCCCGCGTGGCCCAGACGGCACTGGTTCTCAGACCTCCAGGGTCTGTCCGTGGACAGTCCTCTGCGGTTGCCGCTACGACCGGACCTTCTGTCTCAGGGTCCTTGTCTTCACCCGGACCTGACTCGGCTGTCTTTGGCGGCGTGGCTGTTGAGACGGCCATGCTGAGGTCCCGGGGGTTTTCCAGCTCTGTGGTGCGTACCATGTTACGAGCTCGGAAACCGTCTTCCGCGAGGATATACCATCGCGTGTGGCATACGTTCTTCCAGTGGTGTCGACCGAGAGGTTATGCACCGCGGGAGTTTCGTCTGTCTCGGATTCTCGCCTTCCTGCAAGCGGGACTAGATCATGGGCTTCGCCTTGCTTCTTTGAAGGTACAGGTTTCGGCCCTATCTGTCTGGTTTCACCGTAGGATTGCTACAATCCCGGATGTGCGCACCTTTATGCAAGGTGTTCTCCGTATTCAGCCGCCCTTTGTTCCACCTGTTGCGCCTTGGGATTTGGCTGTGGTCCTGAGGGCTCTCCAAGGACCGCCGTTTGAACCACTGGGCTCAGTGGATATTAAATGGCTAACAGCTAAGACTGTTTTCCTTCTGGCCGTTGCTTCGGCCAGACGTGTTTCTGAGTTAGGGGCTCTTTCTTGTAGACCCCCTTTCTTGGTTTTTCATGGGAACAGGGCAGTGCTCCGCACTCGGCCCGAGTTTCTTCCCAAAGTTGTTTCCCAGTTTCATGTTAACGAGGAAATAGTTGTTCCGGCCTTTAACTCACCGGGTCTTTCCGTGGGTGAGGCCTCTTTGGATGTTGTGCGGGCCTTAAGGACTTATGTTGACCGCACTTCTTCGTTTAGGAAGTCGGACGCTTTGTTGTCCTCTATGGCTTCTGTAAAAAGGGTTGGCCTGCTTCAAAGCAAACTTTGGCAGCCTGGATCCGTATGGCTATTTCTGAAGCTTATCTTCATGAAGGCCTACCGGTCCCTCCTTCTCTGAAGGCTCATTCCACTAGGTCTGTGGGTCCTTCGTGGGCAGCTCGACATGGTGCCTCGGCAGTTCAGATCTGCAAGGCTGCTACGTGGTCTTCTGTCCATACCTTCGTGAGGTATTACAGGTTTAACACCTTCGCCTCTCAGGATGCTTCCTTCGGGCGGCGGATTCTCCTTTCTGCACAGGAACGTCCCCACCCTTAAAGGATACTGCTTTGGGACATCCCCAAGGTATCCTGTGGATACCCTATGGACCCTGAAGTAGAAAATATGAGATATGGTAAGAACTTACCCTTGTTATCTCTATTTCTACGAAGTCCATAGGGTTCCACAGGACTCCCGCCCTGTCGCACCTGTGCTGCAGATGGGTTTTGCTCTGGTCACCGGTTTTCCGTCTCCCTCTGGTGAGAATGTGATTCTTGTATGTGTCCAGATCTTTGTTCTCTCTCTTCCTTCTCCTCCTCCGGCCTAGGGCTTGGTAACTAACTGAGGTGCCTTGGCCCGGGGGCGGGGTATAGGAGGGGGACCTAGTGCATCCTGGGAGGCTGAAAGCTTAACTCTTTGGTGCCCTGCGACTGACGTCACACCTATACCCCAAGGTATCCTGTGGAACCCTATGGACTTCGTAGAAATAGAGATAACAAGGGTAAGTTCTTACCATATCTCATATTTTTTGTTCTACTTTTCATATAGCCACATTTTAGTCAGTCATTAAGATATGCTGTTTGTGACGGCTGGGTACACACTGAGCGATGTGTACCCAGCCGATATGTTGGTTCAATGGGCTGACCTATTGGAACCTGGGTACACATCAGATCGAGGTAATGAAGGACGGAACGATCACTCACACCGTCCTTCATTACCTGCAACGGGGCTGTATGCGATATCGTCCGGTTAGATGTGCAGCATGGCCGGCAGGATGATGTCTCATTCGGCCGCGGGAGCGCGCATATTGGGTGTACACTCTGAGCGATGAGGCCGATATGTCGTTCTGATTCGTCCGGAAACAATATATTGTGCCAACATCGTCTGTGTGTACCCAGCTTGAGGGACTACTTAAACACATTTTATTTTTAATAAAGTTGCAGTTGAGCATCATATGCTAAAATATTGGATTTAATTTGTGACTTTTTTTTTTTTTTAAACATGGCTAAATATCTATAGTTTGCAGTATACCTGTATGATTTAGCAGTTGATATGAGTTATTGACTTAATTAGAACAATATTATATTTTTTTGTAGATTTCGTAAATGTATATGCATAGTATGAGTGCTGTGCAGGGTGCGCCTTTGTTGCTAATGCACAATAAGCCACATGGGTTTAATAGAAAATAAATGTTCTTTGCTTTGTTTATTATTTTGCAACATGTTCTACTCATTCATACTTTAGAGGTCATTGCGTGCCATATCATTTTTCTTTTTGCTTTTGATACAGATATACATTTAGAAGACATTTCTTTGTACTCTAGGTGACAGAATTTCATATCAAACTTCATTGAACGATAATGGTCCAAGAGTATATCTGTGCTTAAAAACAAATGGAATCCTTTTTAGAGAGACGTGCTTTGTAGTCACAGCTAATAGTAATGTATGACTTGCTAATTGTTATTTTGAATCTGCTCGGTTTCCATTCTGAAAAAATATAGCGTTTGAAGGTAGTTTATTTTAGTTAGACATTATGTTAAAAGAGAAACGTTGATCTATGTGAATTCTTCAGCTGTCATGTATGCAAGGGATGTAGTTACTATGCCTACAGCCGGGAAGCCGACTCTTGAAATCCCGGCACCAGAATCCCCACTGCCAGCCACAAGACCTGCGCAGAGATGCAGATACCGGAATCCCGACAGCTGGCATCCCGACCGTAAGTATAGTGGGGCCGGTTAGGTCTAAGCCGTGAGGGAGGGAGAGTTAGGTTCTGGCGTCCTTGGGGTGGGGTGGGGGGTGAGATTAGGGTTAGGCACCCTTGGGGGTGAGGTTAGGTTCTGGCACCAAGGGGGGAGGGGTAGGTTTAGGCACTAACGGGGATGGTTAGGATGGGGGGGAGGGTTACCATACTTACTGGGCCCCTGCCGGGATACCGAGCATCGGGATGCCGCTGTCTGTATATTGACAGGTGGCACCACGAATGCCGGTATTTCATACCCAATCCTGTATGCAGCGCTTTATAGTTTCAAGCATTTTGAAAGTGTTTCCAAAATCAGTCAACTAACTATTGTCTAACTAGGGAGTTTGTTTTATCAGTGCAGTTTTCTGGCTGGAAAACAATGGCCTTAAGAATATTCCTTTATCTTTAGCTTTGCTTGAGGCATTGCTATTACAGTGACATTTGATGCTTTGCCATTCAAAACCTCTCTGACACTGGCCGTTTGTGAATATTTGATAATCTAACTTAAGTTTTTGTTTTAGGTCAGACCCTATGCTATCACTTGACATACTTTTCTGTGATTTCAAGATGTTTATACAATGTTTCTTGGTATAATTTGTAATGCAAACTGCTCTTCCAATATTTTTTGCTTCTATTGTGGTGTCTGCATTCTTTGCTAGTGTTTTTTTTATAGGTGTTAGTGGGGCAGATGTATGAAGGTCTGTGAAGTGATAAAGTGGAGAGTGATTATCAACCAGCCAATCAGCTCCCAACTGACATTTTTCAAACACAGCCTGTAACATGACAGTAGGGAGCTGAGTGGCTGGACGGTTATCACTCTGCACTTTATCACTTTCCAGAGCTTCATACATCTGCACCAGTGTGACTTATATTTGGTTTTTGCATCTTAATAGGTTTTGTAATGACAACTATTCATTTTTAAGGAACACTTTATTTACATTTTGCATAATTTGATGCAGTAAATTCTAGTATGTCATATTAGTTAGATTGATGTATGAAATGATTTTATTATTAAAATGTACACCTTTGGTTTAGTCAATACCCCACAAAATGTTACTGTACATGAGGTTTGTCTTATGTGCAGCATGGAATTGGTATAAAGATTCCTTGTCAATTTTGGGACTTTTGTTATTTAAGATTATACATTTCTAGGGGGTATATTTATAAAAGTGTGGTTTTTAGAAGTGGAGATGTTGCCCTTTAGCGATTATTTTCTAGAAGGTACTAGATAAATAAGTGCAACATATTCACAGCTAAAAACCTGCACTAAAGTAAATATACCCCTAGGAGTTTTCCTTTCAGAAGCGGAAAACAACACTTTTGAATCCTTAATCCCTGTGGCCACTTCCAAAATGGTATATTGATTAAGCAGGGGCCAACAAATAAATGTAAACAGTTGCTAACTATTCAGTTTTGGCCGTCATCTGGTACTGCATTGTGATAAGGGACACTTCATTTAACACCCTTTAATTGATGTAGTTTATAAAGATATTTGTAGTGAAAATTGTATAAATAGTACCCTACAGTACCCTATACTAATAGTAGTTTATGGCATATTTCTTGCCTTTCTATAAAGACCTTTTTGTGTATGTATGTGTGTGTGTGTGTGTGTGTGTGTGTATGTATATATATATATATATATATATATATATATATATATGTGTATATATATATATATATATATATATATATATATATATATGTGTATATATATATATATATATGTGTGTGTGTGTGTGTTCATTCTAGCTCCCTGTACCTGTCACAACTTGTGCAGTTCCTCTTTCCTGCCTTGGGTGTTGCTCTCTGCTCTGGTACTTCTAGCACCCTCTAGTGACTATACCAGCATTTTGTTGAATCAGCTGAGTGTGCTAGAAGCACCAGAGCAGAGAGCAACACCCCAGACAGGAAAGAGTATCTGCACGGGTTGTGACAGGTGCAGGGTGCTAGAATGAACACTATTGTATGCTAAAATACCTGCTAGACTGTAGGTAAAATTACTTTTATTTATGTATCATGTGTATGATTATTTACAAAATAAGAGTTGGAGCTCTCCTTAGATTTTTCTTCATGGACACTTCCCCTATGCTGTCTGCTTTATAAAATCAGTCTTTTTAGCCGCACCCCTATGTCTGTTCCCCATTACCCATTGGCAATCTGTTTTTAAAAGTTTTAAATTGGTGATCTGGCCCTTTTTTTAAGTTTGAAAAATTGTGTTGCTGTGGGACCTCAGGGAGTAAAGCATGGTGAAAGGGTGGTGAATGTATTGTGGTATAAAGAAAAACTGAACATCTTGAAATGTGAAATGCTTGAGATTAGCTGTTGGACTTTGTATAAGGATGACTGCAGGTGTATGTATGACATAGAAAGGGTGCCCCATGCACTTGTTCTGTGTCATGTTCTCCACAGTCACGTGAAACAAAGTACACCCTCTTTCAAATCTGTGCCTTTTACATGTCAGAAAATTAACAGTCAAGTTTTACAATTTTATTAATATGACCAAAAAACAAATTTTTAGTTCTTTGTGCACCAAAAAAAATAAGTCACCATGATAAAGTTTGAGTTAAAATAAGTACGTATATACTTCCTATATCAAAATAGGCAATCATTTGAGCCAGGTTCAGGGGGGTCTTCTATACTTCATTATATGATTATCTTATATATAAAATACATTGGTCTGTTTGTGTGTCCGGTTATGCATTCGGGCATCCCTGCACCGATTGGGATGAAACCAATGCGAGGTGGTCCAGTTGGATCCTGGCCAGGTTTGGGGGGGGTTTGGGTCCCGTTGGTCCTCCCTTTGGTGTACGCTGGGTAGAACTTTGACCCGGGGAGACTGTTCTGAGGCTTCCACTGGATGGATTTGGATGAAAACTTCAGAGTGGTAACATTGGATCCCTGAAGACATACTAGGTCAGAGCTCCTGTTGGTATACGCTGGCAAGAACTTTGACCCAGGGAGCCTGTTCTGGGCCTTCCACTGGATGGATTTGGATGAAAACTTCACAAAGGGGTGGCAGTTGGTCTGGGATGCCTATCTTCATAACTTGAAGATTTAAACCTGGGCAACGCCGGGTACATCAGCTAGTCTCTTTTATAAAAGCAGAACTTTTGACATGTTAGTCTGGCACATTGATTGTCAAGGAAACAAGACCTCTGCAATGATGGTAAAGCAGAAAAGCCGCCCCTACCTAATTATTTACGTGCCTGACGCAGCTTTTCCACTAATCTGGCCTTATACTCCACTGCTGATCAGAAATCACTGCAGCATACAGGAAATCAGTCACTCTAGAGGCGATTCAATTGTTTAAGTCACTCTAATTAATGGGCTCCCAATGTTGCAATTCAGTTGTTTTTTGGGTGCCTGTTAATTATCGTGCTTGTCGTGCCCAATTAGAACCGGGTTTAGCTTTGTAAAATGGCTACACCCATCTGAGGTCCTCCCAAACCACGGAATTTTTGCACATTTCTGCTCGCCTCCTCAGGAGGGGGCGAGCAGTAATGCCATTTCCAACAGCTGTTCGTGCCTGAACTGAGAAACAATCCTATTGCACCGTCGGGTGCCCAACACTGACAACCGCTAACAATTGAATCGTTCCCTCTGTATTTTACCTTCATGTTCTGCGTGCAAAGAAATGTTTCATTTTGGCTGGAGGTCATGTAAAATCTTATACGAAAGCTGTTTGAGGCAGGTGTACTAGTGCTGTTCCACTTCACTTTGGATATTAGAGTTGAATGTGTATCTATTAGGTGTATACTCTATCTTGCTTATTTCAGACTATGCATGCACTAGATCTGTGGGATTGTGTGCATTTCAATTTCATCCATGACTTATGACTGAAAAGCTATAACTGGGTTGTAATGGGTGGGTTGTCACATAAGCAAAGTTGAGGTGAGTGCGTGTCAACACAAGTGTGGTCTTCACAGAGGGCCTGATTCAGCATGGATCGCCCGCAATGAAGCTGCGAAAATATGCTAACGTCTGCCACCGCTCAGCCAGCATAGAGACGCCCACTACTGCCTTCTCACATACGTAATACCTCGCAGTCCTGCGTATACATCGGTAACATCAGCCACCGCTCAGCCAGCATAGAGACGCCCACTACTGCCTTCTCACATACGTAATGCCTCGCAGTCCTGCGTATACATCAGTAACATCAGCCCCTCGCACACAATTACAGCAAGTCTGACCTATCTCAGAATTTGCAAGTCTTGTCGCACGCAGCAAGTTCTCAAACTGTGTATGCAATCGCAGTGGCTAATTTCTGCACACCCATGCAATGGCATTCAAATAGACAGGCATGCCTGCATTTCTGCAGCAACTCCCCCATCACCACCCCCAGATGCTCACTGGCTGTCACTCACTCTGTGATGGATTCCACAGTGCATCCGTAATCACAGTGCGATCGCCGCGCATGCACAGTGTGGTGCATGCACAGTACGCATCAATCGGTCGATCTGCGTCCGCTGTTGCAATTGCGATCCATGCTGAATCAGATCCAGAGATTGATGCAAGTCCTAGTACTAGGTAACCTAGTATCAGGAGGTGCATCTGTGCTCTGATAACTATTAGCAAATGAAGCATACACATGGGGCAGGAGCATTGTAAGACTGCTACAACTCTGTTTCAGGCCCTTTGTTTTTTTTTTTTTTTTCAACGTTTTCCTTTAGATAAATATTTATCTGGGTTTGGTAGACTACCGGTAATTTTTTAATAATAGTTTACATCCTAAAACTCAGTAGTATGTGATACATTACCATAAACCCCCAGAAGCTGCACATGCATATGTTAATATGCCCTCATTGTTTACAGAAGACATTATTGCTGGATACTGTGGATGCATTTGACTGCACATGAAGTCCAACACATAGCAATACAGTCAAGGAGAAATGCTTCTGTTTAGTTATGTGGATACATGGCTGGATGACCTTAGGGCATCTCTTACAGGAAATCTCTGAATCTAATAAGCTGGATAGGGAAATTGAGTGTACACAAGCTGATAACGCCTGTAGCTAATGGGAGTCTTGATTCTGCAGCTCACTTGTTTGATTTTCCTTGTCTCTGTGGAATGAGACACTATATAAATCCCTGGAGCTTTATCATGGGTAAATGAGGAGAAATTTGTTTAAGCAATTAAACAGTGTAATGAGAGTGCTACCAGTTTTGTATTTGTCTTCCTGAGACCAGGAGCAGTGTAACCACAAGGGGTAATTTAATAACCAATGTGATATGTGTTTTTGTGCAATTGCACTCACTCTTTACAGGTAAACATGTGGGTTAAAGATGCTGATGTCTACAGCAGTTCAAATGTTTGGGATGAGTTATGAGGTTTTAGTATGGTGCTTACCAGGGACGTGCAGGCAGGGGAGGTAGTCATACTCCTGAGATTTAATCTAAAAATTATTAGAATAATACAAAAGATATATATAACTTATAAACATCTCCTTTGTTTATTGGAATTCTTTTTATAGTTAACACTTGCCAGCTTTGTGAGCTCCCTGGGACTGCAGGGAGGAGAGAGATGAGGCAGCAACAGCTCAGCCTCGCTTCTGTATAGTCACACTGCTTGCAGAGCTGGGGGTGGGGCCACACACGGGCAGTAAGCTGTACAGAAAGAGCGCTAATAGAGGCATGCCTCTGAGTATGAGGGGGGGTGTCTTGTGTCATAATGATATGTCACATGCTGGTGACACATTATTTCTTCCAGGTACTGGTAAGTGGAAGAACCACCTCCCATAGATTACTAATTATTTAAACAGCAAATGTAATCGTGAATTACAGGGGAATGTGAGGAAAACAGGTGTATTTATTTCAGGAAGAAATGATGCGATACCTTCTTGTATTGAACCTTCATTCCTTGTTGCCCTCATGTGACATGCATTTTAAACTATATAACTAACGGTGATCGCGCAAAGCAAAAAAATTTGTTGGTCCCAGGGACCCCTCACTTTATAAAATTGGGGTCCTACTCCACCGTTTTTGGGTCCCATCACATATTATGGGGGTGAGGGCAGGTGGCAGTTGGGACAGTGCTGGGGACTGGTAGCATGGTAGCAGTTGGGGGTAGAGAGGATTAAGGGCAAGCAGCAGTTTGGGTAGAACTGGGGGTTAAAGGCAGGGAGAAGGTGGGGAAAGAGCTTTGGGCAGCGCTGGGGGTAGGGAGGGGGGGTAAGTGCAGAAAACAGGCAGCGCTGGGGGTAGGGAGGGGGGGTAAGTGCAGAAAACAGTTGCGGCAGTGCTGGGGGGCAAGGATGAGGCTAGGAGAAGGCAGTGCTGGTGGTAGGAAGAGGGCAAGGCAAGTATATGTGCAGTGGGCATCTGCAGTATGTATGTGAACACTGGTATGTATGCAATATGTATGTCTGCAGTGGGCATCTGTGCGGTATGCATATGTGCAGTATGTATGTGTAAAGAGGTCTGACAGTGAGGGGAATAGTGTAGCAGAGAGCGCTCTCTGTCAGGGTGTCACAAGGGAAGAGATATGGTGCTGATGCAGGCCATTTGGATGGCTCTACAGGCTTTCTGTAGATGCGAGGACGCAACTTTATTAATGGTACAAGAGTCTTGTCAGTACAGGGTCACAGCCTCTCAATATGGAGCCATTTCCTTCGGTCACAGCGGGAGAGGCAGTGGGTGGCAGAGAAGCCATGTGTAACAGGGAGAGGCAGTGGAAGGTGGAGGCAGAGGGTGACAGAGGACATGTGTGACAGGGAGAGGCAGTGGGTGAAACTGGTTTGCTACTACACAACTGAACTGTTATAGTTTAAATGGACTCCCTACACCCAGGGCTGCACAGTGTCCCCACTCCTGCAGACCCATAGACAAACACCCCCCAACACAGGCACAACGGTACGTAGGCATGCCAGTACAGAAGCACAACAGTAGCAATATCTGTACTGGATCTTATAGCAGCTGCAGGAGTGCAGACTGTGACACACTTGTTAGACTGTCTGACTGTGAATCCAAATAAATCAGCTGCACTCCAGTTCAGTGCCACTATATCACTTTCCTGCAGGTCTCATTATCATGATGATAATGCAGACAGCGGGCTTGGGACTTAGGAAAAGACGTGCTACAGGTGGGGGAAAGAGTGTCACGTTAGGGGTAGGGAGAAGTGTGTTAAGTACAGGGGCGTTGGTATTACAGAGGAGAGAGTGAAAAAAATGTGTTCTCAAAGACCGTGTTAACTTGTGCTCCCATTAAACAAGCACAATCTCATACACCCCCACCTCCGTCGCGTTCTTGACTTGTACTTGCCGAGAGCAGCCTCGGTAAAGTGCGGCATCACGGTGACAGGCGGCAGCGCTGTCCTCCTTGATCCGGCTCCCAGAGGAGTGATGGTAATAAAAGGGAGGCAGCCAGAGGCAGTCTCCAGGCTCAGGGATGAATGGCAGTTGATCCGCGAGGAGAAAGGAGAGCCCGGCGGCGTCACGTGAGCGGAAGGAGGTCTCAGACGCTGTCGCCAGCATTGATTGGTTGGGGACTCAGGGAGACGCTGGGGAGTTTATTGACATGGCTGCTGCTTAGCGCGTCCTGCAGGACCCGCTCACTTTTTAAAAGTGAGTCCCTCACTGCCTATATTGCGTAAATACGCGCTATAGCGCGGATTTTGCGAACACTGCCCAGGCAGGAAAGAGGAAATGTACAGGTTTTAACAGGTGCAGGGTGCTAGAATGAGCACTACATAAACAATTTTTTTTTTGCTTTAAGTAGATGCCGTGAGCACCAGGCACTCAGAACGCAGGGTATGACCTTATACTACACCTTCACTGTCAGCGTGACAGTGGCTACTGTACTTTTTCTTTACTGTTTTCAAGTCAGATTGTTTTCGTAGTAATGCTGAAGATTTGCTTGATTTAAAAAAATATTCTTTGGATTTCATGCTTGGTTTTCGTTCTCGCATGCACTGTCAAGTGTGGGACCTTGTATAGACAGGTGTATGTCTTACAAAAACATTTCCAA
Source organism: Taudactylus pleione (assembly GCA_031769625.1). Lineage (NCBI taxonomy): Eukaryota > Metazoa > Chordata > Amphibia > Anura > Myobatrachidae > Taudactylus > Taudactylus pleione. The sequence continues at coordinate 8,819,290 of JAUIMM010000052.1, read as the reverse complement.
TCAACTGAATTTACCACAGGTTGACTCCAATTAAGCTGTAAGGAACATCTCAAGGATGATCAGTGGAAACAGGATGCACCTGAGCTCAATTTTCAGCTTCATGGCAAAGGCCGTGAATACTTATGTACATGTGATTTCTTAGTGTTTTTTTTTTTTTTTTATTATTGCATTTGCAAAAATCTAAAAAAAAACTTTACACGTCATTATGGGGTATTGTGTGTAGAATTTTGAGGACAAAAATGAATTTATTCAATTTTGAAATAAGGCTGTAACATAACAAAACGTGGAAAAAGACGCATTGTGAATATTTTCGGTATGCACTGTACATTTGTGTTGTGGACATTTTAATCAAACATGAATCAGAAAATAGGTACATAAAGAAGTGTATGGGTTCTATACCCTCAAAAAATGTGGGCAAGACAACGTCAAAATCATTGTCTTTGGTTTTCCACATTGCACTGTGTTTTTGTTTCCCTTTTGCTACCTCAACTACTTCATCATCATTGTCATTTGTCACTGCCATTTCACTGTAGCTATTAAAGCTCCCTGCTCCATCTCCCTTCGGGTCTGGCTGCCATTCACCATTACCACAGTCAGTGTCACTGGAATTTAATGGAATCTCTTCTGCTACTCTGTACCTAATGCTGGCCACACACATAACGATATCTTAGCCGATTCCGACACATTGGAACGACAGATCGTGTAAAATATGGCCAAATTGAGAGTAAATCGTGAGTCCCCACTCACGATCACGATGCGATTCCCAGCTGGTCGCACATCGCATCTTCAGATCTGCCGTGCAGTAGGGCAGATCTGACAATCTAGGAGGCGATGCACTGTGAAAGTCTAGATGCAGGAGAGAGAGTTTCAAAATTGGACACCAAATTGTGTGGAGATCGTGTGCTGAGCTGCCGAGGGAGAGTTTCAAGGGAAATCGTACACATCGGCTCATCTTGAGCACATCACTATGTCTGTGGCCAGCTTAACTCTGTTGCTAGATGCGCTTTGTCTGCACTAGTGATGTCAAGAGAGATAATGACATGACTTAAAACCACCTGTTCACTGTGGAGACCTCTATGCGTGTAAGGGTTAATGGAAAGCTATATTTGCGAGTCTCTAAAAAGGTTTGTTATTTGGTGGTGTCTGCAGTTACCATAGCAATAGGAGCACGTATGCAGACGTTAAGTGAAATAATCGGGCGATATGCACGTTAAATTAATACGCAATAAAAAATTAATTATTGCAGCTAATTGAATTCCCTTGACTCTCTACCGTGAAAACTATCCCCTGATAATTTATTCTAAAAGGGAGAACCTTGTCAGGGGGCAAAAACAAATCATATCATGACTAGGTAGACTTATACCCCTTTTCCACCAAAATTCCGGGTCTGACCCGGAGTTCGAACAGGGTTCCTATCCGGGTCAGACCCGGAATTTAGCGGGCGCCGCTCAAACCGCAGTCGGGTCTGCATAGACCCAGCTTTTCCGGCATCAAAGTGGATGCTTGGAGATGACGTCATCTCCAAGCGCCACTGAAGCCGGACCAATCTGCCGGCTTGCGGCGCACTGCAGGTCATCAAGACCCGGAGTGCGCCGTACACACAGCAGGGTTTCACAACCTATGCCAGTGATAAACCCTGCTATTTACCTGGGTTGGATTGCCGGGTCACTCGACCCGGCGATCCAACCCTCACCCCTTTTACACCAAGGAGCTGCCCGGGTTAACCCTGCAAAAACCCGGGTTTTAGCTCCGATGTAAAAGGGGTATAATAGTCATAAAGATGAACTTCTTTCCACACCTGTTATATTGAATCCAAGCACTGTCCTGAATCGCCTCCATAAGTTGTATTGTCTGAAAAAATAAGGACCCAAGGATAAGCTTTCTGAGACGGCCAACCCAGAATGGAGACAGGGGTCTCCTACTCTTGCCAGAATGTGTCCTGGTCCCCCCCCCCCCCCTTCCACCCTTTGATGGCTGGAATTGGAGATGTTAACCAGTAAGATGATCTCCCTGCCCTCAGTCGCAGTAGCAGTCAAAAGCAGTCCCCTATATTTAAGATGCACCAGGTGCTTTGCTTCACATGCTGTATTTGGCACAATTGCACTCGCTATTTTAAATTACTTTACTGTTCATCACCCCTTACCTGTATTTCGGATATCCTAAATTCTCCCAACGCCGGCATCTCTACAGGGTTAGGATACAGGTAAAGTATCCTAAACCTAACCGTCCCTCCCCATAGCCTAAAACAATTGGAACATCTGCATCCTGCACCGATATTTTGAATACCCCCCCCCCCCCCCCACCGTCTAAATATTATAGCTGTACAACAAAACAAAAGATCTCCCTCAAGCAGCCTCGCATCAGACTGATGGTTCTCAGGAAAACTTGCTTCATTTTTTTTTTCCCCAGAAACAGTCATGGCTAATAATGTACAAGACATTTTATTGGATCTGGCCTCTAAGTCACTATGACACACATGTAGCCCAAACCATTAAAAACTTTAACAGCACAGATCTAGAGGACAGCTGCCCAAGCACATTTACTTAATTAATAAGCGATTTCCTTGGCTGCACATGTCCGATATCCTAAAGAACAAATGTGAGCTCATTAAATTGCTTGTTGTCGTTATTATTATTACTACAACAGGAAATTTACAGAAACTGAAGAACAGCAAACAGTGCAAAGAAGGTGCTTGCAGCACCGCAGCTCTAACGACTTCTTAATTCCCCATTTCAGGTAAGACCTGGGTGTAGAAAAGGAACATAACCAGCACCACTTTATAAAATAAAAATAACTTTACTGCAGTATTAATAAATAAATTAAATTAGGCCATGCCCGATCATCTACTCCAACAAACAAGAGCAAGTATTAGAAATATGGTCCTCAAAGCACATTCATGGAAACACAGTAAGCATTCAGTTAAACGTCACTTTGACCGCCTTAAACATCACTTAAATAATTTTTTTTTTTAAATCAAGCAAATCTTCAGCATTACTACGAAAACAATCTGACTTGAAAACAGTAAAGAAAAAGTACAGTAGCCACTGTCACGCTGACAGTGAAGGTGTAGTATAAGGTCATACCCTGCGTTCTGAGTGCCTGGTGCTCACGGCATCTACTTAAAGCAAAAAAAAAAAATTGTTTATGTAGTGCTCATTCTAGCACCCTGCACCTGTTAAAACCTGTGCATTTCCTCTTTCCTGTCTGGGCAGTGTTCGCAAAATCCACGCTATAGTGCGTATTTACGCGATATAGGCAGTGAGGGACTCACTTTTAAAAAGTGAGCGGGTCCTGCAGGACGCGCTAAGCAGCAGCCATGTCAATAAACTCCCCAGCGTCTCCCTGAGGCCCCAACCAATCAATGCTGGCGACAGCGTCTGAGACCTCCTTCCGCTCACGTGACGCCGCCGGGCTCTCCTTTCTCCTCGCGGATCAACTGCCATTCATCCCTGAGCCTGGAGACTGCCTCTGGCTGCCTCCCTTTCATTACCATCACTCCTAGACAGGATTGTATCGAGGCACAAATCTGGGGAAGGGTATAGAAAAATATCTGCTGCTTTGAAGGTCCCAATGAGCACAGTGGCCTCTATCATCTGTAAATGGAAGAAGTTTGGAACCACCAGGACTCTTCCTAGAGTTAGCCAGCTGTCTAAACTGAGCGATCGGGGGAGAAGGGCCCTAGTCAGGGAGGTAACCAAGAATCCTATAGTCACCAGTGTTCTCCCCAGAAAATTTTTCCAGCCGGGTGGCATCAAGAAGTAGCCGGGTGGGGGCCTTCTCAATAATAAATTAAACCCTGACATTATAATGATTTAAACTTGAAATAACATTTTATATATTAATTCTCTTCTTATTAAAGGCCCAGTCGACTGATTTATGAAAAAGCTGCAAAAGTCTGTAGGATATTTTCTTTTTTATACAGCTCTCAGATACTGGCTCCACTTGCAGGTTCCCAATAAGGCTGTAACATAACAAATGTGGAAAAAGTGAAGCGTTGTGAATACTTTCTGGATGCACTGTATGTATTCCTTTTATCCTTAGTAGCTGCTAGTTGGCCTCGTGAGCTTGCCCTCTTATTGTCCATACTTCAGGAGCATGTACAGCCATGGCCAAAACTTTTGAGAATGACACAAGTATTGGTTTTCACAAAGTCTGCTGCTTCAGTTTTTATGATGGCAATTTGCATTTACTCCAGACTGCAACTAATTGCAATTCATCTGATCACTCTTCATGACAAAGTCCCTCTTTGCCATGACAATGAACTTAATCCCAAAAACATTTCCACTGCATTTCAGCCCTGCCACAGAAGGACCAGCTGACATCATGTCAGTGATTCTCTTGTTAATACAGGTGAGTGTTGACGAGGACAAGACTGGAGATCATTTGGTCATGCTGATTGAGTTAAGCTGGCCACACACTAGACTAACAAAAGGTGCGTACACATGGAGCGATACAACTGAATGATATTAACGATATTGTTATCGTTCAGATCGTTCACTTTCATGTACTTACCAACCTGTCCATTCCCGCATAGACGATAAAGAGATCTTTCATCGTCCATTTGTCACGACAACGGTTTCTCGGCTTAGGGGACGATGGGTATTACCTTTTTGAGGGCAAGGGCGCTGTGACGTTGTCCTTCCGGCGGAGGGGCTGGTGTCTGGCGGTGGGCATTGGCTGTGCTAAGTGTTTCGCGGGCACTGTATCATTCTGGCTGGGATAGGTTGTGGTGGTGTTTCCATTCCTATATGGTATGGGTACCGCCATCTTGCCTCTGGTCATGTGACTTAGCTGCTCCAGTCCTGGTGTGTCACATGCTCTCTCTGACCTATCACGATTCTGCACTGGGTATTTAAGGGAGTTCAGAGCTTCCCATAGTTGCCAGTGCAACGTGTTTCACAGCGCATGCTGTGAGAGAGTTCCTGTGCTCCTGAATACTTTTCTGTTTGAGTGCTCACCTGTGCTTTTGCTGAATCCCAGCTTTCCAGTAGCCTATATCGCCCTGCCTGCTCCTAGTCTCCTGCTTGAACCATCCTACACCTTCTATCTACCCTTTCCCTGCCAAAGGACCTGAGTGTGCAGTTAACCCTGTACCTACACTGCCTCCATTTACCTAGCTCTTTGATTCTACACTGAGCCGTCTCAGTACAACTCGCCATTCAATTAATCAGCTGCTGCAAATCCAATTACTCTATAACCTCTCTGGATTTCATCTCACAAGTATCAATCAGTAACTGTTATCCTGTCTGCAGCCTTGCAGTGACTTTTTGGGTTACAAAGACTTTTTTATTTTTATATTTCTGCCACTACCCAGACATTATTTATTCTTCACTACAGTTTTTAATCATCACCATCCTCTAAATATTCTGGACTTTTATCCGTGTACATGTCTGCAAGTTCACCCGTTAAAAAACCCTCCTTTCAATTAAATATGTTCAGGTGTCTGCTCCTATTACCACCCCGGGTCCATAACAAACCCAGATCCTAACACCGTGCATGCAGGCCAACTTGGACTATATCGTCAACTGTGCCTGTTTAGAGATGTGGCAGGATGACTTCACTGAAAGATCTTTTGGCCTGTACACATGGGTCGATCAGATATCGTTATCTGATCGTCCTGCATGTGCTGGATGTTCGATATCAAACATCCAGCAAATGCACCAAGCACCAAACTACTATAACGACCCATGATCGACGATTGTGGGTCCCTATGGTAAACAGGCTAGCCTGGTCGATATCGACCAGGTTGGCCTGCATGCACGGGCGATGGTCGATATCGACCGTCCATTACCACGCATCGATGGTCGTTGGACGGGGCTTAAAAAAGTACGATATAAACAATAATCGTTTATATCGTCCTTTTTTTATCTGACCGTGTGTATGCACCATTAGAAAAATATCTTTGAAAGACCTTTTGGTGCGTACAGACGTAGCGGTCAGCCAGCGATAAGATATTGCTGGCTGATCGTCATGCACCCTCCCTGGTGTGCTGGGTGATTGATATCGATCACCCAGTACACCACATGCTTACTGGCGACTATTGTGACCCGCGTTCAACGTTCGCGGGTCCCTATAGTAGTTTGCTCGATATCTAGCAAGTTGACCGGCATGCGCGGTTGATGGACGATATCGCTATTGTCCATACGTGGCCGCACATCACTGGTAAGTTGGTAGGGTCCTTTTAAATGAGCGATTAGAACGATATCGTTCAAATTTTCCTTTAAAATTGCTACGTTTGTATGCACCATTTGAAAGATATCTTTCAAGTCGTTGGTGGTACAGATCGTACCGTGTGTATGCACCATTACATCCAACTAGTTGATTGGTTGAAATGAAAATCTGGTAAGGTATGAAAGCAAATGAAAATCAACAATTTGCTCCCAAACGCCGGAAAATGGACAAAAACTATTGTTTGAACAAATTTGTTTAGATCAAACATTTAACACAGGAGCATGGCATAGCACCCAGCAGCTGGAACTAAAGTAGTCACTACTGTATTAGGATGGCGGGACAGTCCCATAATAGCTGCATTTCTTGTCAGGCTGTATATAGATGCTAAAATGTAACACACAAATTAAAGTGCTTCTACTTTACTTTGTACATCTCTCATGTAAATAACACAAACAATCTATTTTCTATCATAGAGATAGATGTATGAATGACTTAATTTTTACATAACATCAGGTCATCTTATACACACACATTCCGCAGCACATATCCTAACCCACTGCTCCATGCTCCTTCTTCACTATCTACCCCTCTGTGTCGTCCCTGTCTGTCTGCCCTTCCCCTTTAGAATGTAAGCTCTCACGAGCAGGGCCCTCATCCTCACGTGTTTCTCCTCCCCCTACTTATAGTATCATTTACTCCTAACTCCCCACAACGGCACCTAACACCTGGTTGCTCATGTCCTGCTGCTTGTGTTTTGCAGCTGAGTTTATAACCTTGTCCTTGTCCTGCATTGTTTTGTATTACTATTAACTGTTTTTCTTGTGTGCTCATTTATGTACTGTGTAAGGCGCTGCGGAACCTTTGTGGCGCCATATAAATAAAGGATAATAATAATAATAATAATAATAACAAACTTGTCTAAATGACCATTTTCATCTGTTTTCTGGCATTTAGGAGCAAATTTGCTGATCATCATTTACTCCCATATGTTAGCAGATTTTCATTCCAACCAGCCAATTAGTTGGCTGGTTGGATGACAGTTGTTCTAGTCTGTGGTCAGCTGTAGAATAACAGACTGGAAGCTTTATAAGGAGAGTGGAGCTTGAAATCATTGTTGTTCTTCAAGGAAACGTGCAGTTGTCATTGCTTTTCACAAAAAGGGCTTCACAGGCAAGGATATTGCTGCTAGTAAGATTGCACCTAAATCAACAATTTATTGGATCATCAAGAACTTCAAGGAGGTTCAATAGTTGTGAAGAAGGCTTCAGGGCACCCAAGAACGTACAGCAAGCGCCAGGACCGTCTTCTAAAGTTGATTCAGCTGCGGGATCGGGACACCACCAGTGCAGAGCTTGTGAGGCAAAGACTTTTGGAGGATGGCCTGGTGTCAAGAAGGGCAGCAAAGAAGCCACTTCTCTCCTGGAAAAACATCAGGGACAGACTGATATTCTGCAAAAGGTACAGGGATTGGACTGCTGAGGACTGGGTTAAAGTTATTTTCAGATTGTTTGGGGCAGCTGAAAAAATGCTTGTCTGGAGAAGGAAAGGCGAGCACTACCATCAGTCCTGTGTCATGCCAACAGTAAAGCATCCTGAGACCATTCATGTGTGGGGTTGCTTCTCAGCCAAGGGAATGGACTCACTCACAATTTTGCCTAAGAACACAGCCATGAATAAAGAATGGTACCAAAACATCATCCAAGAGCAACTTCTCCCAACCATCCAAGAACAGTTTGGTGATGAACAATGCCTTTTCCAGCATGATGGAGCACCTTGCCATAAGGCAAAAGTGATAACTAAGTGGTTCGGGGAACAAAACATCGAAATTTTGGGTCCATGGCCAGGAAACTTCAATTGAGAACTTGTGGTCAATCCTCAAGAGGCGGGTGGACAAACAAAAACCCACAAATTCTGACAAACTCCAAGCATTAATTAGGCAAGAATGGGCGACCATCAGCCAGTATGTGGCCCAGAAGTTGATTGACAGCATGGCAGGGTGATTTGCAGAGGTCTTGAAAAAGAAGGGTCAACACTGCATCCCTCGTCTTATCTGCAGAGCATAATGTAGGTAGTACAAAATTACATTGTGTGAACATTTATAGCACCCCTGGAATAGGTAAATATAGCCCAGAACAATATTTTCTCTATAAACACTGAAGCAAAAGCAGAATGCGTGTAACTGTGCCTCTGTAGATACCACACATTCTTGGAAAGAGTATTCTTGAGAAGTATTTGTTTCTGTAAGACAATGATACCGAGCATGGTATGCAGACAATGCACCCCCCTGATGAGATCCAGAACCAGAGGATGGTTGTAAAGTCTTTTACTGCCTGTAGGCCTTGGCAATTGTAGTGTGTAATAAGTCTGTCTGTCTGCACGGTCATAAAACCTGTAAATGTAATGTCTTGCTAATCAAAACCCTAATGTTTAGTTATTAAGAGGAAATCTACTGTAGCTGACAGTGCTTTAATATGTTAAGGTGAATTTGCCAGCTGAAACACATGTTTAACTGCTAGTATATACTGTTAAGCCATATGTATTCAATAAACAGGAGGCAGCACACAAGCCAAATTTAAAGAGAACTAAAGGTCTTCAGTTCTGTAGTAAATAAGAAATGCATATTATACTATATTCAAATCTGATATAGGAAAGGTATTTACTATTCAGATCGATTGTAAATATTCTAGGCACATATCCTCTATATATGGGGCAGCACAGACAGTGTAATGGTTAGCATTTCTGCCTCACAGCACTGAGGTCGTGGGTTCGATTCCCACTACAGCCCAAAATGTGTGGAGTTTGTATATTCTCCCTGTGCTTGCATGAGTTTCTTTTGGGTACTCCGTTTTCCTTCCACACTCCAAAAATATACTGGCAGGTCAATTGGCTCCCAAAAAAATAAAAAATTACCCCTAGTGTGTATGTGTGTGAGCATGTTATAGGGAATAAAGATTGTAAGCTCCACTGGGGCAGGGTCAGATGTGAAGTGCCAAATATTCTCTGCTAAGCGCTGCGGAATGTGTGTGCACTATATAAATAACTGGTAATAATGTATAAAAAAATAATCTTTCTCTTAACTCTTCTGATGTTCATTTGGTTGCCAGGGATTTGAGGTGTGATGGACAAATGTCGTCATACTTCTGGATGACGCTTTCATGGAAGATTTGGGTATATGGGTGAGGCATTTTCCTAGTCCAGTCTAGTCTGTACTTGTGCACAGATTGTAAGCAGTGACAAATAGTGTGCATGTGTTCAATAGCTGATTTACAAGGAATAAAATTCTCAGCTAAATGTAGCTTTTATTTTATCAAAATTGTTCAGCTTCAGGCAGTTTGCACAGCAGTAACCTCAGTTGCAGAATAACAAGTAGTACATGAATCACCTGCCAGTTCTTTGTGCCTACATGTTCTGGTCACCTTTTTGTATCGCTTTTTTTTTTTTTTTCTTTGTATTGTACAGACCTTTTTATATGTGTTTTTGACTGTCCCTTTTTCTAAGGTTTGTGAATGTACTTTATATATAGATATATAAGTTGGTAGCATCACTTGAAAATGTTAATATAATATACATCACATGGTGGGCCATTTATGTCAGGCTAAATTCAATTACGTCTATTTAAGGCATACGTACCCACTTGCCATGTTTTGTAGGTTGATGAGCCTCCTTGTCCTAACTCCATGTTTTTTTTTTTTTTTTTTATCTTGAAAAATGTTTGTTGGCGCTGCCCTCGCTGTACAATGATGCACAACCATTTTCCACCCCCTCCACTGCTTTATGGTGAATTATGTCATTGTTCAGAGGCAGAGCTATAGATTTAAGGTTCTGTTCTGTTCCTAAACTACTGCAGATGGTTTTACTGATGATGTAGATCCTCTTTTTAAAGTTTGGAGGTCTTGAGAAAATGTTTATCACATCCAGAAGCCTGTCATCTTTTTTTATCCAAGGGGGGGCAATTAATTGTTAGTACCGGCGGCTGTCAGTGCTGGGTCCCCGATAGAGCAATTCAATTGTTGCTCCGTTCGGCATAATAGCCGTCAGCTTTTTTATTCTCGCCCCCCCCTCAGGTGGCGAGCAAAAATGTGCGATAAGTCCTGGTTTTGGGTGCACCAGGACTTTAGATAGGTATAGCCGTTTTACGCTGCTAAACTCGGTCTAATTAGACGCGAAAAGCGTGATAATTAATGGGCGTCCAAAAACAATTGAATTGCAAGATTGGGTGACCATGAATTAGCGCACATTAAGAAACAATTGAATTGCCCACAATGTATCATAGACAGACTGACTAATGTGATATATTTAACCTATTTAAATGTGCCCCTTTGTGTTAATTGGCAGTGTGTGTAAAACATTTGCCACTTTATTCTGTTTACTTTGGGTCTATTATGTTTTGTGTATGGTCTGGGACTTAAATTTGCATGAGGTGTAAAATGAATAATCAATCGGCAATCTGATGCATATGTATATCAGAGGTAAACTTGTGAGCCACATTGGGTTTCCCTGCTCCTATGGGTTCTTGGGTCACCGCTTCTGCAAGTTAAGAAAATAAAGCTAGACACTCTGACTTTCATAATGTCTCCTGAGTTACTGCTCATTTTACCTTCATCACAGTCCTAATTAACTCGTGATAGTAAGGTAGAATCATTCAAAGTGTTCTCACACCCTATACTGTAGTGCACCAATTGCCCAGTGTTAATAACATAAGAATGTGCCTTTACTGTCTTTATTCAACTTGCCCATATGGTTTCTCACTTTTGAATTTTAAATTATTTATTAAGTTATTTATATAGCGTACACCTATTCTGCAGTACTTTACGGAATATTTTAGTCGTTCACATCAGTCCCTGTATAGCCTACCACATGAACACAGACACATTAGGATTATTCTTTGTAAGAAGCCAGCTACAGTTGTGTCCACATACATCTCTCCTCCATGTGCTACAAGTCACGTTACACACAACGCGTGAGCTCCGTGCAACTAGTGTCAAGCGTCTTTTCGTGTGACTTGTTCCCTTTAAAATGCATCTTATTCGCAAAGCGATGCAAATAAAATGCACAAGCAGCTTATACTGATTAAATTGATATGCACCATACCTATATTCTGTGTGACTGCGGGTGTATCTGTATGCGAAATGCTAAGTTAATGGCAGCAGCTGTGACACTGTAACGTAGCATTTCGCATGCAGATACAGCCACAGTGGCACACACAATATAGGCATGGTGCATATCATTTTAATCCGCATAAGCTGCTTGTGCACCCTATTCGCATCGCTTTGCGCAGGGCCGGATTGAGGGCCACATAGAGGGCCACATAGGCCTGGAGCTGAAAATGACCAAGGGCCTATTATGAGAAGCATAGGAGGCGTGACCAGTGCTGTGAGGGTGTGGTCAGTGCCATGTTGGTGTGTACACCAACTATACTCTTAGCCCCAATGTCTCCGTTAATATGTAAAAGAAAAAAAAATGCTTAATTTTGTGAGGTAAAATTGAATTTCTATGACTTATGATTTATGGCTGACCATGTGGAGAACAGATGGCCAGACAACATCATGTTGTCATGACAATGGGCCTATTTTTATGTGGAGGCCTGGAGCTGTAGCTCCATCCGCCCCATTTTTAATCTGGCCCTGGCTTTGCGGCATGGCACTACTATAAGGGCTGTTGCAATGCGCAAGGAAGCTGGATGTATGTGGACACATCTGTAAGTTAACACAGTATGTTTATTATCAGAAATCCTATCAAAGGTTCTGATTAAACTGCAGTGTTATCCCTTTTTAAGGACTTATTTTGCCTGTGGGAGTCCTGTTGCACACTGTGATGACACATAACAGTTTGTGCAGTGATATACTGGAGTGCCGTGTTCCAATTTTAGTGTTCCTAACATTGTTTGTCCTCTATTGTGCATATTTCCATCATGCTCACTGATCTCTTATTATTGGAAAATGCTTTGTTCCCTGCATGGAGAGTAGCTTAGAGTACAGTACTCTAAACCTGGGCAAAATACCCTTGTGCAATGTAAATACACCTGAAGGCAAGTTTTCCTGTGTTTTTTTTAGGATCTTGCAGACGTGGGCTGTCAAATTTGCACCTACTGTAGGTGCAATTGCTAGGAAGTGGCCTAGGCTCGTGCTGGAAATTTTGCGGGTTTGATTTTGCGAAAACTAAACAATTTATTTTCATGAAATATGCAGTCAAAGACCATGAAGCCTTATCTGATTTAGTATGCAGTGCAGTGCCCAGCCTAGTGACAAATCCACATTACAGAAGGCATTCTGGTGACCTCTATACAATGAAATCAGATCAACAGTGACTTTCAGTGCAAACCCATAAGGTCATTATGCAGTCACCCCAAATCTCTACTGGCAAAACAATGCAGCCCCATATATATTACCTGCCTCTCCTGCAGCCCCTTATGTTTCTCAGCATGCTTAATATTACTTTCCACTGTTCAGGGAAGCTGCCCCACACATTAGACTGCTTTCAGCACTTTGGTGGACAAGTCAAACTTGTATCACTCAATACACTCATTGGTAAATGGTCAATGCCATCCTGCTGTCTGAGTGCCATCTTCTGGGTATGTCAAAACCCTTTCTTGAATGACAGACCCAGCTGCCTTTGCAAACTGGCTGCTGTTTCTAAATCCTTAATAGATGAACTTTGCATTCACTGCCAACATTTACGCTTTGCTAGTTTTTTTTTTTTTTTAGGATGAGGCTTAAGCTGGGTACACAGTATACACAGTAGACAATGTCGTCCGGCGGATCGGAGTGACCAGCTGTCACATTGTCTAGTGTGTACCCGCTATGTCGCTGACTATGGACCTCATTCAGAGGCGCTCGCAAAAAGTGTGGGCGGACGTTTTTTTTTTTCTTTTTTTTTTTAAACCTGCCTCCTGGCCGCTCGCTTAAGCTGTGGGTGACCACCCACAGCTTTGCCAGCGGCCAGGTGATGGTCGCGATTATCGCGACCATCAGGCTTGCGACGAGACCCTTGTGGTAGGGTCTCGTCTGCCACAACCCCCAGTGCAGGAAGCTCCCCACTGACATCACTGCTGATGTCAGTGCAGCCGCACACAAACGGCAGGCATTCCTTCAGTAACTCCTCCGTTTGTCCAGCCACCCCCCCCCTCCCCGCCTACAAAACGGGGCGAGCTGTCGATCAACATCGACAGCCGCCCCGTTTGTAGCGAGCCCCGGAGCGAGTGAATTTCTCACTCGTTACGGGGGTTGTGCGCGTGGCACGTGTGCAGTGCCCCACCATCTACCCACTTGCGAGTGGGTCTGAATGAGGGCCTATGTGCGCTCCCGTGTGGTATCGGCGGCCCTGCATGCAGGTCCAACAGGCAACATCGTTAGCAGGGGCCATGCGGCCGAATGCAGCATGGCCCTTGCCGTTATTCCGTCGCTGCCGGCATTGGCAAGTGTGTATGCACTTGCAGTTGCCTGCACCCCCGCCAGGTCCCGCCCCTGCCGATGTCTTACACACTAGACATTGTCTAGACCTACTGTTACAGAGAGGTTTTCTAACTTGACATTTTGCACAACGTATATAAAAATGGAAACTGTTGAATAGGGGTAGTTTGGTGCTTTTTTATTACATGTAGTTACATTAAGCATGATTCAGCACTTTGTCTTTAATTTCCACAGTGATAGATTTGGCCGCATTCCATCTCCAGGCGTTCACTGAAAGCCATGTCCTGTATTTAATAGGCCTCCTTGACTCAGTCTCATGTCTTTTAAAGCCTTTCCTGAACATGGGAAATTAGAGAACTTTTCCTTCCTATTCAGCAAACAGTCCACTAGAATCTACACTACTATTTAATCAACAAAAATATTGTCTTTTAAATAGTTTACAATTATGGTTAAACAAAATACTTTAATATAATTTGAAGCCGTAATGGGGCTTATTGGCATTGTTACTCTCAAAGACTGAACTTTTTTATAATATGTTTACAAGTATTTTTTTTTTCTTTATGCCAATTAGCCACAGCTTCTTCCTCTTTCCCTCACAAACAAATACCAAAAAAGCATAAGGTACTAACCGTACAACATCTCTATAGGCTAAAGCTGGCTTCCTATGCAGAAGTATCACAAGGCAAACTGGCAATTTGCACTATTTTATTGAGCACGTTGGAAAATACTGTTGAATATGAGTGATGTGATTGTTTGTCTGCTCTAATAGGGCCGTAGTAATGCTGGAATAGAATACTCCTGTCCAATTGAACTGTTCAAGGGAGAGATGTATCAAGCCTTGGAGAGAGAGAGAAAATGTAAATGTTGATCAACACAACCCATCAGCTTCTGTCATTTATGTAGCACAGTCTTAAGCTGGGTACACTCTGGCTGATCTGCCAATATATCTGGTGCCCGTTGGCCAGTGTGTACCAGCGATATGTCTGTGCACGACTGTGTTCAGACATATCTCATTGGCTGTGTTGGACAGCCGATGGACAGATATATCTACAGACATATCTGTCCATCAGCAAGTGTGTATGGGCGGTCTGCAGCCGCGGGGAGGGGGGTGGACATGCCCCTGCTCCGCCCCGCCCCCCCCCCCCCCCAGCAAGCGGGGCCCGCAGTTGCCAGGAAAATGATGGTCGTTCATTTTGTATAATTGTGATCAGTATCTATAGCTATATCTGCAGATCACTTGACCTGCAGATATATCTGTTCAGTGTGTACCCAGCATTAGAAAGGAAAGTCAGGAGCTGATGGGTTACTTTGGGCAGCTATTCCAATTTATCTTCGAGATTTGATGCATCCCACAGCAAATGCGAGATATGCCAGGGACATGATTATTTCTTTAACAGTGTTGGCAGTGGGTGTTTGATCCCAGCTGTGGCCTTGGGACTATGAAGCATGTACTGACAGAACAAAAAAATGCGGACTTATTATTAATTTTTTTTTTTTAAATATTATCGATGGCCGCCAGAAACACATCAGAGGCCGCATTTGGTGGCCACCTAATCTGAATAGGACTTCATATCAATAATACGTTTTGAAGTGTGGGAGGAATGGAAAAAGGAGTGCCTCACAGAAACCCATACAATCATTGGGAGACTATACAAACTCCACACAGTTAGGGCCATTGTGGGAATCCAACCCAAGACCTCAGTGCAGTGAGGCAGTAATGTTAACCATCCGTGCTGCCCACATTTGATATGTAGCTTACATAAGATCTACTATCATATGCAGAGCTCACTTTGAAGAAACAGTCACTGTTCGTCTCGCTTTTGTCACAAATGAGTGGTTCATACACCTGAACTTTTCTCGACCAATGTTGTATATAATAGTGAAAACCACATCAAAATCCATCCAGAGGTTCATAAGATTAGCCTGATCAAACAGGCAGACCCCTAAACTGGGGACTTTATTTTATATATAAATATGTGTTGCTGTTCCGTTATGGAGCACCATACCTAAAATGCACCAGAAGTTACTTGTGTGTGTCCACACATCTCCATTTTATATTCCCTTTTTTTAATGTTGTTTAACAATGCCCTCATGTTGACTACTGAAAGATTGTGCTTGTGGATAAATGACAGTGCAACTAGTTTGGTTAAGCTCTTTCCAGAAGAGAGACACTGTGCTTATTATTGACATTATATAAAATGTGCTGTCAACAAGGTCTTCTGAACGCCACCTGTGCCCCTATGTGAAGTTAATGTTTACAAAATACCTCCTAATGTTTTATACACAGTACCCCCTAATGCATATACATTTATCCAACTTACCCTAGTAGAAAAATGAAATTCATATTAAGGAAGAAAACAAACTCCCTCATAGACTGACAGATAAAAGATTTCCAAATGAGAACTTTAAGGGGGCAATTCAATTCAGTGTGATGCTGAATAGCTCTGAAATGGGGTTCCCGCTGCGATTCAATTCACCGCACTGTTAAGTCCGACTAAAACCACTTAAGTCTGAATGCCAGTTAGCGCCACTAAAGCAGGGTGTTTAGTCACACTAACCGACATTCTCCGACTAAAGTGCAGAACGCGAGGCTGTTAGCGCTGCTCTAAGCAAGAAAGCAGCATAGTCGGATTTCTGCTTGCACCCTCAGTAGGGTGCGAGAAGAAATCATTTTTGTCGGGCTAACAGCGGGGTGAATTGAATAGCTCCCGGATCTCCTTCCCAGGGCTATTCAGCATCGTGCTGAATTGAATCGCCCCATATGTGTAATATTTCATATTAATGTTTTTTTGCAAATCCAGACTGGTTTGTTACATTTTTCTTTTGGTTTCCAGTTCCATGCACTTTATCTGCAGCTGCTGCTTTTATTGTATTGAAGCTGTAGTCTCTCTGGGGGGAATTCAATTCAACGCGCTATTGAATAGCGACGGGAGGGACTCCCAAAGCTATTCAATACACCGCGCTGTTTGGTTGCACTAAGGATTTCTTCTCGCACCCCGCTGGGGATGCGAAGAGAAATCCAACCATAGTGCCGGGTGTGCGGCTGTTTTTCTGCATAGCGTGGTGCTAAAAGCCGTGCGCACGGCACTTTGGTCAGAGAATGCCGGTTACCGCACCTTAACACCCTTGTTAATGCACAATGACTGCGATAACTGGCATTCTATAACCACACAGCACACTGAATTGAATAGCTCCGGGAGCTCGCTCCCGGCGCTATTCAATTTGCATTGAATTGAATCGCCCCCTCTGAGGGAGCTCAGTACCTCTCAGCAGATAGGTCCAGTTACAATTATTATTTTTTTTTTTACTTTTTTTCTTCAGAAAGGAGCAAATAAAAATAGAGATTGTACAATAACCAATATAATGTACATAAAAAAACACAATAATTGGCAAATACACATAATCATAAAACATATAATGGAAAAAAAAAGAATATCTGGCAATTAAAACAAAAACCAGCAATGTATGCATTTGAAATAGTGAACGGGTTAAATAAATTATCATAGTCAACAGGCATGGTCAGCAACTCTCCCAGATTGGACCGCATAAGCGGACCTTGGCAAACTAATTGGGGCATCTTCTAACTAAAATCTAGTTTCATACCACTGAGTGGAGTGAAAACATTTATGTATTTGAGTCCTTATATCCTCTGACAAGGAATCAATGAACCCCTCCCAAATATGAAAAATGTTTCAGTACGTTCCTCCTTATGTAATGAAGCCTCCAACCAGTCCATTTGAAATACATAAAATAATTTGGATTTAAATAAATGTATAGAGGGAGGTTCTTTATGGTGTAGAGTACATTTACGAGCAACAGCAGAAATAAGAATCAATTTTTTACTACCCTGCAACATTTGTGTTGTAGAAGGCACAAACCCCAAAACTGTCCATTCTGCAGTCAAGCGTAAATAGTTAAGAAGGTAGGTTAATGTGAACCTCCTAACCTGTTTCCAAAAAAAGGTTATTAGGGGGCAGTCCCACATGCAATGCATGAACGTAGAATTTGGACTATTACATTTAGGACAGGCATCGGATTCAGAAGTCCCTATCAGGAATCTGCGATGTGGAGCAAGATATCCCTTTTGGAATAGATTATAGAACATTTCCCTATACATGGACGCAGATAATGTTCGCATGGAATATGTGAATGTCTTTTAAAAGATGGTCAATTGTTATATGTGGAAAGATTTGTGTCCAGGAAAATGCACCAGTCTTTAATTTTGTCAGATCTAGGGGGTCATGTATTAATTGATAAAATATTGAAATAGTTTTCCTACCAGACGAAGACCTTGCTAGTGTAACGTTTAGGGCCGTGATTCCCAACCTCTGTCCTCAAGGCACATTAACAGTCCTGGTTTTGGTGATATCCAGGCTTGAGCACAGATGGTTAAATCAAAATAACTGAGGTACTAATTAAGTCACCTGTGCTCCAGTATGGATATCCTCAAAACCTGGACTGTTGGTGTGCCTTGAGGACCATGGTTGGGAACTCCTGGTCTAGGGGATTGGACCAATCTTGTGTGGATAAATGTTTACCAAGTGAGCTAGCGTAGTGTTGAGCGTGATATAAAGCTAGAGTATAAGAAGAGGCATCTCAAATTTGTCCACGAATGCTTGTACTTGGTGAGGAGATGTAGCAATAGTATCCACCAATGCCCTGACATGGGAAATACCCCTAGATTGCCAAGATAGAAAAAATTGTAGTGCCTGCCCATGTTGAAATTCCGGATTAGCTACCAGGGGAAGAAATAATGAGTAATGGCTATTGAGACCCTTCTTATGTCTGGTAAAATGGCAAACAGTCCAAGAAGACATTAAGAGTGGATTTTCGGATATTGAAGGGAGTATTTCTTGTTTATGATTGTGTAGGAATGAGAGTAAATGCTGATGCGGTAAGAAAGGTTTGGTCTATAACCGAATTTGTGTGAAAATCTGTGTTGTGAATCCAGTCCCGGATTTATCGGAGGATTCCTGCAGTTACAATTATTATTTATTTAAATTTTTTCTTTCCCATCAATTATATTGAATTATTTAAAAAAAAAAACAAATTAAGGTTACAGAAAGGGGAAAAAAAAAAAAGGTGAGTGAGGAAAGAGAACATGGGTGGCGGATACGCAAGACGGGATACGTTCAGAATCCAGTCAGCGGAGATTCCGGCATTCCGACACTGGAATCCCGACACTTATCAGAATACCAACATACTGGTTCCGGCATCCTGAAGGTAAATAGGTTGGTTAGGGGGTGAGGGGGAGGTTAGGTTTAGTCACTGGGGAGGAAGGGTTATGGGTTAGGTTGGGGTTACTTACCTAGAGCTGTCGAGATTGTAACCTGGTCAGGATGCCAGCGTTGGGATTCGGACTGCCGGGATCCTGGGCAACAGCATTCCGTACCCATCGCCACAAGACAGATTTAACAATTTGCACAACGTGAAACAGAGAAACAATAGACTGACAAAGGCAATCCAATAGCAGTCAAATAAAGAAACTAACATTTACATGACTCGAGTGAAGGGATTCTTAACTAGAAGTTGTAAGTTCATTCAGGCTAAACTTTAAAGAATCCACCATAGACTGTTTAGTAAAAAAAAGCAGCACCCTCCCCACTTCATAATCGGGGAGGAAGCAGAGGTGGAATAGGGCATAGGTTCTGTCTCTATCATGAAATGGAAATGGACTTTATGAAACACTTTCACTATTGAGGGGGGGGGGGGGAGAGGGTACTTCCAACACTGGGCTAAAGCAGCACGAGCTGCAATACAAATATGTGAGAAAAGCGTAGAGGGAGGGGAGTGCATTAAGCCACTCGAGCTGGACACCTTCTGGACTGATCTGAAGGTTGCAGAGGTTCGGCAGCATGGAATAACGAGATTGTAAATGGGAGGATGGTGCCTTAACCAAATGGAGACATTAAGTTTGGACTTTAGTTTAGCCACCCAACAAATAGAACTTTTGACGTAACCTATTTAATGCGGCCTGGGTGTGGGCCATAAGTAATTTTTTGAGTTGGCGGCTAGTAGCGGACTATTCTTTTCAGGGCTTCTTAGAGGGAAGCATCTTATTGCGATCCTCCATGTCCTCAAGTTTTTTTTTTTTTTTTCAGTTCCTCTTGACCAAAGAAACATCCCTCCTGGCTGTATAGAGTAAAGAGATGCCAGTATGAAGAAACTGAGCAGTGTTCTTGTTAACTGGATTGTACATAATGTCCCGATAAAAATGGACTGTCAGTTATGACAATTGTTAAATTACAGAACAAAAAGTATTAAGTAGTTTTACAATGATTTGTTAGAAATATTTTTGTTTAATTAAATTTAAATTAACGTTAAATAAGCAAAACTTAGTCTATTTAACTTTTAGGGGGGCAATTCAATTATTTTGCGAGAATTTAGCTCCTGGGCACTTTAGCTCCATTTTTTGCACTTTGCCCTAACTTGAATAGGGCCCTCTGTCTGTCTGTATTCGGTATGTTCTTGCATTGCTATGTGACAATTTATGTGGTAGTCTGAAAATTGTCTGCATAACTAATAGGAAAAGTAAGTAGACCAGAGCTCTCATTAAGCATTTTTTAGTTTGGAACATGAATTTTTCTTTTTTTTTTTTTTTTATCAATAAATTTTTATTGAATATCTTACAAAATGTTTATAGGGCTACAGAATAAAGAAAAAGGGAAACACAGGTAAAATAAAATACAAGGGGGGAGAGATTAACAGTACATTCATAGACATTGAACAAAAACAACCATAAATATAAAAGTACATAATATATTAGGTGCTGTGGTCCTACTGTGGAAGCTCATTAAGATCAAA
Organism: Taudactylus pleione; assembly: GCA_031769625.1. Classification (NCBI taxonomy): domain Eukaryota; kingdom Metazoa; phylum Chordata; class Amphibia; order Anura; family Myobatrachidae; genus Taudactylus; species Taudactylus pleione. The sequence goes on along the minus strand of JAUIMM010000052.1, from coordinate 8,798,906 downwards.
GGGAGAAGGGCTCTGCGGGTTTGGGGACGATATGGATAAAGCCGCACCTCCTCCATTCGTAACATATAGATACCAGGGGTTCCACTTCGTAGTGGAAGGCGAAGCGGCCACAGAATAAGTGACCTCTCTCGTCTCCATCTCAAAATGGAATTGTGTTTTTGTTATAACCTTAGCAAATGGAAGAGGAAAAGGGGACTTCCAGTGGCTTTAGCGGATATCAGTATATGGCTGAGAACATACCGGTCAGATTTAGGAACAGAATTTGGATACCAATGGAGAAGAGCAAGGGAGGGGTCTAGGGTCAATTGGAGGCAGAGTACGTCATTAATGAGACTGAATTCTTCCTCCCAAAAGGGGCGTAGAAAAGAGCAATCCCAGAAAACGTGGAAAATAGAGCCTTCAGAGTTACAAAGGCGCCAACAAAACTTTGAGACAGTTGGCCATATTTTATGTAACCTAGAGGGAGTTAAATATAATCTATTTAAAAGTTTTACATACATTTCAATATGATTGGTTCATGTGGATATAGAGAAAGAAGAAAGATATATATATATATATATATATATATATATATATATATATACACACTCTCCCATTGTGGGAAGGTGAAGTTACGCTGGAGATCTGTTTCCCAGTGGAGTTGAGCAGGGGATTTAATTGGCAGAACTATAGGAGATAATAAAGAATACCAGTAGGATATGGCTCCACTAGAAGAGGGTTTATAGAATTTACTCAGAATTTGATGCGGCGGTGTTTGGAATACTGTGGGACCTGTATCTTGGTATACCAATGTATTAATTGTTGGTAAAAAAATCAGGCAGAGGGTCCTAGTGAGTATTTAGCACAAAGATCTACATATGTTAAAATTGAGGATGGGGAAAAAAAGTCTGCCAAAGACTCCATACCCAGACTCATCCAGTAAGACATATAGAGATTGGGCAATACTATGTTCAATGCTTGAAGGGAAATAGTTCTAGCAGGGAGGGTAAAATCGAAATGGGCTGAGAGGTTAAGGTCCCAAACTTTTAAGGCATCTAGGATTGTTTTAGATATCAAGGGGAGTCTCTGTCTATGCTGTTGGGGTAACCAAAGAAGATCGGGGAGAGGGAACCGCCGGATAAGGGCATGTTCTAAGTCTACCCAAACTTTAACAGAAGGGGGAAGAAACCAATCACATATTTGAGATAGAAGGGCCGCTTCATGGTATCTATTCAGATCAGGTAGGTTAAGGCCACCCTGGGGTTTAGGCCGAACCATACGGCTATAAGCCATTCTAGAGGGCTTACCCCTCCACACATAAGAAATCATCAGGCGGCGCATCTGCTGCAATAATTTGCGGGGAATAGCATAGGGAATAGCACGGAATAAATACATCAATCTTGGTAATAACATCATTTTGAACGCCGCTATGCGACCCAACCAGGAGATCTCGTGACTCATCCAAGCAGTGGCCAGGGAAGACAGTTGGGTCAGGAGAGGATCATAATTTTCATTAAATACAGCATTAATAGAGGATGGTATGTTGATTCCTAAATAGGATATAGAAGAATTTTTCCAAACAAATGGAAAACGTCTCTTTAAGGAGCATAAAGATAAAGGTGTAATATTAATAGGTAAAGCTTTCGGTTTTTGTAACATTCAGTTTATAGAAGGAAGCAGCACTATAATTATCTAAAATAGTGTAAAGAGGAAGCAACAAGATATCCGGGTTGGTTACAAACAGCAAAACATCATCTGCGAACAGACATAACTTGTGGGAGGTATTTTGGATGGAAAGCCCTGGGAACTCAGATGATTGGCGGATTTTTTGGACAAGGGGTTCGATGGCCAACACATATATCAGTGGGGAGAGAGGACACCCCTGTCTGGTACCGTTAGAAATCGGGAAAGGTAAGGAGAGAAACCAGTTACTAAACACACGGGCAGAAGGGCCAGAATAAAGGGCATTAATAGACCGAAGGATGTCACCCTGGATTCCATATCTACACAACACCTGGCGCATGTAGTCCCAATGTAGCCGGTCAAATGCTTTTTCAGCGTCAAGAGAGAGGAGGAAGTGTTGCAGCTTGTTAAAGTCACCCATTCAACTAAATCCAAAACCCTGCGGGTGTTATCGGGGGCCTGTCGCCCATGAACAAAATCCACCTGGTCAGGATGGATCAATTGTGGGAGCAATGGATTCAGACAATTAGCTATCAGTTTAGCAAAAATGTTTACGTCCGTGTTAAGGAGCGCAATGGATCTGTAGTTTTTACACACTGAGGGGTCTTTACCAGGTTTCGGAATGGTGACAATTTGTGCTTCTACCATTTCGGATGGGAAAGAACCTTTATCAGAAGCTTCTGTGAATAAATTTGAAAGAATTGGGGACAAGGTGTCAGTGAATACAGAATAAAAAGAATTTGGGAAACAGTCAGGTCCGGGGGCTTTGCCCTTGGGTAAATTCTGAATTACTTCCTGAATTTCCTTCAAAGACCAGGGGGCATACAAGGACACCAGGCCATCCGCATCTAAGGTAGGGAAAGATAAGTCGCCCAAAAAGGAGGAGATAACATTAACCGAAGGCTGAGGACTGGAGGAGTCCTCACATAAATTGAATTATTCTTTTTCTAATTGTCCCATGTGCTGACAGCTGTCCCCATTGATGGCCTTGTTTTAGATTGTCTATGCTCATAATTGTTGCAGTTTCTTACGCCATATTTGTTGAGTTTCATTCATGTTTTTTCTGCATAAGCTGTCCAGTCCTGTGTGTACTTCTTCATGTTAGTTTACGAATAATATAATCAATACAATTTAACAGTATTCTTCTCAAATGGTAATATATTATAAAGTATCATTGATTACAGATACGTTGTCTGACCATGCCCAATAAAATAACTTTCAAGGTGGTCTTGCCCAATAAGATGTGTCCTGGTGTACAAACACATCTGTAGGTGTGGGTTTGTTCCTATGTTAGGCCTTGCAAAAAGTGTTTGTATTAAATGTTAAGTGTAGGAATACAGTTTCGGGAGCTTTCCCAGTAGGAAAAATGGGCGGTAATTGATTCATTTTTTAGATTAGTATGCAGTTGTGGTTTATCACGTGTACATAAGATTTGTGGGCCGGAGAGTGGCCTGGTAAATGTAAGCTTTTAATGCTGCATTGAGCGTATTTGAGAACATTCCCAAACTTACACATCACTTTCCTGAACACACATAATTACAGGTTAGCTGTAGACAAATAAGAATGGCTGGAGCAAATAATGCCTTAGAAATAATTGGTAGTAGTTGAAGTGAAGAGAAGCAATTGGCAGATATAGGAGCTAACTGTGGTACTTACCATATATTCACTTGATAACCAGTTGACGTACACACAGATATTGCACAGGAGCAAATATTCCTGGTTCTTTGTATGCAACATATAATAAGGAAATTTGATTTTCTTTAGACCTGTTTTGAATAGCATTTTTTTTTTACATATATTTGCCGGCGTATAAGACGACTGGGCGTATAAGACGACCCCCAACATTTCCACTCAAAATATAGAGTTTGTTATATACTCGCCGTATAAGACTACCCCCTCTTCCGCACACCTTCCACACACCAAATAAAACGTAAAAGAACATCAGATTTGATTTCAACATGTTAATTTATATTCGAATGCTTATGACATTTAAAACTTGCATCATATTTCTTTCTTTTTGCTGGTGCCATGATAGGGTTGATAGGGGTTTGACTGCTGGACATTTTCTATGCTGTATTGTACTGATGACCCGCCGCGGCCACACTGGATACCGCACGATACTGGATGGTATGTAGAATGAGGTGGGCGACAATTGGGAGGCCACTATGGGCACCGGGCGAGTATCGGAAGGCCACTATGGCAGCTATGTCTATCCCAACTGAAGTGCACCTGGCGTATAAGACGACCCCCCCACATGGAGGCATGTTTTTCAGGGCAAAAAAGTCATCTTATACGCCGGCAAATACGGTACATACATACATACATACATACAGTACCAGTCAAAAGTTTGGACACACCTTCTCCTTCATTGGTTTTTGTGTATTTAAATTGTTTTCAACATAGATTAATACTGAAGACATCAAAACTATGAAAGAACACATATGGAATTATGTTGTAAACAAAAAAGTGTTAAACAAATCAAAATATGTTTTATATTTTAGATTCCGCAAAGTAGCCCCCTTTTGCTTTGATGACGGCTTTGCACACTCTTGGCATTCTCTCAATCAGCTTCATGAGGTAGTCTCCTAAAATGGTTTTGAATTAACAGGTGTGCCTTGTCAAGAGTCAATCTGTGGAATTACTTGCCTTCTTAATGTCTTTGAGACCATCAGTTCTGTTGTGCAGAGGTAGGGTTAGTACACAGTGGACACCACTATTTGACTACTGTTGTAATCCATATTATGCCACCAACTACTCAACTCAGTAAAGAGAAACGATAGTCCATCATTACTTTAAGACATGAATGTCAGTCGATACGGAAAATTTTAAGAACTTTGAATGTATCCTCAAGTGCAGTTGCAAAATCCATCAAACGCTATGAAGAAACTGGCTCTTATGAGGACCGCCCCAGGAAAGGAAGACCAAGAGTAACCTCTGCTGCAGAGGATAAGTTCATTAGAGTTACCAGCCTTAGAAACCGCTACTTTAACAGCACCTCAGATTAGAGACTACATAGTCTTCACATAGTTCAAGTAGCAGACAAATCTCAACATCAACTGTTCAGCGAAGACTGCGTGAATCGGGCCTTCATGGTCGTATTGCTGCGAAGAAGCCACTACTGAGGATGAACAAGAAGAGAATTATTTGAGCCAAGAAACACAAGGAATGGACATTAGACCAGTGGAAATCTGTACTTTGGTCTGATGAGTCCAAATTTGAGATTTTTGGTTCCAACCGCCGTGTCTTTGTGAGACGCAGAGAAGGTGAGCGGATGGTTTCTGCATGTGTGGTTCCCACTGTGAAGCATGAGGGAGGAGGTGTGATGGTGTGGGGTGCTTTGCTGGTGACACTGTTGGTGATTTATTAAAAATTCAAGGAACACTTAACCAGCATGGCTACCACAGTTTTCTACAGCACCATGCCATCTCATCTGGTTTGCGCTTACTGCGACCATAATTTGTTTTTCAACAAGACAATGACCCCAAACACACCTCCAGGCTATGTAAGGGCTACTTGACCAAGAAGGAAAGTGATGGAGTGCTGCATCAGATGACCTGGCCTCCACAATCTCCCGACTTAAACCCAATTGAGCTGGTTTGGGATGAGTTGGACCGCAGAGTGAAGGAAAAGAAGCCAACAAGCGCTCAGCACCTCTGGGAACTCCTTCAAGACTGTTGGAAAACCATTCCAGGAGACTACCTCATGAAGCTGATTGAGAGAAAGCCACGAGTGTGGAAATCTGTCATCCAAGCAAAAGGGGGCTACTTTGAGGAATCTAAAATATAAAACATATTTTGATTTGTTTAACACTTTATTTGATTACAACATAATTCCATATGTGTTCTTTCATAGTTTTGAAGTCTTCAGTATTAATCTACTATGTTGAAAATAATTTAAATAAACAAAACCATTGAATGAAAAGGTGTGTCCAAACTTTTGACTATCTATCTATCTATCTATCTATCTATCTATCTATCTATCATAGATTTTTACCCAGAAACCTGGCATGGGACACTGCAATTCTTTGATGAGTAGGTTAGAGATACAATTCTGGTTGGGTGTATATATACATATAGCCCCCTGACATGTGTTGGTTGAGTAAGTGCATATCTCCCTTCCCTGTATTAAATAAGGGTTTGTCAATTTAGGGGTGGGTGAAATTAGCCGCTGCAAATTACAGCACGCTAATTAATTTCCTGGGGCTATGCAATTAGCCTCCAGCATTGCCGTGGGACCTCAGTGGCTTAGGCAAATTATCAGGGATTTATTTTTTTTGTTTTCGAGGAAGCCACCAGCGAAAACACATGGGTCCGTGAACTTATCACGGGTTCTATGGCCGCAATTCAAATGTTATAGACTCCTTTTGCTTGCCGTCTATACTGATAAGCGCCCCACGGAGCAATTTGTTTCTCTGTTTGGGTGCCCCTTACTAGACATCATGGCCACAAGTACTGGGTTTATCCGCGCACAGCGCGGCCCAGTAAACCCCCAGTACCCCCTTTCGCCCAATATACATAGAGTACAAAGGTTGCAGATACAACAAGGGAAGCAATGAGTGGGAGAGCAACTCTTCTTCTTTTTTTTTTTTCATAATTTTTATTGAAATTGGTTAAAGGCAGGATTTTTTTTTTTATATCTAAACATTTAATTGTAGCACAGTCCTTAGAATGTCATTCTTAGTTTAGATCTCAAGGGAACTGTTACATACTTTTAAACAGATATTATTTGCCATTTGACAAACTTTAATATATGGTGGACAAGAATTCAAAAGCTTTGGTCCCTATCTCTACATTATAACCTGAAGAGAACATGGGCAATGTACCTTTTTCCTTACAGCAAAGGATGATACAGGTATACATCAGCCTGCTGTGCGCTCCTCATGAGGCAGACGAGAGAAACCACCTGCCCCCGGCAGTGTCTCCTCTGTGTGGGTTGTAGAGTTAGCTAAAGCCTGGAGGGCGGACAGTAACGGAGGGAGAAGCAGATCAATGGCTGCCTCGACTGTGGTCATGTGACTGATCCATTGCATTTTCTGTGCAGAAATCTATTTTTTTTTTTTGGTGTGTGTGTTTGTAGGTTGTCTATGAGCTGGGGTACTGTAAAGTGAACAAGAATAAGCCGTGCATTATAAGAAGGCATTGCTCTGATGCAGAAGTGTAGCGTGTAGCAAGAGCGCCCGGTGCACGTGCGTTCAATGGCGCCCCCGCAAGTGTTCCAGGAAGGAGGCAGGTCCAAATGGGGTTAAAGTAAAGGGAAGTAAAAGTAAGCATTAGGGGCAGTATCAAACTGGGGCATGGAGGGCTCAAATACCCATTAAAATAATTTCACTAATAAAATCCAGTTTTGTGTGTACTCAATAAAAATACACCTTACCTTACAGTATATGGCAGTGTCTCTGCAATTGGAAACCTCTAAAGAAATTGATTCTCCTTGGGCAGACAATCTTCAGTCTGTATCCACTATTCATGCATGTAGTAGATCACACGGTCCGGAAGATGACTGTTTGTGTAGGAATATAATTAATGTCCTAATCATACAACAAAGGTTCAACCAGACCCTTGATTCATGTCCCGTGTCCCCTACAGCCTTCTGATTGCAGCAGGCCAGCACCATGCACTATAAAACTCCTCAGCCACTGACTTCCCCTCCCTCACCCTCACCTCACCTCCCTCACGCGGTATGCAGTCGGGAAGCCAGCTGCCGGAATCCCGACAGCCGGCTTCCCGACTACTTTATCCCGGCGTGGGATAAATGACCGCCATCTAATTTTAGACGCCGGTCATTTTCCCGACGCCGGGAGACCGGCGCCCGGCATCCCGATCGAGTGGATGCCGGGCGCCGCGAGCGGAAAGCCGTGGGGGGGAGGGTTAGGTTTAGGGCTCCTGGGGGGGACTTAGGGTTAGGCACCCCCCCCGGGAGGGTTAGAGTTAGGCTAGGGGGAGGGAGGGTTAGGGTTAGGCACCTCCCCTGGGACTTAGGTTTAGGGAGCGGGGAAGGGGGGGGATTAGGTTAAGGCACTTGGGGGGGGGGGAGGTTAGGGTTAGGCACCCTAAAGGAGGGTTAGGGGGTTAGTTTACCTTTTAGGACGATCAGGATTTCCAGCGCTGTCGGTCTTCCGCTGCCAGGCTCTGCTGATCTGTCGGGCTGCCGCTGCCGGGAATTGAACTCCCGGCCATGCTGCACCCGGTATTTCATACCGATTCCCCCTCACACAGGGCCCTAAAAATTATATTTGTAAATATAAAGGGCAACACTGTGCAACAGACAGGCGCCACGCTGCCAGAATGCAACGCGCTCTTTTCATTTTTTTTGGGGGGGGGCACGTTCCGGCTCCTCTGACGGAAACGCTCTTGAAGCTGGCTCCCATATACATAGTCTAGATTCCTAAAAACCCTGCCCACCTAACAGGGCCGGATTAAGGCTTCGGGGACCCAGGGCACTTAAGACAGGGGGGGGTCATTTCCCTCTTGTCAGCACCACCTCTACCTGTCTGTGCCCACTGTGTGTACACCTCCTCTCCCCACAACTCTGAGGCTCTTAACTAATGATAGATATATATAGATATAGATATATATATAATATATATATACATACACATATATATTAACACACACATAAACCATTCTAATGTGTAGTAAATGTCCCCGCCTGACTCTCTCTCTCTCTCTCTCTCTCTCTCTCACACACACACAGACACACACACTCTCTCTCTCTCTCTATATCTATCTATATCTATCTATATATATATATATATATATATATATATATATATATATATTTATGATTTGGTCTCTTCCCACCCAACAACTCATCACTTCCACTCCTAGAAAATATATCTATGGATCCTCCTCACCTCTTATATATTTAATGGTCTTCTCACTCCAATGTCTTATATGAAATTATCCATCCCCTCACCTCCAGCCCTTACATATTTAATGATCCCCCTCACCCACCAGATATTATAAATTTTATGTTCCCCACTCACCCCCAGCCTCGATATAATTAATGATCCATCCCCTAACCCCCAGCCCTTACATATTTAATGATCCCCCCTCACCCCCAGCTGTTATATATAATGATCCCCTCACCCTCCAGCCATTATATAATTCATAATCCTCCCTCCCCCCCCAGCCATTATATAATTAATGATCCCCCCTCACCCCCAGCCATTATAGAATGAATGATCCCCCCTCACCCACAACCATTATATAATTAATGAACCCCTCACCTCTAGCCCATATATATTTAATTATCCCCCCTCACCCCAACCATTAAATAATGAATGATACCCCTCAACCCCCAGCCATTATATAATTAATGATCCCCCTCACCCCCAGCCATTATATAATTAATGATCCCCCTCACCCCCAGCCATTATATAATTAATGATCCCCCCTCACTCTCCAGCCATTATAGAATTAATGATCCCCCCTCACCCCCCAGCCATTATAGAATTAGTGATCCCCCCCCCTCACTCCCCAGCCATTATAGAATTAGTGATCCCCCCCCTCACCCCCCCAGTCATTATAGAATTAATGATCCCCCCCTCACCCCCAGCCATTATATAAGTAGTGATCTGCCCTCACTCCCCAGCCATTATAGAATTAATGATCCCCCTTCACCCACAACCATTATATAATTAATGATACCCCACATCTCCAACCATTAAATAATGAATGATACCCATCAACCCCCAGCCATTATATAATTAATGATCCCCCCTCACCCTCCAGCCATTATATAATTAATGATCCCCCCCCTCACCCCCCAGTCATTATATAATTAATGATACCCCTCACCCCCCAGTCATTATATAATTAATGATCCCCTCACCCCCCAGTCATTATATAATTAATGATCCCCCCTCACCCTCCAGCCATTATATAATATATTTAATTATGCCCCTTTTCTCAATTACCTTTGCTGCCTGGGGTGGGCCGCCTTCAGCTCAGTTCTATCCTCCTACTGTAGCTGTCTGCCAAAATGAGAGTCTCGCTCCTTGTTGTCTCGGGCATTTGACGTCATGATGTCCCGCCCCTAAGTTTCTGTAGTGCAGATGCAGTTCGTCACCTCACCCGACCACCGGAGGAGGAAGCAAGGAGCAAAGTAAGGTCAGGTGTCAGCCACTGCACTGGCCGGGGACGGGGAGGGGACCAATTCTGCCAGTCACTCTCCAGCCTCCACCGCCGGCAGCAGCGCAGGGTGGCGGAGCCTGGAGATGAGCAAAAATATTCCCGCACTGCAGCTCCAGTGAGAGTGGGCCTTGGGGGTACTCGCCCCATGTGCCCCTCCCTAATCTTTCAAGTGCATGTGGCCGCGGCGCAGCACCAGCGCGATGATGTCAGCTGCTTAGAGACTTCAGCCAGGCACAGCCACAGACACCATCGGCGCCTGGAGCTCGCGCTCCATTGGAACCGTCCTCCCTACGCTCCTGCTCTGATGTTGAGAGAGCCATATGTTCTTGTATAGACATGTCTTGGATGTGTATGTTACATTACTTCTGGAAGTGTGGATTGTGACATTGTGTTGTGAAGAATACACTGGAGAGATGGATGTTTTACCAGCCCACATGGATAAACATGATTGTACTATTCTAAACTGTTCCAGCTATTCTGCTTGTTCAGCTAAACCTGTGTAATTGACTGCTAAATGCTGCCCTCAACAACAGCCAGACACATACTGTACCTACAAGGGCCAGTACAGTGGCTCTTCCTGACTTCCACAGGTGGGTAATAAGTCACATCAGAACAGAGATTTAAGGTAATCTTTTCACAGATTACGCTGCAGCTGTTCTAAATACTTTTCTTTTATTTCCTAAGGGATAGTGTATTATTGTGCTTTATTCAGAAAGCTGAAACATACTGATGCAGAGTTGTGGTTTTCTCTAAAGCATGATACAGAAAAAGCAGTTTAGTTTCTATATATGGATTAGGATTTGATATGAGGGAGACCGTGAACATCTGTCTTGCGACAGAGGTTGAATAATGTTTGTTCTTTTTCTTTTCTTTTCTGCATAAAAATAACTAGATGTTACTGTGCATTTATACAGTGCCATAAGCTTTTTAATTTGCTATTTGTTACATTTTTCTTATAAAAACCATGTAGAGTAGCTGTAGGAACCCCTTTCTATCCAAATAAAATGTGTTCAGCACCAACTGAAATGTACAAATCCTCTGTCACGGGGCATGGAATACCTGCCTTTCATTCATGCAGAATAATCCGACTTGGATAAATGCCTGTGAGGGTAAAAAAGACTGTAGTCCACCCTTTGTATCATTTCTCTTTACATTTTCTATAGTGCTGGTCAGTCAGGCTATATTGGACAGTCACAACATTATTCTTTTTTAATTTTGGTTGTGGAGACATGCAGGCACTTTTAATGCCCTTGACAACATTTTTTACAAGTTTGCCAAACCTATACAACCTGCTTCATTGTTGCATGCTAAGACCTTTATATCAATAATCATAAGTTCAAGTCACTTGCCATAAGCATTCCAGCCACCATGTAGAAATTACTCTCTATAAATTGGCTGTTGTGTATTTTTTGCTACTTTTCATGTTACCAAACAACTGTAAAGCTATGTTACCGTTATGAAGAAGGAAACCAAGTGTTGAATATTTTTACAATTGACACTCTCAAGTGTTCATTAATTTATCCTCTCATTGTCAAACTTCCGGAATGGTGACCACTGTTACCACGGTTAAAACATTTTTGGAAGAGCCGTTTCCTTGACTGGTTAAGATCCATCATCCTTGCCCCATGTTGTAACCATTTTGTGTTTAACTGCTTTTAAATTCGTAGCCCAATGACTAAGAACCATCATGCTAATATGTAGAACCTCAGTAAAGTTGCTTGCTATTTGCAAATTAATACACAGATTCTGTGGGCACAACCAGTATTCAATCATTTTACATTGTTTACATGACTACTAATTACCTCATTAGAGATCTAAATAAACATCATAGGAAATTGCCTTTCAGTGGTCTGGTGTCATCTAATTGGAGCAAACCATTCTTACAAAAGAAATAAACTTGATAATTGTGTTTAAAAGAGAAGCTCATTATCGACTATTGAAGCTAAACATTTCCAAATGTTGAATAGCTACAGAAACATTAAACCGGTCCCAAAATAGGGTGTCACAGGCTATTGCAGGGGTGCCATGGATTGGTGGTCCAGAAGTTTATCACATTATTTATGATCAGTGTGACAGGCAAAACTAGTGCTGGTGGCTGCCCATCATAAGATATGTGGTCAAACAGAAGTGCATTTCTGTCCACCATATAACTGGACCGAACGGTGATGGGTAAGTACAATTTACGTTTTAATAGTTTTAGCCAAATTTCACAATAACATATTTTGTTTGGCCTAAGTGTACAGTGAAAAAAATGCTGAATCTTTAGGGCACTGTGATTCAAAAAAGTTTGGTAAACTCTGCTGTAAACTTTAATCTCTTCTCGATATTTTTAGCTGAACTCTAAATATCAAGATAATGATATCTGGATTGAAAGTTGATAGACTCCTATAGGGGACAAATGGGTTTGCCAGCCTTGTTTTGTCTATGTAAAATGGGTACATTGTTGCGAACTTGAAGCATTGAATTAAAGCATTTATAGAATAAAAAATAGTTGGCCTGCGTCTATGCGTTTTATATTCTCAACATGCCGCTGATGCACAGTTGAATGTATGTACAGTATATGCAGAGCATCTATTATGTAACTCCTCACTGCACATGCTCTGAAATGCGAGTGCGAGCAATGCAGTGTTGTACACCTTTTGATTGCATGCACACTTACGAATGAAGAGATGGGGTAATCTCATGCTGACAAAGTTTAGTGAGGGCGTATTTCTGAAAGCGTGCACTCTTAGGAGGTATAGCTTCTGCACCTAGTATAGACAAGGCAAGCTCTCACTGATGATGCAAGTAGCAAGCCAGGAGCAGACACAGGCAGTCACATTATGATACGCATACAAATCTGTTAGCGTGCGAATATATACATTTTGTTAAATGTCAGCTAAAACTTTCAACTCTGCATTAAATCCTGTGAGATCTTCTGTAAAAATAATGTATGACACTCTTATAGATGAGAGATGAGCAACAGGGCTTGTTAGATGGTTTCTGGCACGTGATATTTTATATTGCGTAATGGTGCTTTCCTTTGTGTAAATACTAGTTTAATATTTTGGGTACTCATTTATACATTTTGTGGTAGAGTTCACTGTCCAGTCCATTCTACCCATTTTCCATCCAAAATTACTGGTTCCGATCGTATCGCTGCCTCTAGAGTTTAAGAGAAATTTGCAATACCTTTTGTAGTTTAGAGGTTCCCAAACTCTGCCATTACAGTCCAGGTTTTAAGGATATTCATGCTTGAGTCCAGATGGCTAAATCTAAATGACTGAGGTACTAGTTAGGTAACCTAAGCTCAAGCATGGATATCCTTAAAACGTGGACTGTAATGGCAGAGTTTGGGAGCCTGTTATAGTTTATGCTGAATTACCACAAGCTCCCCTTAAACCCATAGCTAATACTAATGTGCTTTACTGTGACCACCCATTTTATAGTAAGCACAATATTTATGCGTTGGCATAATATTTAACAGATGTACTACCATAGGTTTTAACAGATAATAGCTTGGCATGGGTGGTATAAACTATTAAAACATGGTGCGTTCTGATTGGGATGGGGAAACATTTTTGAGATGGATAAACACTAAGAGTCACAGAATAATTTGGCACTAAACAATATAACATTTATCTGCCAACTCTTCAATTTGTTGCCAAGTACAAGTAAGTGATCGGGGAGTAGATGTATGAACTGCCGAAGTGATATCAACATGTGGTATGTGTGCTGATACCACTTCTCTCCCATGTATTAATGAGGAGCTGGACAGTAAATGACAGGGGTGCTATGCAAGACTGCTGATAAGCTGGGCAATGTATGAATGGTCTGTTTTCCAGACCGCTCCGACAGCTGCAGCTATCGATATTGACAGCTGCAGCTGGTGTTGCCCTAGCACCACAGCATTATCCCTGCTGCGGCGGGCTGCCTGCTCCGTTAGCTGCATGCGGGACCTAGTGATGCTTGTGAGATCCCGCACATGCCGACTGGAGCTGGCCGGGAGTAAGAGACAGCGCATCAGCTGTGGGCTCTAGCGGGGATCACCTGAGGGGTGAGTTTTCACTCCCCTACTCCTGCAGATGAGATGTTCTTGCATACCTCTCCCCCCGGAATTCCTATCGGCAGAGTCCTCTCTAGCAGTCCAGGATTTTACATAGCTGCCATAACTCAGGTAATCACCAGCCATGGCAGATATGTTTTCATTCATTCTGCCAGCTGGCAAAGCTTTTGTCAGTGGCAATTCTAACACTGTATTTATGCTTCATACATTGATTAATCCGTTTTCCTCATATGCCAGGTCATGGTGCCCAATGGCTAATTGTTAGTTCTTGCTCTTTTGGTAATCTAGTAAAGTCTGTTTGCTTAATTCTGAACTTAATATATGAATCTAATATTTGTAAATCCTCCTTTATATCACATTGACTAACCAGTAAAGCCCTGCATTAAGCTAATGGAGAGTGTAGGAAGTTTATGGCATCAGTCAAGTGAGGTTCCGGAGTGAGAAACAGACCACGGATGGAGGTCACTTTGTCACACACAGAGGGCATGATTCTGAGTTGAACGCAATGCAGATGTTCACATAGTTCAGTGATTATTTGCACATGCACGAAAGTTTTTAAAAACCACCATGACACATGCGTTGCACAGAGTGTACTCACAAAGGTGCTGTTGTGATTGGGATAGACACTATCGGAAGTGTGGTGGAATAGTGATGGGCATTCCTGGGTGGTGGCTACTAGTGCACACTAAAATGGACTGTTCAATGCACGTATTATGAGAGCATCGTGGACGTGTCAATGCAAGCTGCTGCCATTAACAGACGCACTGCTGCAAGCATAGGAGGCCGTGGTCAGATGGAGAAACTGCACTTGCCATAGGGCTGGTGCAAGTTTCCATGGTGGTGTATGAGGATGCACCAATCCGTATTAAAGCATGCACAGGCGCTAAAGGTAGGAGTTTCTCACACATTTCAGCCACATGGATGTACACAAGGGAAGGAATGTGTGCCATTTTCATAAAGTTGCAGATGGGCGACCGCCAACAGATGCTGCTGTGTTCACTTTTGTGTGTGACTCAGAAATTGGTACATGTTATGGGTTCAGGAATAGTACAGGAAAGTGGATGTTAATATTTATATTATGATTTTGGACTGATTTCCTGTAATGCAAGAGAGGATGAAATCCTGTGTGACCAGAGCACGAATCTGTATATCTGCAAGTTAATTTGAATGCATACAGATAGAGCGCATTAGAGAACATGAGCACACTTTTGCATTCAGTTGTTAAGCAGGATGGGTACGGGATGCCAGCACTCGGGATCCTGGCAGTCAGAATCCTGACGCCGGCATCCCGACGGGGTTAGAATACAGACACCTGGCGGTCGGTACCCTGACCCCCCCCCCCCCTCCCTACCCTAACCCTCCTCCCCTCTCCCTACCCTAAAACTAACCCTCCCCCTAGTGCCTAACCCTAACCCCGCTACTTAGCGTCTGGATGCCGGCGCCGAGATTCTGACAAGTATCGGGACACCGGCATTCTGACCACCGGAATCTCTGCGGTCGGGATATTGACTGCTTCCAGTTTCAAACCTCATTGTAGCTTATTGTCATTTTATATGATGCAGACAATTTACATATGGGTGAAAAATTCTATGTGTGGCTAAGTCTAATCATTAAAAGCTGTACATACTGTATTGAAGGATAACAAATTAACATTGACACAAATTGAGCTGGCAAAATGGTGTACATGCAGAGTGTATCACTGGAACTACATACATGAAACACACTATTCAGTCTAGGCATGGTAATTAAGCAGTGTTTGGTTGCACTAACTTGTCAACCATGACTATGGGTGGATGAATACAACATACAGATTGGTCTTAACCGCCCTGTCTCTCTTCTATGCCTCCATTCTCCTTGAGCAAGTAGCTTACAACCGTCTCACCTTTTTTCTTCTCGCCTCATTCCCCATTAGACTAACTCCAATCTGTCTTTTGTTTTCTTCATTCCACTAAAACTGCCCCCCACAAACTCATTGATATCCATCTCATGGCCAAATCAAAACTCCACTTCTCTAAGTTGTTCACCTCAACCTCACAGCAGCATTTGACACTGTTGACCAAATCTTGCTCTTGCAAATCCTCCACTCCATTAAGCTCTGTGATGCAGCTTATTCCTGGTTCACCTCCTGTTTGTCCAATCTTTTCTGTTTCTAGACCTATCTACACCTCTTCTCCCCTTCCTATCCGTATCTCTCCAAGGATTGGTCCTTTGCCTCCTTCACTTCTTCCTCTACACATCTTCCCTCAGTGAGCTTATGAGTTAACATTTCCCTCCCAAGACCACCTGTGTTGACTATACCAAATTTTCCTCTCTCATGTCCACCCCCGTGTTACCTCCTGTCTGTCGGTCATCTCCTCCTGAATAACGCAATGCTTCCTGAAACTCAATTTTTACAAAACTGAATTAATCCCCTCCAGCCAAATTCTGCCTCCTTTCTGTCCCCCCTCACTGTTGATGACAGCTCCCTTTGTTTCTGAAGTCTGAATTTGGAGTGTCACCCTTGCATTTTTTGTTTACTTTGTCCCTTTCTCAATCCTGCCGTCTCTTCCTCCATAATGTTCTGTGATTTGAACTTTTCTCGCCCTAGAAGCTACTAAAACTCTAATTCATGCCCTCATCATATCTCTTGCCTAGATTGCTGTAAGATACTCCTCTTTGGCCTTCCTTACTCCTACTTCACCCCTCTTCAGTCTACCCTCGACCTTCTTGACTGCCTTATTTGCTCTTGTTGCTATTCCTCTGGTGCACCCCACGTTGTTTCATTCGACCCTAAAACACCTACTCTTAACTCTACTCTCTATCCTCTTATCTCAATTGTTCCCACACATGCTTTCTAGATGGTAAGCTCATGAGAGCAGGGGGTTTGGTATATATGTTCATCAATCGAATGTCAACATGTTAATTATGTCAACATTGACCATGTTGATTCTGATGTTGGAATGCTATTTTGCTTCTCAGTCCGTCCCTAACCCGAACGTTAATGCTAACACTAAGCCTCCTGGAAATGTCTGCCTACTACCCTTATCAACCTCATCAATGTCGACCTAGTGAACGGAGACCTAGTGACTGGATACCAGAGCAGGGCCCTTGCTCCTTTGCTTTCTCTAAATCATTATGTAAAGCGCACACTGTAATTATGTAGTTGTGAACATGTCCGTCTGTTCTTAGTCAACTTGTTTTTGCATTCGTTGTGTACAGTTCTCCAGAACCTTTGAGGTGCCTTCTAGCCGTAGGATATTAGGCTTTACTAATAAAAGAATACATTTACAGATTTCTTGTAATGGTATGCCTTTTTTGTATGCTTTTTTTTTTTTTTTTTAGTATTTGTTCTTGTTTTTCTGTTTTTTGAGTCTTTTAATTTTAAAAATAATTAAATATTAAAAAGAATCCTCTTATTTCAGCCTAGTTTCTATTCATCCACAAACGACGAAGTGAGGAGAGATGCCCACTGAAAGTGGAAGCTGGGCAGCAGCGCGACAGACCAAGCAGAAACGCAAGTCTAACAGTCTGACTTTAAAACGGACAAACAGCTCTGAGCAGGAACGACCCAGCTTACAAAGGGACATGCTGGAGGGACAGGTGAGTGTCTCCTCTACACAAGATGGAGCTGACAATAAACTATCTTTGATACTGGCAAAGTTAAAGTGAACAGCATTTTAGTTAATAATTCAGTGCTCTGTTTATTAAAAATCTGTGTAAATCATTCTCCTACAGAGTAATAAATAATGTAGTGTGCCACTTATGTTTGAGGCTGCTCTCAAGAGAAATTGCCAATTCCTTTTTTTTTTTTAAGCTGAAAACGGCTACAAACGCAACATCTAATTTAATTGGAGCGCCAATACTAAAAAGCTAAATGCAACTCATTGTTTTTGTACAAATAAATTGAATATCCATTACATGACATGCAGAATATAAAGTTAAAAAAGCCTTCAATCAAAAGGACATAAATATAGACATGCTATTTTTCAGCAATAACTGTGCAAAATCAACTCACGCGGATGAATATCCAATTTAATATTGTTATTAGAGCAGCTGACTTGATGCAAATGTATCACTAGAAAAAAAAATATTCCAGCAAACCTACAAAAAAGTCACTGATAGGTATGCATTTGCCCAGAACGTGTAAATTTAAACACGTTCTGGGCCAACGCAAATGCAGTGACTTTTTTTTGTAGGTTTGCTTTTTTCTAGTGATACATTCGCATCAAGTCAGCTGCTCTAATAACAATATTAAACTGGATAGTCATCCGTGTGAGTTGATTTTGCAGTTATTGCTGAAAAATATCATGTCTATATTTGTCCTTTTGATTGAAGGCTTTTTTAACTTTATATTCTACATGTCATGTAATGGATATTAAATTTATTTGTACAAAAACCATGAGTTGTATTTATCTTTTTAGTATTGGCGCTCCAATTAAATTAAATCATTCTCCTGCCGGACACGATTTCCATAGGTGAGACTCCCAAAGTAAATTCCCCAAATATCCTAATAGCTAAACTGGGGCTCTGGCCATCTTCTTTTCTGCACAGAGCAGTTATGTCCAGGAGCAGGAGCAGCACTGCAGTGACCTCAATGATTGGTGGTTACCAAAAAAGACACTTAATGTGGGGAGAGATTTGGATCCCAATTGCCTCTATCCCTGGAGTGCTGTGTGTGTGGTGAGATGTAGGAGAAGGGCAGTGATGAAAAGGCAATTGTACGGCGTTCGCTTACGTCAGGACCTGTGCCTCATGAATGTTGTGGTTTCATAGATCCCTTTGGGCTTAAATCACCTAGGTAACTTGATGTGGTTTGCATTGAGTAAAGGCTTGCACGTTCTAGATGGCAGCTGTTCCCTTTCAATAAACCTGCTGCTCTGTTTTAATTTTTCCTTTGTGTAATTTATGAATGGCTTGTACAGACAGCCCACATTCAGTTCTACTACCCTATTGTATGGATTAATTCATTTTAACTTCTACACTGCCAGATAGCTTTTTCAGCAACTTGGCTATTGTCTTCACTTATTTCTCCTTCATCCATAAGGGACACTGAAGGCATCAAGACAGTGGGGTATAGACGGTGCTGAGTGGAGCTGACACTTTTACATTTTTTTGAAGTGTGACTAGCTCCTCACCCTCTATACCCCCTCCACAAGCTCAGTCTAAGTTTGTTCCACGAGGGGAGCTGGACGTGTTTTTGCACTCCTCAGTGGTTTAGATAATTTCATCAAACAAAGCATTGAGGACAGATGGGCAGTAGCTACACTGCCTGTCTGCACCGTGGGAGCTACTGGAGGGACCCACTCGCAATTGCATGCAGTTCACCTGGGGTCCCCGACTTCAGAGACCTCCGTCTCTATATAGGGGTGCCGCATTCCGCTGCTTGCAGCGCACATAGTGGACCCCCAACAGTCATTAGCCACCGCCGGCAGCATAGAAGCGTCAGTAAGTATTGCCTGGCCCCCCGACTAGCGAGGTAGCCAGGCTAACCATTACACAGGCGGTTTATATAGTAAAAGGACTGCCCTACCGGACGTTCTAAACAGCCTTAACGGCAGCAGCAGCGCTGGACAGTAGATAGAGCTGTCCCGATTAGCGGGGCAGTCAAACCGTATGTCGGCCAGGCTGGGAGACGCAAGTGCAAGCTCGCCTAGCGGGGGCCGAGCTTAGCTCCGCAGCCCTTCTCCTTCCTCCCAGCAGCCCCAGCACTTCCTGAAAAGCGCGCTGGTGGCCATTACAGAGACAGCGTCTACTGAATCACAGCTGCTGCACAAGACAGAAGCCTGATCACGGTCTGTAAGTAACAGTGGGGTTTAGGCTGGTCAGGAGAGCATCTAAGGCAGGTTATTAACTACTTATTTGTCAGTGGTTACCCCTCCTATTTTCTGGTACTGCTAGGAGCGCTGTTAAGGCTGGTATGGTTCTCTCCAGCCTCTCTATCCCAGTTTATTCTTCTGACCTATTTCACTACACTTTTTGTGTGGGGTCTGTATGTAGCATGACTGGCAAATCAAAAGCATCTCAAAAGTTATTTACCTGCAAAAAGTGTGCAGTTAAATTTGCTCAGCGGTGGTCATCTACCTCCCGATTGTGTGACAATTGCAATACTGAACAACAGTCTGCGGGGATGTCAGAACCAACATCTTGGACGCAGGTTACATCCGTTATGTCCTCTCTCTGCTGAGCTGGAGACTTCTTGCAAAGAAAGAGAGGCTTCCTGGTCAGCGGCTCTAGAGGAATCAGCAGGGGCGAGGTCCTTAGCAATATCCATTGAGGGAATTTCAAAAGCCACTACCCTTTCCCGTACCACGTCGGGATCATCTACTCAGGTCTCAAAAAAAGACTGTTACCCTCAGTCCTCCATTAAGACGACTCAGAGGAGGAGGATAATGCCAGATTTAGAAGGTGAATATGCTCCAGATTTGCCTAAGGAACTCCAAGAGGAGTCTGAGCCATTATCCGAGGGGATAGAGGCTTTAATTTCTGGAATACGTCAGGTATTGCAAATACAAGAGGTCACAGGTCCTGCTCGACAGTCTTTCTAAAGAAACAAAGACAGGCTATTGCTTTTCCTGTGTCTGAAGAGCTAGATTCTCTTCTAACATCAGCTTGGGAACATCCGGATATAAAATTTCAGATGTCCTGGAGGTTATTTTATCTTTTAATCCTTTTCAGGCATATAACAGAATATCTTGTGAGACTCCCCCTACAGTAGATCCATCAGTTTCACGGCTGTCTAAAAATACTACTCTTCCAGTTCCTGGGGCCATGTCTTTGAAAGACACATCTGAGAGGAGCTTGGAAAATACTCAAGTCCATTTACACACCTGCAGGGGTGACTCTGCGTCCTGCAATTGTAAGCTGCTGGACTAACAAAGCTATTGAGCTGTGGGCAAAACAATTGGCTGACTGAATGAGACCAGCTGCCGGTGGAGGACCTTATTCCGTTGGCAGAACATATAGGTGAAGCTGCAGCTTACCTTGGGAAGCATCCAAAGACGTTTGCAATATCGCCTCCAGAACAATAGCTCATGTGATTTCAGCATGCAGGGCGCTGTGACTTAAATATTGGCAAGCAGACGCAGAATCAAAGAGAGCTGTGGAAGCACTTCCATTCACGGGAAGTGTATTATTTGAATCAGAACTAGATAAGTGGATTTACCTCCTGTAGCCTGAGAAATCAACTTATCTGACTTCTGTGGCTCCTCCCACTAGAAGATCTTACTCTAGACCCTCGTTTCGGTCCTTTCACTCCCCGGGTCATTCACGTAGTCGCTTCAGAGGAGGACCATCATCTTCCCGTGGTGTCAGTGGTCGGGGCAGAGCCGCCGCAACAACAACAACCTCTGCTCTGCAGGAGGTTAAGTCCACTACCAAGCCTAGTGCATGACGAGCTTCCCTCTAACCTGTGAGACCCCAGAGTGGGAGAGCGTCTTCAGGATATCGGAAGAGTATGGACGGAAACTTGTACGGACCTTTTGAGTCCGGGATCTCGTCATTCGGGATACAGGCTCAACTTTCAGTTTCAACCTCCACCTTGATTTATTTACCAGAGGTTTACCAGTTTCCAATGACAGGAGTGTCGTTCTACAAGAAGCAATAGACAAGCTTCTATCCAAGAGAGTGGTGGTCCCAGTTCCCGTACATCAGACTGGAAAGGGGTTTTATTAGTCTGTTATGGTTCCAAAGCCGGATGGCTCGGGCAGACCTATTCTGAACTTGAAAATATTTAGGTATGGATTGAGATCCTTCAAGTTCAAGATGGATTCCCTTCAGTTGGTGATTGCAGGATTGGAGTAGGGTGAATTCATGGTATCTGTAGATATCAAGGACGCCTACCTTCACAGCCCTTTCTGGCAACCTCACCAGACGTTTGAGATTCGCAGATCGGAATTCACATTTCCAGTTTCAGGCCTTACCCTTCGGCTTATCAGCAGCCCCCAGGGTATTCACAAAGGTCATGGCTGTGATGATGAGTCTCCTTCGGAATCAAGGGATCACTATTATCCCTTACCTGGATGATCTACTGCTGAAGGCACATTCCAGGGACCAATTACTGCAGAACATCACAGTGACACACAACCTTCTCATTAGTCATGGATGGATCCTGAATTTCCCCAAGTCTCATCTGCAACCGACGCAGAGGTTACAATTTCTGGGAGTGATCATGGACACATTCTCTTAGAGTGTGTTCCTCCCTCAGCAAAAAGGTAACTTCCATTCAGGAGATGGTGAGGACAGTCCTTCGACATCGTCAGTTTTCGGTGCATGTTTGCAAAAGACTCCTGGGGAAGATGGTGGCGGCCTTCGAGGCCATTCCTTACGGTTGTTTTCACTCCATGACTTTTCGGCTAGATCTCCTCCTACAATGGACAGGATCCCATCTTTTCCTTCACCAACGGGTAAGTTTAAGTCCCAGAACTTGGCTATCCCTTCTCTGGTGGTTGAACTCGGTTCACCTAATGGAGGGAAAGAGATTCGGAGTGTGGGATTGGACTCTCCTCACCACAGACGTGAGTCTGAGAGGCTGTGATTCAAGAACATCACTTCCAGGGCCGCTGGACATCACAGGAAGAAAGTCTGCCGATAAACATATTGGAATGAAGGACAGTCTTCTACACTATCAGACAGGTTGCAGGCCAAGCATTCAGGGTTCAGTCGGACAACGCCATGGCAGTAGCATACGTAAACAGATAAGACTGCTCCAGAAGTCGAGCAGCTATGAAGAAAGTAAGCCGGATTCTAATCTGGGCGGAAAAGTTTGCAAGGACAATTTCAGCAATCTTCGTTCCGGGCGTCAAAGTTGGGAGGCAGACTACCTCAGCCAGCAGGACGTGCATCCAGGGGAATGGGCACTAAATCAAGTTTTTCACCAGCTGGTCCAATGGTGGGGTTTTCCGTAGGTCGACCTCATGGCATCCAGACAAAACCATCAACTGCCTCTCTACTGCTCTCGGACGAGAGACCCGCAGGCAGTGGCAGTGAATGCACTGTCAGCATCGTGGCAGTTCCAATTTGTCTATCTGTTCCCTCCATTCCCTCTTCTCCCTCAAATCCTACAATGCATCAAAAGGGAGAACACCAAGGTTCTATTGGTAGCTCCAGACTTTCCTCGCAGAGCTTGGTATTCAAACATTCAACTTCTGCTGATCGACGATCCATGGCCCCTACCACTGAGAGATTTATTACTTCAGGGTCCTTTAGTCTATCCAGACTTAAAGAGGCTAGGTTTGATGGCATGGCTGTTGAAAGGGCCATCTTAAGACGTAAAGGGATCCCATCTAGGGTAATCCCTACTATGCTTAGAGCCCGAAAGGAAGTTTCTTCAAAGCATTACTACCGTATTTGGAAGGCTAATGTTTCATGGTGTGAACATAGAGGATCTACGCCTACAGAATTCAACCTAGCCAGATTTCTGCTTTCTCTGCAACCGGGTCTCTCAGCAGGTCTGCGTTTTGGTTCTCTGAAAGTCCAAATTTCTCTTTCATCCACTAGGGGACACTGAAGGTGCTTACGCAGGGGTATAGAGGCGTGGATAGCTGGAGCTGGCACTAATTAATTCAAAAGTGTGAAGCTCCTCCCCCTCTATTCCCCACCAGCCCTCAGTTTAGAAAATGTGCCCCAGGAGCTGGTCACTACAGGCTGTGCTCCAGCAATACATTTAATTTTATTTATATATATTTTTTTATGCATCTTTTACACTACAGGTACCCTTCGCCACCAATATCAAAGGTGGGGTCCGGGTACTGGGCGCCCTGGTTTTTTAATATGAAAATAAAAATCAGGAAGGAGTGCACAGGGCTTATTCTAAAATCACCTGACAGCTCCTTATCGCCCCAGCAAGCCTTCACACAGCATGAAGCTAAAGAAGAGAAGGCTTTGCTGCATGGAGAGAGAGACTTCAGGGACACGCAGTGAGTAACAGCTGCGCATTCCCCGGCCCTCTACGCGCTGCCCGGCGCTGACACAGCTTAATAAGCTGTGTCTGTTGTTATTAGAATAGTGCTTCAGCGCGGCTCCCGGCTCTAGCATTCCCCGCTTATGCCCGACAGTGTAGCGCGGAGGGGGAAGGTAATGCCGCTAATAGCAGCCATAATGGGAGCCCTTAGGGCATGTAGAAGGGGGCGGAGCCTAGCCAGTGCGCGCGCTCTCTCCTCTACACGCGGCAGACAGCTGTGTAAAACGGCGTGCCTGCCGTTTTCTTCAATGAATAACTGCATCTCTCCCTGATTCAGGAGGTGTGTAGCATATGTAACAGAAGTCTGGATTCTCTTGCTCCAGGCATCCCTATACTACAGGATCCTTCACAAAGAGGGCTGTGAGTGCTACTGGGGTGCATTTAGTAAAGAGCAGGGAATTTATTGCTATGGGAGGGTGTCTTCTCTCTTAATCAGCCTTCTGTCTCTGTATACTGTCTGCATCTGTACAAGTATACTGTCTCCTTATTTCTACGCTGTCTGTGTGGGTGATGTATAAATGTCTAAGGCTTCTCAAAAGACGTTTGTTTGTTCCAAGTGTAGCAACAAACAGACCAAGCCACATTTTATGGGCTCCACGTTAGGTGATGCTTGTTTAGTTATGGACATTACTAACTCACCCACCCCTCCATGGGCTGCTGACATGGTAGGTGTTATGACAGAGTTAAGGAGGCTCTTAAGTCTCATCCCCCCTGGGTGGCAGGGTTAACCAAGTCTCTAGGCAGCCTGGTACAGGTTAGCCTATGGCCACACCACCCTGAACACGCCCGATCTCATTTGATCTTGGATTAGAAGCTAAGCAGGGTCAGGTCTGGTTTTTACTTGGATGGGAGACCGCCTGGGGATACCAGGTGCTGTAGACTTAAAAATGGGTACCACTGCTACTATTCCCTTCACTTCCTATTCAGAAGCATCCTCTTATAACCGTCCTCCAATTAGAGGATTCGTAAGAGGTACTCCTCGCACATGAGGATACCGAGGAAAGTGCATTACAGGAAGTTTTGAATTATGTCGGTCAAAACTTAGGCTCTACCTCCACGGGGGTGGAACCTCTAATTCTGGCGTCAGGCGGGTGCCTAATGTACCTGAGGATATTGTTCCTGCTTCCCAGGAGTGTGAGTTATTCACTGAGCCACCAAAAAGGTCGTCAGTTTTCCCGTTCTCAAAACAACTTCAACAGCAGTTTTCAGTGGCCTGGAAACATCAGGATAAGAGGTTCCAAAATTCCTCGTCGGTTCCCGTCCAGCTATTTTCCGTCATCTATGATGGAAAAGTGGGAAACCCCCTACCCTGTTGATGCGCCTGTTTCACGTCTCTCAAAAAAGGCTACGCTTCCAGTATGGGGGGCTACATTGATGAAGGACCCTTCTGATCATAAGTTGGAGTCAAAGCTAAGGTGTATTTATACTGCAGCAGGGGCTCAGTTTAGACCTACGCTTATTACCGCCTGGGTTAACCAGGCTGTGGTTTGCTGGACTGATCAGTTCATTTCGGGTTTGGATCTACTAGTAGAACACATCCGTGAGTCTGCAGTTTATCTAGGAGAAGCATCCAAGTATATCAGTCAGTTCAATATCCGCTTACGCTATTTCTGGCCGCAGAGTCTTGGCAGGCCGACGTTACCTGGTTGCGTTCTTGGCAGGCCGACGCAGAATGCACACTGGTGACATGCTTTTTGGGCCGGCATTAGATGGATATCTTGGGCCACTGGGGGTAAGTCTTCCTTCCTCCCTTCAACGGCTCTGGTTCCCAGGTGAACTTACAGAGGACGCTCGTTTCAGTCCTTTAGTGCGCCACAGACCTTTCGTGGTAGATCCCAAGGTGCTCCCACTCAGACAAGGGGTGGTAGAGGTCTACTACATACAGTTGCACGTAGATGGGAACCGATGCCAGCTGAGCAACAGGTGGCATGACGGTCTTCCGTCCCACCTGGGGTCTCCTGCGGTGGGAGCTCGCTTATAGAATTTTCAACAAGTTTGCGAATCCATGGGTCTGAAGAGGTTTGGTTTCAAACTGCTTTCCCTGAGGTACCAAATAAACTTTGAATTCTCCCCTCCAGCTCAGTTCGTCACTACGAGTCTGCAAATACCTACGGAAGGTTCTACAAGAGACTAGCCAGTCTCTAATAGTATCGTCTGTGATAGTTCCGGTTCCAGTGAATCAAGATGGGGTTTTTACTCAAACCTTTTTGTAGTGCCCAAACCGGATGGTTCGGTCAGACCCAGACCCATCTTAAACTTCAAGTCCTTAAACCTGTACCTGAAAATGTATCGTTTTAAAATGGAGTCTCTTCAGTCTGTCATAGCAAGCTTAGAACCAACGGAGTTCCTGATATCCCTGGATATCAGATGCCTATCTTCATGTTCCAATTTGGGAACCGCATCGGGCCTTCCTGCGCTTTGCCATATTGCAAATCACTATCCGTTTCGGGCCTTGCCATTCGGATTATCCTCTGTTCCACGCATTTT
Organism: Taudactylus pleione; assembly: GCA_031769625.1. Classification (NCBI taxonomy): domain Eukaryota; kingdom Metazoa; phylum Chordata; class Amphibia; order Anura; family Myobatrachidae; genus Taudactylus; species Taudactylus pleione. The sequence continues at coordinate 8,772,640 of JAUIMM010000052.1, read as the reverse complement.
CACCAAGATTATGTCAGTTATGATTGCTCATATTCAGTCATCAGGACTGAACATAATTCCTTATTTGGACAACCTATTAATCAAACCTCCATCAGAATTCCTTCTCTTGGACCACACCTCACTGACTTACTGTATCAAACTCTAATCACAGCACGGTTGGACAAATCTCATTCCATCCCAGAGACTTCTGTTTCTGGGGATAATTCTGGATATGGCATCACAGAGGATTTTCCTTCTGGAAGACAGAGCCCGGGATATCCGGTTGCTAGTTCAGTTCATTCTCAGAGCCAAAGAAGGTGTCCATGCTTCTTGGCGTCTTTTGGGGAAGATGATAGCTGCCTTCGAGGCACTATAATTCGAATCGACTGATCCGTTTGAACTAGGGATGTGCAGGCTCGGATAGGTTCGAGTTTGCACGTTGAGTTCGGATTTTTCCCTCCAAAAAAATGGAACTCAGAGGCTAAACGTCATCTTACATGGACGAACATCATCATTCCTGGACAATCCAGGAATGATGATGTTCGTCCATGTAAGATGACGTTTAGCCTCTTTCTGAGTTCTGTTTTTTTGGAGGGAAAAATCCGAACTCAATGTGCAAACTCGAACCTATCCGAGCCTGCACATCCCTAGTTTGAACCCGGCTATCAGGGTAGCTCTCCTCTGGTGAACGCAATCCAGCAACCTCTTAGCAGTGGTCCTCCACTATCAATTTCAGGGTCGTTGGCCTCCTCTGGAACAACGGTGGCCCATAAAGGTGTTGGAACTCAGAGCGTTTTCCAATGCTCTCATAGAAGCAACACAGTTCTGACGTCTCTTCTGGTAAGAGTTCAGTCAGACAATGCAACAGCCGTTGCATAAATCAACCGCCTGGGCGGGACTCGTAGTTGCATGGCCATGCGAGAAGTAACTCAGATTCTCAGGTGGGCTGAGAGTCAGTCGGCGAACCTGTTGGCAGTTTTCTTCCCGAGAGTAGACAACTGGGAAGCAGATTACCTGAGTCGTCAGGATATCCATCCCGGGGGATGGAAGCTTCACCTAGATGTGTTTCAGGCTCTAGTACGGTGCTGGGGGTCATTCTCGGGCAGATCTTATAGCGTCTCGATTAAATCATCAGCTCCCGGTATACGTGTCACGGACTCTGGATCCGCAGGCGGTCAACGCTCTGACAGTGCCGTGGACTTACAACTTCGTTACCGGTTTCCTCCGATTACATTCTTCCTCGTATACTAAGAAAAAAACTCGAGTCGGCCTCACTCATTCTCGTGTCTACGAAAATGGCCTTGGTGTAGTTGGTTTTCGGACCTTCGGTCCCTCTTGGCAGACGAGCTGTGGCCCCTTCCTCTTCACCCGGACCTTCTGTTGCAGGGTCTTTTCGCACACCCCAACTTAGCACAGCTGTGTTGATGGGCTGGCTCTTGAGACCGATATTTTAAGACGCGGAGGCATTCCAGACTCCATTATTCCCACCATGCTTAATGCGCAGCCGAAACAGGCTTTCTGGCACGATCATAGCATCTGGCGATCTTATATTTCATGGTGTTCCGGTCGAGGGCCTTCCGTCTAGGACTTATCGATTATCCCTGTTTTTGTTTCTTCTCCAGATGGGATTAGATTCTGGCCTTCACCTTGGAACTCTAAAAGGGCAGGTTTCTGCTCTTTCCATTTTCTTTCAAGGAAAATTGGCTCTCATTCCTGTGTGCAGATGTTCCTTCAGGGGATCTTGTGTGTGCAGCCTCCTTTTGTGCCTCCAATAGCACCCTGTTATTTGATCTTGGTACTCTGGTCTTTTCAGTCTTCCATGTTTGAACCCTTGGAGGAGGTTGATATTAAGTTTTTGTCTTGGAAGACGGTACTCCTCCTCACTTTGGGCTTCGGCTCACAGCCTCGGAACTGGGGGTGCTGTCCTACAAGCTTTCTTACCTTGTGTTTCATGACGGTGGGGCGGAACTCAGGACAGTAGCCGCTGTCCTTCCTAAGGTGGTGTCGGCTTTCCACATAAACCAACCTATTGTGGTGCCTTCTTTCGTAGAGGATTCAGGTGTTCCTTCTACCCTGGTGGTTGTTCGAGCTTTACACATTTGTTCCTTGGACGGCGTCCCTCCGCAGACCGGAGTCTCTTTCTGTCCTCTATGATGCTGTTCGGAGGGCTTGGCCAGCTTCCAAAACAGACGTTGGCTCGTTGGTTTATACTGACTATCCGTCAGGCTTATGTCAACAATGAGTCGGCCTCCTTGGTCTTTTTCGGCTCCTTCCACACGTTCTGTGGGTGCGTCGCTGGCAGCCGGTAGAGTTGCCACCACCTTGTAATTGTGCTGTGAGACCACTTGGTCTTCTGTTCACACGTTTGTGAAGTTTTACAGATTTGATACGTTTGTGGCTTCAGCATCAAGTTTTGGCCGCCTTGTTCTGCAGGTTTCCTCAGAGCGCTCCCGCCCGTAGGGAAAACTTTGGGACGTCCCCAGCGTAAACACCTCCAGTGTCCCCTAGTGGATGAAAGAGAAAATGGGAATTTGGTACTTACCGGTAAATCCTTTTCTCTGATTCCACAGGGGACACTGGACGCCCACCTCAGCGCTCTTCGCCTGCCTGTTAGTTCCGTATGTTGTTCTCCCATCTCCTCTCGGTCTTCATTTTCTAAACTGAGGGCTGGTGAGGAATAGAGGGGGAGGAGCTTCACACTTTTGAATTAATTAGTGCCAGCTCCAGCTATCCACGCCTCTATACCCCAACGTAAGCACCTCCAGTGTCCCCTGTGGAATCAGAGAAAAGGATTTACCGGTAAGTACCAAAATCCCATTTTCAGCTCACGGTTTTCTTCCAAAAGAAATTGGCCTTGATACCGGATGTGCAGACCTTTCTGCAGGTTGTGATTAGGTTACGGCCACCCTTTGTTCCTCCTACAGCCCCATGGGACTTGGATCTATTCCTTTCCTTCTTACAGTCTTCCCTGTTTGAACCTTTGGAGTCTGTGGAGTTAAAATACCTTTTCGTGGAAGGTTACACTTCTTCTCGCACTGGCATCAGCCAGGAGGGTGTCAGAACTGGGAGCTCTATCCTGTCAGCCTCCATACTTGGTATTTCATGAGGATGTAGTGGAACTCAGTACTAGAATGGATTTTCTTCCTAAGGTGGTTTTGGCTTTCCACATCAACTAACCTATTGTGGTACCAGTTCTTCCACAGGATTCACCTTCGTCAAAATCCTTAGATGTTGTCGGGGCTCTTCGGATATATGTGGAGAGGACTGCAGCCATACGTAAAACTGACACTGTTTGTTTTGTATGATGCTGCTTGTCCTGGCTGGTCAGCTTCCAAACAGTCGCTGGCTCGCTGGATTCGTCTGACAATCAGACAGGCGTATGTGGCCTCATGTAGGGAACCTCCACCTTCTATTACAGCGCATTCCACTCGTTCAGTGGGTCCCTCGTGGGCAGCTACTCGCGGGGTTTCCATGGAATCTCTTTGCCGGGCGGCTACTTGGTGTGCCCGGCATACCTTTGTTTGTTTCTACAGATTCAATACTTTTGCGGCCGCTGCAGCGCAGTTTGCCAGGTCTGTTTTGCAGGGTACTCGGCGCTCTGCCGCACGTGATGGGAGCTCTTGGACGTCCCCACTGTCTTGAAGCCTCCAGTGTCCCCTAGTGGATGAAGGAGAAAACAGGATTTTGGTACTTACTGATAAATCCCTTTTTCCGACTCCACAGGGGAAACTGGACGCCCACCCTGCGATGGTCCCTCCTGCCACACTTGTAGTAGTTTTTACGTTATGACTGTTAGATACCTGTTTGTCTCTTGTTGTATTTCTGTTGTTTTTTTTTTTTTCAACCTTTTTTTTTTTTTTCAACTCCCCTCGGGAGTTTCCTTAGACTGGGCTTATAGGGGGGTATGGAGGGGGAGGAGCTAGTCACACTTCAAAAGATTTCAAGTGCCAGCTCCACTTAGCACCGTCTATACCCCACTGTCTTGAAGTTTCCAGTGTCTCCTGTGGAATCGGAGAAAGGGATTTATCGTTAAGTACCAAAATCCTGTGGTTTTTTTTTTTTTTATATTTATGATTTCTATGCATGCTACTGTACAATGACAAATTAGTCACTATATATAGAGCAGAGTGGATAAAATATATACTTTCCTTATACCACATTGTTTTCCAGTGGTTTACCATTTAGGAACATGGCAAATAAGGAACAGATGCCATGGCTCTGTTGTATGCATCTTTAAGGCTACCAGACTTCCTATTCCAGAGGCCTAAAGTTGGGTACACACCTTCGCAATCACACTTTCGATTTGATGTTTCGATCGACTTCACTCCTGTTTGGAAGTCCTAACCAAAGTGCTGAAACGCATCTACACACTTAAACAATCATACTTGCTACCTTATATCCCAAACTGCCAAAATATTGTAAGACAATGATTGTAACACCCACAGAGGCGGCGCAGTGCCCCAGTAGCATTGCAGAACGGTTGAAGGTGTGTACACACTGTACTTTTGGATCTATGTGACCCGGCCTAATGTTATGAATATTAAACTGCATAAAAGATGTGATCCTTCGATTCGACCAGTTTTCGTCCAACAAAACATGATTGAAGGTGTGTACACACCTTTTTTTTTTTTTTTTTAAATTGTTATTGGTATGTACCCAGCTTATGGCTATGTCCTGTTAACCTCTAATTCTGGAGATAGTCATTTGGGTCAAAAGGGTCAACTTGCTCTTCTGGATGTTGGAGCATTATGGGTTTGTTTGCTTTTTTTTGTTTTTTTTTGTTTTCTTGTTTATACCCTATCTTTGGGGTATTGTAACTTCAATTTGAGGGACAGTTGGAGAGGGGAGGTGCTTTATAATGAAAGAAACTACCTATTTAAACAAACAAATATCGTATTGTTTGTATACATTGTAATTTTTACCAATAAGAAGTTAAGGAACGTGTGCATCCTGTCATATTAGTCGAAATGTCTCTCTAGTGCTGCTACCTCAATTTAATTATTGTGTGTTCTAGCTACCTTGCTTCTGGGGTTTTTCCAACCCCGGTTAAAGCTATTAATAGACTTTAAGGTAAAAAGTAATAACTTGATAGACTTGAGTCACTACGCCTTGGATATCAATGATATTGAATTTATTGAATCCCATCCATAACTGACCAGAAAAATAACCCATAGCACATGTAATATACTCTACAGCATTTTTAATATGATTTTTCTGTCAGGTGTGATAGGGATCAATACAGTACCTCTTAACATTACACTTTTTTTCTATAACAATACTGATATTAACACACATGTCAAAAATATATATATACAGTACTTGTTGATTAAGTAATATAATCTGTATACATAGTTATCAAAAATGTCTGAGTGCGAAGTATAAAATACATAAAAACATAATTTGATAATTATGCACAATAATTTTTTTTTAAAAAGCAATAGAGACAAATCCATCCAAAAACATACCTGTAGGTTAATATTAGTATTAGTTCACCTGATTTGGATGTAATTACCCTCAAATTAAATCTGAAAGTCTGCAGTTTAAGCACATCTTGTTTGTTTCATTTCAAAGCCATTGTGGTGGTGATTAGAGGCCAAAATTTGAGAATTCTGTCAATGTCCCAATATTTATGCACCTGACTGTATAACTGCTACTTGCATATATAAGCCATAAAATGTGTCCTTGAGATTGATTAGCTATATATTAATGGTGACCCAGACAAGATATTGATCTTTCTTTGGACATTACGGTTCGCTGCTATTAGTGCATGTTTAAACACAACTACTGCATGATATTCCCTTCCCAGTTGTGCTTTACATTGACAGTTTATGGCTGATTATAGTGACAAGCTATAGATCGCCTCAAATTAAGGAGATCTTATTCTCAGCAATCATAGGAGGAGACCTATCATATCTTGGTGAGAGAGATAAAGTAGAGAAGCTGCTCATAGCAACCAATCGGCTTCTAACTGATATTTTTCTAGCACAGCCTGTAAAATAAAAGTTATAAGATGATTGGTATTTTTTCCAAGATTTGGTATATACAGATGTGTCCACATACATCTGTCGGTATACGTTTAGGAGCTGGCGGCCGCAATACCGAGCGCCGGCTTCCCGACTCCTCAATCCCGGCTAGGGTTAAATGACAGGCGTCTAAAATCTTGATTCCTGTCATTACCCCTACGCCGGGAGACCGGCAGCCGGCATCCCGATCGAAGGGATGCCGGGTGCCGCGAGCAGACAGCCGCAGGGGGGGGACTTGGGGCTAGGCACCCCCCCGGGAGGGTTAGGCTAGGGGAAGGGGGGGTTAGGCACCCCTGGGGGGAGGTTAGTGTTAGGCACCCCCCCCCCCCCGGGGGACTTAGGTCTAGGCAGCGGGGAAGGGGGGATTAGGGTTAGGCACTGGGGGGGGGGGGGGGGGAGGCTAGGCTTAGGCACCCCTAAGGGAGGGTTAAGGTTAGGGGGGTTAGGTTAGTTAGTACTTTACCTGGGAACGAACGGGATTTCCAGCGCTGTCGGGCTGCCGCTGCCGGGATCTCTTCCTCTGTCGGCCTGACGCTGCCGGCGGTATTACATACCGATTCCCATCTGTCCTCCGTGTGCTACAAATAATGCGTCAGCTCTGTGTGACTCAGTAGCACAGAGCATCTTTTCGTGTGACTTTTTACTTTCAGATGCATCTTATTTTAACAGCGATGTGAATAGTATACACAAGCAGCTTCTGCTGATTAAAATGATATGCAGCATGCCTATGTTCTTTGTGTCTGCGGGTGTATCTGCATACGAAACGTTATGTTAGTGTAACAGCCGCTGGCACTGTAACGTAGCATTTCACATGCAGATACATCAACAGTCACAGTCAATACATCGCGCTGTGTGCCTTGTCAGGAATTTGTTAATTTGGAGAATGTCGGTTCTCGAGACTTAACCTGGGTGTTAAGGTGCGAGTACCGGCATTCTCTGACTAAAGTGCCGGGCATGCGGCTGTTAGTGCCGCGCTAAACCGGCAAACAGCTGCGCACCCGGCACCTTTGTCTGATCTCTTCTTGCAGGTGGTAAGAAATCCTTTAGCTACCCAAACAGCGTGGTGTATTGAATGGCTGCGAGAGCTCCCTCCCGCGGCTATTAATCTTCACATTGAATTGAATTCAGCCCATTGAAACAATTTGTGACTTCTCTTTATATCAGGGGTGGGGAACCTTTTTCTGCAGAGGGCCATTTTGATATATGTATTATTCGCAGGCCATGACCCTCCGTGTGACATCACACAGGGGCGGGGCCACAATCGCCAGTGATTACAGCAATACCTGGAGCATCCTGAGGATGCTCTGGGGAGCTGTAAGGGCAGCAGTGTGACCATCTGAAGCACCCTAAGGATGCTCCAGGCAGCACTGCTGCATAGATTCTGGCTGCAGGGTGCCATTCTATTCACACTGCTAGCCCGATGAGGCAAGCAGAAAAAAAGCTTTGAGGGCCATACTTTATATCACCAGACAAATGTGCTTATTTTGGAACCCTGGTGATATGCTATTATCTCTATGTATTCAGTATTGTTTGTATAAAGAGAGAAGCTTAGGGCAACAGCTGAGGCAAAAATGAATAAGCTACTCTGTTTGATTATTTAGGGCAGGGATGGGGAACCTCAGACCCGGGGCTGTATAAGGCCCCCGGAATTATTTGGCCTGGCCCTTTGAGCTTTTTTCTGCTAGCCTCATCTGGCTAGCAGGGTGCCTAGATTGGCATCCTGCAGCCAGAATCTAAGCAGCAGTGCCGCATGGAGCATCCTTATGATGCTTCAGACTGTCACACCGCTGCCCTTACAGCTCCCCGGAGCATCCTCAGGATGCTCCAGGCATTGCTGTAATCACCGGCGATTGTGTCCCCGCCCACGTCCGATGTGACACGGAGGGTCGTGGCCTGCAAATAATGTGTGTGTGTGTATATATATATATATACATATATAATTATAATGTATGTGTGTTCCCTCTAGCTCCGGCGGCAGGCAGGGCGCCGGAGCTAGAGAGGGCAATCTTGCGCGCGCGCGCAAAGGGGGCGTGGTTATGAAAAGGGGGCGTGTCTATAAGACGCGTCCCCGTTTCGTCATACTTGGGGGCGTGCCCGGCGCTTACGGACATGCCGGGCAGCCCCCAAGCGCTGCAGAAAGGGAGAATAGATGCCGGGTGCATGCGCCCGGCGTCTATTCTCCGGCGGTGACCGGTTCACCGCATGTTTGTCCACCCGCGGGACACTGCGTCCCGCGGGTGAGAACGGCTCCCGCAGGCTGTTAGGGCAGGGCGCTTTTTGCCCTCCTCCTGGAGGGCAAGGTGCTTTTTGCCCTCCTCCTGGAGGGCAGGGCGCCGCGTCCCGCTAAAACAGCCTAGCGGGAACGCTATATATATATATATATATATATCTCAAAATGGCCCTCGGCAGAAAAGAGGTTCCCCATCCCTGATCTAGGGAGAGCTAGAAGATAGAGAGTAATGTTTTATTTTCCCCTGTGATGTTTACTAGTTATCTAAAGTTGGAAATCACCTTTTAATTAGGACCCAGTCTGTAAATAAAAAAAATTTAATGATCCATGGCAGCAGTACGACCCTGCTGTATAACCTTTGATTATGTTTTTTTTGTTTAAATCCTCATGCAACATTTTCCCACATGTTATGAGAGCTGCGTCATTTGTGAAAGTGGTATAAATGGTCAAATGATGTCATGCAGAAATCTATTTGAATCCATTAATTATCTCTGAGTAGTAACTTTTCAGGTTCACAGATTGATCTATTAACAAACCCACCACCACTTCCTCCAATGTTCAGTTCTCGCTAACACTGCTAATTACCTTTTTAATCTTGTAAATTGTAATTTCTCTTGTGTAAAGAGCGAATTGGAGGCACTCTCCAATATTAGGTCTGAGATAAAGACTCTAGCATGACAGGTTCTTTCATGTTAAAATGGTTCTAACTCTCAGCTTACGAGTCTGCGGTAAATTAAATATGTTTATTTTTTTTACTTTTTATTTCTCCATAGGATTCCAAGCTACCGTCATCAGTGCGAAATACACTCTTGGACCTTTTCGGGCAAATAGAAAGGGAATTTGAGAACCTCTATATTGAGAACTTGGAATGTAAGTACTGCAGGACAGTTCTAAAAGGTCTGGAAATGTTAGAATGTAATAATGTATAGAAAAAAAAAAACATTCAGGAAAGGATTATACATATAATGCACAATGAAATAACTGGTAATTAAGTCTTCAAGTTATAATTTTATCCAAAATTATTTTGATATTTCTTTGCAAAAATCAAGTTATTTATTTAGGGTTATTTCATATTCTGCCCTCATACTGCCATGCCAGAACTCCAGCTTGGTGTTGTCTGCCAGAGTCTCTAGTATATGTACTGTACCTAATTTATTGCTCCAACTGTGTACAGTAAAGGCAGGTTACATGCAGAGGCCACAACTGCAGCGTTGCAAAGTATGGAGGAAGAGAAGCTAAACGACATTTATCTTGAGAATAGCAGCATACTAAATAGTACAAGTCAAGAAAAAGGCAAAGTTGTGTTTTTTTTTGTTTTTGTTTTTTTACTTAATAAAGAGTAGTCTGAAAGGAAAATTAAATGCAACCAGTAAGAGTGGCTAAACAAATGTTGTATTATAATATGTGTATTATCCTTTCAGTGCTTGTATATTGTTCTGGTCACAGTAATGTTTAGTTTTTGAACATGTTTTATTTAATGTCAAACGCGTTATTTTATTTCAAAATCTCCCAGTGACAAACACATTAGTCACCGGTGTCAGAAAATCGCATTGGCGAAAGCTGTTATAGTTTGTTAGAAAACTTTCATTTGTCTGTATGAGAGTATACGTTAAAGGGCTATATTTTCAGTCTTGTTAAAAATTATGTAAGATCTATTCATGGGATGTATCAAGACATTAATTTCTCATCAAAGTAAATATACAGTGATCAATTTCCATGTTGAGCCTTCAGTTCTCCTCCTTTCACAACCCCAGGGATGATGTGGATGTTCTATACGAAGGGGCCTATGTATTAATTTTCGCAAAACTGTCACGATTATGAAGGTTTCCTATCGCAGCGAATATTTTCATTTATAATGAAAATATCCCCGCTGTGTACTAACTGGAACTCACAGGGACAGAGGCTGCGGGTGCCGATGTCCCTGCGAGTTATATCCCCAACATATTGTAGAAGTCTTTCACGTTTCTGGAAGACTTCTCCGGGGAAAGCTGACACTGCACATGCATGCACACAATATAGTACGGGTCTGGTTAGTGTTAATTTAAAAAGATGCGTTTACCATGTAAAAGGAAATAATACTTTCATTCTGTCTTTGCATCTTGATCTTAAGTTAAAATTAATACACTCTTCCCTTGTCTGCCCCTTAAAAGGATGAAATGTAAATATGCTTGGTTACTGTTGACCAATCGCAAATATCACTGTAATAATGTGAATAGATCACAGCAGCAATATTATGTTGGTATTGTAGGAGAGATTCATATCCATTTAACCAATCAGAAGTTGACACTGATAATCCATCTCTAATCCTGGGTACAAATTGCAAATTACTAAGACCCCATGGGTACTTGAGTGATTACCATTTGTCAAAAATTAAACAACCTAAAACATTTTCAAGTAGTCTGGGCTGATCAGAGCCCACAGGCCCCAACGTGGGAGTGTAGGTTAAATAATTGGAGATCTGGCTATGCCAGGGACAAAGTACCTGCTAGTGATCTGCAGCCAAACAGGTGAGTATGCTTCTTTCATGTGGTCAGCACTGGACACATACCCTTACTGTACATTGGCTATACTTAAGGTGTGTTTCCACAACATGAGAGTGGAACGACTGTACAATTACAACAGTGTAATCGTACAATCGTTCTTCATCCTGTGCAGTGAATAATGTGCCCACTTTGAACGTTATATTGCTCAGTGCAGGCACCCTCCCTCATCACCGAACTGTCGTTATCGGCAGGTTGGCCCGCATGTTCAGGCAATGATAGATGGCAAACGACCAGCGGGAGCGCGCATCGCTGGTCGTTTTTGACATATTAATGCACGATTTATGAATGATTGAATGATAACTATGTCGTAATCGTTCAATCACTCATTCTAATCGTCTAGTGGATACGCACCTTTACACGCACAGCTGCAGCCCAGTTCCAAATCTCTTAAGTGCAGTGAGTTGTAAGTTGGCTTAGCTAAGGATGCGTCAGAATTATTTGTGCACATATGTTGATGGAGAAAAGACAGCAAATTGTGATTGCAGCCAACTCTACTTGAGCCCCTTTGAGCTATGAATTTACTCGGCACTCCTGATTCCTAATGAATTCAAATGCTGCATTCCCATGAATTGATAATCAAAAACATAAATAATTAATTGGGATTTAGGACTGCAAATCTTAAGAGCTGCAATTGTAGGTCCATAGTAGATTTATTTATTTTCCCCTGGTTGGCAGTGAGACTCTACCACTCAGGCGTTGGAAATGTAAATAAGATGAAGAGGGCGAGTCATTAATGTCTGTTAGCAGCTGCTGTGCTCTGAAAAACTATTTACTCTCTGCTTTGGAAAAGTTACTAGTACTACTTTACCTCTGCCCTTTATTTCTTTGTAGCATCAGGCCTTTAGGCACTATTATATATTCCCAAATTGGAGCATTAGTGGTTTATAGGTAGTTGACATACAATTTGCAAAGCTAGAACTCTTTTTTTTTGCCGATTTTTAATTTTTTTGCTCTTTTTGGAATGCTGTTAAAAGGTGCCCTGCAGACTTTTTAGAACAGTGTCCTAGCATTATACCGTTAAATCCTATGTCTTAGAGTTATTAAAAAATGAAAAGATAGTGGACAATGAGACACGCCAGCTTGGTTTTATTACCTGGCATTTTCTTCTCTCGCTTGTGCTTCTCCATCACACCTGCAAATTACTGCTACTTCATAACAATTCACTGTACTCAAAAACTTGTTTAATAAAGTCATGCATTAAAAACCCGTTCTATCTACTTATGTATGTGACCCCTTTCCCTATTCAGCTGGCAATGCCTGCCACATTTAATTTGCCCTTTACCCTGTGTATATCTAACGGAGAGGAGTTCCACCTAGAATAGAGAATTCATATTTTGTAGTTTAGAAATGATGTTGCAAATATGTTTATAATCTTCATCTTGAGCAGTATGTACATATTTTTTTATTTTTTTGCTCTCGATTCCTAACTAATAATTTTGTTCTGTTGAAGTGCGACGTGAAATAGACACATTGAATGAACGCCTGTCAGTAGAAGGGCAGACAGTCGATGGAGCTGAATTAAGTAAAGGTCAAATGAAAGCAAAAGGTAAATGACTGTGTAAAATAAAACAAATCTTTTTTGCAGACCTCAAAAACTGAAGTGACGGTGGTGCATGTATTCTGATATGTGCAATTTTCTCATGGTCCTAGTCTACCTAGTGTACGCACAAATTCAGTATGATTGACAGCATGGCTGGCGGTTCAAATCCCGACAGCGGCATCCCGGCAGCAGTGGAAATCCCGATCATCCCAAGGTAAGTATTACCTACCCTATTCTACCCCCTAAGCATAGTCCTCCCTTAGGGGACCTTGACCCTTATTCGAAACAACCCCCCCCCCTGCCCTGCGCAAGTGCCTAAACCTAACCCCCCCCCCCCCTCCTTAGCCGCCACCTAACTCTAAACTCTCAGAGGGGTGCCCAACCCTAAATCCCCCCCTGGGAACCCTCAAACTCCCCCCCCCCCCCCCCCCCCCCCTGTCCGCGCCTGGCTTACCTTCGATAGGTAAGCCAGGTGACGGGCAACCTGGCGTAGATAAAATGACAGGCGTTAGGGATTGCGACGCTTGTCATTTAACCCCCTGCCATGATTAGACAGTCGGGACGCGACTGTCGGGATTCCATTCGTCGGCTTCCCGTATGCACATGTGTCAGAAGCATGAGAGCATTGATCTTCCATGTACATACCCATAGATGAGAAGTTAGGCTTTGTTATGTGATCTTGGTGGTAGAAGATGTAATTAGGAATGGAGTAAATATTGTTTTCTTATAGATTTCCATTAGTTTGTGAACATTTTTTGTGGTCTTCTAGGAAACCGAATGATCAGGACGTATTCTATAACTTGTAACTATTGCAGCATATGTGCATATTTTACTTAAAAGCAATTTAATTTGGCAACATTCAAGAATGTACCAGATAGATATATACAATGAAGTACCAAAATTTGGGATAGCAGTATGTATAGGTAATGGTAGGTGGCATTTTGGAAATGCCCACCCAGACCTGCATCAATTATAATCTGATAGCTTGTGAGTCAATTTGAACACTGGCTAAGCTGCTCATGGCAAGGTGACCTTTAAAATTCCTCGATCTACGCTGTAAAGTGTGTGCCAGGAATACCTCATGGAAGGCTTTGCCACCCACTGTGGACAGCGCAGTGGCCCTCCATGGGTAGGGCCGGCAACAGAAATCTCTGGGTCCGGTACAATGATGCCCCACCTTCTCACCACCAGCCCCGACCTCGCACCCACACATAACTCCCCTGCATGTATGATATGTGAAGAATGATAATGTCAACTAATAAGTCAAAGATAAAAGTCAACTGTCTTAATATATGAAATAAATCTTCAAAAATCAATCGAATCATATGAGATCACTGGGTATTTGTAATAATTGACATCTGTTTACATTTGCACTATATTATTGTATCTTTTAGACCTCTATTTTACTTGTATTTATGTGATTTTTGAGTTATTGTGACTCAATTTGAATGTGCTTTATCCTGAATATGTTCTTATGTGAAGGATTTTAATTAGAACCTATAAATTATTTTATAATAAACTGTTTTGCATCCTATTGTCTCCCATTTGTTGCAATTTTGGTGTTCCTGATTTAGGGGTTAGCCACCCCTTACAGAGAGATGCACTTGGATTCTACCTTGAAACTTACTAAAAACCACAGCGCCCTATACTATATACAGTCGGGTGCATAAATATTGGGACACTGACAGAATTTTCATATTTTGGCCTCTATTCACCACCACAATGGCTTTGCAGTTAAAGCACATGTTGTTTGTTTCATTTCAGACTTTCAGATTTAATTTGAGGGTAATTACATCCAAATCAGGTGAATGGTGTAGGAATTACAACGGTTTCTATATGTGCCTCCCACTTTTTAAGGGGCCAAAAGTAATGGGTCAAACTAAACAATCCTAAATCTAACTTTCACTTTTTAATACTTTGTTGCAAATCCTTTGCAGGCAATTACAGCTTGAAGTCTGGAACGCAGACATCACCAGACGCTGGGTTTCATCCCTGGTGATGCTCTACCAGGCCTCTACTGCAAATGTCTTCAGTTCCTGCTTGTTCTTGGGGCATTTTCCCTTCAGTTTTGTCTTCATCAAGTGAAATGCATGCTCAATCGGATTCAGGTCAGGGGATTGACTTGGCCATTGCATAACATTCCACTTTTTAGCCTTAAAAAGCTCTTTGGTTGCTTTTGCAGTATGCTTCGGGTCATTGTCCATCTGCACTGTGAAGCGCCGTCCAATGAGTTCTGAAGCATTTGACTGAATACGTGCATATAATATTGACCGAAACACTTCAGAATTAATTCTGCTGCTTTTGTCAGCAGTCACATCAATATATACAAGGGAACCAGTTCCATTGGTAGCCATACATGCCCACGCCGTGACACTACCACCATGCTTCACTGATGAGGTAGTATGTTTTGGATCATGAGCAGTTCCTTTCCTTCTCCATACTCTTCTCTTCCCATCACTCTGGTACAAGTTGATCTTTGTCTCATCTGTCCATAGGATGTTGTTCCAGAACTGTAATGGCTTTTTTAGATGTTGTTTGGCAAACTAATCTGGTCTTCCTGTTTTTGAGGCTCACCAATGGTTTACATCTTGTGGTGAACCCTCTATATTCACTCTTGTGAAGTCTATGACACATATACACCTACCTCCTGGAGAGTTGTTGTGAAGGGGTTTTGGTGTTGCTGAGCTCTCCGGTGCGTTCTTTCTTTTTAAGAATGTTCCAAACAGTTGATTTGGCCACACCTAATGTTTTTGCTATCTCTCTGATGGGTTTGTTTTGATTTTTCAGCCTAATGATGGCTTGCTTCACTGATAGTGACAGCTCTTTGGATCTCATATTGAGAGTCGACAGCAACTGATTCAAAATGCTAATGTCACACACATGGCGGAATTCAATTCTTTCCAGCCCCTATCGCACCCGACGGAGCTATTCAATTCTTGCTCCTGTCTGGCACGATGAGCTGCCAGCGCAACATTTCAGCTCGCAGCCCCTGGGGGATGAGAGCTGAAATGTGCGAAAAGTTACATGTTTGGGCGCCCAAACATCACTTTTTGCGATCGCGCCCAGCACTTTGGTCGGGTTTAGCTGCTTTACGCGGCTAAACCTGACCTCTATGGGCGCGATCAGCACGAAAATCTTGGACAATTGTATAGCGGCCCGCGATCTCCTGTCACTTTAGACGGGAGATGCGGCCTGCGAAAACAATTGAATTCCGCCCCTAGAATCAACTCCAGACCTTTTACCTGCTTAATTGATAATGAAATAACGAGGGAATAGCCCACACCTGTTCATGAAATAGCTTTTGTGTTGATAGTCCCATTACTTTTGGCCCCTTAAAAAGTGGGAGGCACATATAGAAACCGTTGTAATTCCTACACCGTTCACCTGATTTGGATGTAATTACCCTCAAAATAAATCTGAAAGTCTGCAGTTAAAGCACATCTTGTTTGTTTCTTTTCAAAGCCATTGTGGTGGTGAATAGAGGCCAAAATATGAAAATTATGTCAATGTCCCAATATTTATGCACCTGACTGTGTATATGCTCTGTAGTAACTTGCTGGGGAGTCTCCAGGGAAAGTATTTGCCTGTGTATAATCTCAGCTTGTTTTTCTTTGCAGCTAGTCATAGTACCAGCCAACTGTCACAGAAGTTGAAGACCACTTATAAAGCATCTACTAGCAAGGTAAGCACAGTCTTTGTGTACTGGGGGCATGGAGAATGCCTTGCTGGGAATTTTTTTTTTTTTTTTAGAATACAACATTTAAAAATAACTGAACGAAGGGTTGTTCCCATTATACACTTTTCACTTCTTAAGCACTTTAATGATGAAATGACGCGCTCAAAACATTTGTGGACACGTGAATCCTCGTTTTCTATGTGATAAGAAAATATTACTTTATAATATCTGGAAATCTTTTTTTTTCAGTTTTTATATTGTGTACATCCCTGTTTGTCACATTGCAAAGACTTTATCCCTACTCAAACTAACCTTTGCCAGTAGCTATTGTGTGCGTGTGTGTGCGTGCTATCCTTTCTGTGCGTGTGTAATGTTCTGGTCACAGCAATGTTAATATTTGCAGAGACATTTTGACATGTTTTATTTAATGTTAAAAACACATTATTTTATTGTATTTAAAAATCCACTAGTGGCAAACACAATCACCGGTGTCAGAATAGCGCATTGGAGAAAGCTGTCATTGTTGGTCAGAAAACTTGTGTGTCTGTGTGTGAAAATATACATTAAAGGGCTTTCCTATATATTCATTCCCACCTGCTCATGGGATGTATCAAGACATTAAATTCTCATCAAAGTAAATATACCGTTATCAATTACTGTCTTGTACATGGTAAAAGTGCCAATGTTTTTACTGAGAGCCAATGTACAGTACGGTATTTAGAACATGAATACCAAGGTTAGTCTCAAGAAAATGAAACTGCTTAATAGTATTTAAATAAACTGCTCCCATTCAGAAGAATAAGCTTCTACAAATGTGTCCTCATACACTGTTGCCACAGTCACACCATAAAGCTTCTCTGCGCCAGATCCCGTGTGACACTGCTTGATCTGAGCGTAGTTTTCGCTCTAATGTGCGTCTTAGTCGCAGAATTAAACAATCTGATGCAACAAATCCGCTTAATGCACTGATTCATTTGATATGTGACACTTGTACAACTGTGTGTGAATGAGTCTGAATCTGTATACCGGCTGCTATCCAGCGGCCGCAGCTCTTTTTCACACCAAGTTTTGTTGCTCTTCATCTGCATCTTTGTACATATTTAAAAGTCATTCCTGTGCAGGTAAAGAGGCAGCCCAGTGTCTTTGGTACAGATCGAGTGGTGTTTCCGCTGCATCTGCTACATTGCTCGGTGCGGCTCACTTTTCTCACATGTCCTCGCCACATGGTGCATTGAAGCTTACACTGTTTTTAAAAAGCACACACTTCTCTTATACTAGATGGTTTGTTTGCAGTTTGTTCCTAGGTAGAATCCTGCTTCTCCTCAATGCTCCCTTTTTAATTAAGGATGTTATTGTTTACAGATTAGTAGTTAATTTGCATATTTTCCATGGTAATCCTTTTGCCTAATTTCCAAAAGGATAGATTGTGTGGTGAAAGGCTTCTTAATAAAGTAAATGTATATACAACAACATGACATGCATATTTGTGTTTTATTTCTGACTTTATGCTGCTGCTATAGCCTAAAATGCTGTAACCGTCCACACACATTAATTAGTACTCATTTGACTGACTTTAATTATTCTTACTGCTAGTGGTGAACTTCCTTTTTTAAATATATATTTTTTTTGTAGATTTCAGGTATACCTATTATCAGAACGTACCTTAATGCTGTTTTTTCAGTAATAGATATTTATGTAAAGCCCCTTTTTGCTCTTGCCATTTGGATCAAGCTTGTGTCAAGCTAGTGCACACTATGGCTTCTATATTTACGTTTGGTTGTGTTTTTACAGGGTTTTTTTTTCTGTGCTACATGTGCTATATAACATTTTAGTCTGTGTGTTGCGGAGACACCTCCTTTTTCATATGATTTCATAAGGAACTGTCTAGAACTTTATACAACAGAGATTCTAAACCTGTATGTTCTCTTGGTATAGCGCTCACATTTCTCAGACAAGGCACGTCGATCTCGTAACTCCAGAGTGCGAAGCTGGGAAATATGGGGTGGAGACTCCTGGGTAACATTTCTGTTTCTCTGTGTGCATGTGTGAATGTGACTTTCAATATATACAACAAAGGTCAGCAACCTTCAGTTCCTTCAGTGTTGCTGAACTGCATCACCCCTTGGTGTTTGACTGAGGACAATTCTGATGAATTTGACTAACATCTGGATTGCACAAGATTGCTTTCCCCTGATATAGAAGATCTTGAATAACATCTGAAGAGGCATCATATCTATCAACTGTTCCCTCCGTTTGCATATAGAATAATGTTAGAAGGGTAATTTCACGTATTTAGTATAATACACAGTGACAGCTGATCCTGTTCATACTGAAAACTTTCTGACCTGCTCAAAGCAATCATGTAATTGGTGTTCCTATAATGAGCACAGTAATAGGGTCTATGGCCAGCTCCCTTCCTGTTCACTCTTTGTATACTGATAAATAAAATGTTAGTTAAAGGAAGTGTGAGAGGGGTTTAACACACAGATGCATCTACTGTAAACTCTAAATTTCACTGGAGTTGCATTCCTCAATATAATCAGCACCTAAAACAAGGACCATTTATCTGTTTATAGGCAACCCTGGGTGTAACATGAACACTGTATTTAACCATTTCTGTGTCCTAGTTATTAATTTAATGGAGTGACCTGTCCTATTCCTTTGAGGCTAGCCCGGTAGTTATTAACCTTATTGGGTTATCCTACATTTAGATCCATGTGCAGCTCTTGATCCACCTGTTCCTTTCTACTTGTGTATACAGGTTTTTTTTTCTTATTTATGTGTGTGTTTTATTTATACTTCCACCAAAAGCCTAGCTTCAATCCTGGACACTGAGCACTGAGTGAGCAAGGGTTGGAGTTGGGTTTTACCCCTTTTACAATAGCGGCTGGGCCCAGGTTATTTCCTGGGTCCAACCGTTCACACCGACCCTGGGTCTTCCGGCGTTACAGGGGACGATTAGATATATCCTCTCCAAGCCCTACTGAAGTCAGCCAATCCGCTGGTTTAAGGAATGGGTCATGCAGTTTACACCGGATAGCTATCCGGGTCATTTCCTTGTTCAACCCCGCTCAATACTCCATTGGGTTCTCAGGTCACTCGACCAGGATTTATATTTCGGGGACCCTTTCTACTTCAGGGTCCATAGGGGGTCCACAGGGTTGACCTTGGGGTATAGGTTGGGAACCAAATCCGGGCACCACGCAGTTAAAGCTTTTAGCTCCCAGGATGCACTTGGGTCCACTCTCCCTATAACCCCGCCCCCCAGCCAGAGGCACCTCAGTTTAAGTTGGTGCCCGGCCGGAGTCGGGTCACCGTTACTGCAGGGGGGCTGCTTAGCAGCCCCTAAGCTTAAAAGAGTTTTATTTTATTATTTTTTTACTACTCTTCAGAGCGGCAGCATCAGACTGTCCAATGGACGTCTGAGCTGCCGCTCCTACACCCCGCCGGCGCTGCGACGCCAGTACAGATCTGGGGATCGCAGCGGGACCCCAGAGTCTGTACTAGCCGGGCTCTGGAGGAATCCCTGGGCTGCTGCCGGATCGACGGGGACAGGTAAGTCGCGTGGTCACCGCTTGCGGTGACCCGCGTGTACATGCAGCCTTATGCCTCCGGTCTCTGGGGACAGACCGGAGGCGCTAGCGGTGGCGGCGGGCTCCCCCTCCATGGAGGCATACCCCGCGTGTCCACAGCCCACCAGGGATTATAGCGGCAGCGGGAGCCGGCATCCCGGGGGGTTAATGCTAGCCAGGGGAGGAAGCCTTCCCTGTCTAGCGGCTCCTCCCCTCAGCTCAGCGCGCCTTTCAATAATACAGTCTGGCGTCGCTGAGCTGCTTCCTCCGCGGGCCACGCTTCTTCTGAGGTCTCCAGCGGCCATTTTCTCTCTGTGGTGCTGCAGAACTCTTAGGATGTCAGTGAGCCCAGTCCCCCTGCGTACCTGGCCATTTTGGGTGAGTGTACACAGCGCTATAGCCTTCCCAGACACTGAATCTGGGCAGTTGAATGTAGCGACATTGTGCAGTATATTATATGTCATGCTTATGTATGTATATATATTTTTCTGCATTGTATGTGACTTATGCTAGTGCTGACTGTCTGCTTTTTCTCTCACCTGTCAGTGTATATCTATCCCTTTTCTTTATCTGCCCTAATACAGGTGTACCTGGGGTGGTTCTGAGACCTCACATATATATATTTGTTAATATCTGTGAGGTTTGTCACATACTGTTGCGTGCTGCACGTTGCCATATTTTAGATGGAACTGTGAGTTGCGTACGCTGATAATGGGTTCCTGCAGCTAATCTTAGCGTCAGTCAGGACCGGTATGGCGCTGCTTAATATTTCCGTCAAGATAGTCAGATATATCTGACCAGGAGATTGCACACGATACTGCACCCATTATTGCTATCCTGCAAGTCATAGCCTGCAGGAATTAGTGCGGAGGATTTTAACTCAGAAAGGTTTACGTATGCGGCACCATCTGGTGCCGGGCCCCTTGCACGACCCCCTTAAAGGGCGTTGTTTCTCAGGATCCTCTCCTTTGAGGATCGCCGGGCGGGCCCCATTGTCGTCACTCGCTGGGAGTTACTTCACCATACTGCCCTTTTGAACTCGGGGTATCTCGCAATTTCTTGCAATTTACCCCTGTGTCACAGACTATCGCTCCCTGCCGGGGTTTTTCACAGTACATGAATTACCTCCGATACCACATCGGTCTGTCATTCCCCTTGCAGGGATTACCACAACGGCCACCCTGGTGGATGTCGTTTTATACGAAATACTAATTGGCGTGATATACGCCCTGTGGTTACTGACCAGTGGCTCTGCCGTGAACTGGATGGTATATTCGGCTCTTTCCCTCTCACATGGGGGGGAGCCGATCTCAAGTATTATTATCCCTGTTTTGGGGCTGGTAGCCAGGCTCATTCTGGATATAGAGAATGTCGATCCTGCACCAGTATCATACATCTCCCGTTTTCTGCCCAGAGGGTGGATCTCATAGCGGGAGTCTGGCTGTCCCCAGATACGAGGAGTCACAAAGGCCTCCTGTTTCCCATTCCCTGAGGGTCCTCACAAGTAATGGAAATCCCCTTCTGGGATGGATTTGTATGTTAATCATCGGGTTACAGGCATTAATACGCCTCCCATCCCGGCCTGGACGAATTTTACGGATCCGTAGGTGGTAACTTTGCCTGAAATCAATGTACTCAAGTTTTCAGGGCCTGTTGCCCGTCCTACCATGGCCATCGCATGGTGATGCTTTTGTGACGTTTTTCCCCTCCAACACGTCTGAGGTTCAAATATCTTTTTGCCGCTCACAAAATATGCAGTGGTCATATGTGGGATTACCTCATGGGATGCCGGTCTTCTAACTTTCAGGGTTTCGGCGGCGTCTGTATCCGCCGCAGTACCCTATGGCTGCGTTATGGGAAAGCAGAGGTGCACACTCCTTCCAGGGGGAAGTTCTTGTTTGGTCCTGACCTTGACAAGATCGTTGCATCATTGGCAGTATCACTAATGGGGAGATACCGTCTTTAGCTACTCCCACTACATTCGGACTAACTCTGTTAAGTCTTTTTGTCCTCAGGGTCAGCCTAAAGGCCTGTTTTTTCCTAGGCTGTCGGCCTCCACGGGGGCCACCGTATCCAGTACCGAGCAGTCCGGGACTTCCGGACGACCCTGTTTCTACACCTGAGGATATACCCTCAGCCTGACGGGACAGGTCTACATCTGGGGAATTTCCAGAGTGAGGTACTGATTCTCAACGGCCTCTCATTGCTCATGCAGCCTCCTCACAGGCATTGTTACACGGGCCCTTCTTCAGAACTGATCAGGGCCTTACAATCCCAGAAAGCTATACAGTCTTTGTGGTAAGCAGAGCTATTTCGGCCAACCTCACTATCTCAGTGAGGGACTGGTTGTTCTACTTTCTTTTTGGGGCGGTGACCGACTGGTCCTCCTTTGCCTATACTCTGTCTCAAATCCCTGAATCAGATTCCAACGGTGCCTTGACTCAGGTGGAATCGTCCATGCTCCATCATCCGATGTTTGGAACCTGGGGATTTTATGGTATATCCGAGTATTCAGGATACGTACCTACGGGTACATACAGAGCCCTCTCATCAGCATGGGTTCAGGTTTGCTGTGCCACAGCAACACTTGTAAGTTTCGGGCTCTGCCTTTTGGGGCTGTCCTCAACTCCACCGGGGTTTACCAGCTTTATGGATTTTCTGACAGTTCACCTGTTCAGTGTATCCGAATGCTCCTTTCTCTGGACGGTCTCCTACTTTTAGCAGGATCACCAAGGTACTTTACCGCCAGGTCAGGATAACCGGGGCTTCTTCTCGTCACAGAAAAGTCCTCCCTGCATCCCTCACAGGGTTTTCTTCATCTGGGAGCACTGCTGGATTCTCAGAATCTGAGAATTTTTCTGGCGTAAGACAAGATCTCCACTCTTCAACTTCGAGTGTGCGGATATCTACGCAGTCGACATATGTCATTACTCTTTGTGATGCGCGGTCTGCCAGAGTGTCTACCTTTTGGTAGGGTGGAATGTGCTCAGTTCCATTCCAGGCCTTGCCATAATTGACTCCCCTCCAGATGGATCGAGTTTTTTCCATCGGATCGCTGTTCGAACCATGATACTTTCTACGGAGGCGAGTTGGTCTCTGTCCGGGTGGCTATGGCTATCTCGTCCAGGGTGTTCTTTGCTAAAGACAGTGTCTGGTCCGCATTCATTTCGGGGCAGTTGGACGTCTGTCGCTTCTGCCCTGCCACTTAACTTGTTGATACTTTAAGCTGTCTTGGACTTTCACTCTGGCCTAACCCATTTGTCAGGGTTAACCTGAATAGGTTCAGTCCGACAGTGTCACAACAGTGGCTTCCATCTAGGCAACACTGGTAGTTGGGTGGCAATGTTAGGAATGTCACCCATTCTGACATAGTCCAAGGGTCTTCTCCTGGCCAACTCTGCGGTGTTTATTCCCGGAGCTCTCCATTGGGAAGCGGGCTTCCTCAGCCGTCATGGCGTGCATCCCGGGGACTAGTCTCTTCTCCAAGAGAGGTTTCAACTCCTGGTGAGCAGAGGGGGCCTCCCTGAGGGGATTGATCCCCATGGCCTTCTGACTCGATCACACATTACCGGTGTTACAGTCCAGCTCTAGGAGTACTGAAGCTACCTTCAGTGACTCTTTGTCAGTGAAGTGGTCCTTCCACTTTGTGTACCTGTGTCCTCCGGTCTCCCTTCTTCCTCGAGGTCTTCGGAAGTTTAATTCGAGACGGAGGGGCTTTCCTTCTGGGGGCTCCAGGTCGTCCCAGACATCACTGGTACTAAGATTTTCGGAGTCTCCTCCTCGATGCTCCGTTCCTACTGCTTCACTATCTGGACCTGTTGTCTCAGGGTCCTTGTTTTTCCCTGGATCTGGATCACTTGTCTTTAACTGCGCCCCTACTGTGGTCCTCGGGCTTCCCTGGCTCTGTCTTCATTGAGATGTTTAGAGCAGATAGGCCAGACTTTGCTGGGATCTGCCACGGACTGTGGCATACATAATTCTTATGGTATCGTACCTGTCGATACGATCCTCCGGTGTCCAGGATTTCCAGATATTCTGGCATTCCTTCCAGCTGGCTTGGGTTTCACCCTTGGCCTGGCCTTCCTGACAGTGCGGATCTCTACACTGTCGGTATGGTTAAGATATGGAATTGCTCCGCTCTGATATCCAGTTCATCCTTTGGAGTGTTTTCTGGATTATGTCTCCACTTGTCCTCCCTAGGGACTCCTGGGGAGTTAGTAGTGGTTCTTTGTTTCCTCCGGGGACAGTCAATGGAACCGCTGGTTGTGATAGCCATTACATGGTCTATTGTTTAAGCTCTCTCTCTCTCTCTCTCTCAGGGTGTTTAAATCAACCAGGAGAGTGTCTGAATGGGGAGCGTTCTCATGTGGCTCCCTCTTCTGGAGGGCATCATGTCAGGGTGTGAGTTGCTCTCGCCCTGTGTTTCTTCTTAAAGTGGTTTTTAGGTTCCATATTATTCTGGAACTTATGGTATGGCCATTCAGTTCCCAGTCCTCTCGGCTGTTGTGGCCTCATGGACTGTGGTCCGGCCTCTTTGGCTTTATGTGATCCGTTCAAGTTCCTTATGGTAAGCGGACTCCTTATTGGTGGTCTGCGGTTTCTTCTTTTAACAGGAAACGATGGCCGGCCTATAATGAAATGTTGACTGGATGGCCTCGTATGTCTTCCTCAGGGGCCTACCCATGGGTGGGCATTTCTGTCGTTGAGGCTTGTTTTTTTCTCGGGCCGTGTAACCCTCGTGGGCGGCTCGTCGTGGCGCCTCGGCTGTTTTGCCTTACTAGGTGTCCACGTGGTCTTCTGTCCATACCTTTTTAAGGTTCTAGGCATTGGTTTCCTTTGCCTCTCAGGATGCTTCCTTTTTGGCGACGGATTCTCCTCTCAGCACAGGAGCGTCCCCACCCTTGGTTGAACTGCTTTGGGACATCCCCAAGGTCAACCCTGTGGACCCTGAAGTAGAAAACAAGAGATATGGTAAGAACTTACCTTTGTTATCTCTGTTTCTACGAAGTCCATAGGGTCCACAGGGCGCCCGCCCTGACGCACCTGGCTTCATATGGGCTGTGTTACTGGTCACCGGCTTCCCGTCTCCTTTTCTGTGAGTATGGTTCTAGAGTGTTCCAGTTTTCTCTCTCTTTTTCTCTCCTCCTCCGGCCTTTGGCTACTTACAATCTGAGGTGCCTCTGGCTGGGGGGCGGGGTTATAGGGAGAGTGGACCCAAGTGCATCCTGGGAGCTAAAAGCTTTAACTGCGTGGTGCCCGGATTTGGTTCCCAACCTATACCCCAAGGTCAACCCTGTGGACCCTATGGACTTCGTAGAAACAGAGATAACAAAGGTAAGTTCTTACCATATCTCTTGTTTTTTCACAGAGTCGCGACTCGGGTTGACGACCTGGCAACCCAGGTATTCAGGCAGTGGAAAAGGGGTATTAGTGTTAGAGCTGGAATTAGATCTTTTCTTCTTCAGGGTCCATAGGGGTCCACAGGGATACCATGGGGTGTAGGTGGTTGGAGCTAACCGGGCACTAAACAGTCAAAAGCTTCAGCTCCCAGGGTGCCCTGGGCCTACTCCACTTATACCCCAGCCAAAGGGAGATCAGTTTGCGTTTGGTGCACCTTTTAACAGGGGGACAGCATTCAGCAGCCCCAAGCTTTACTTTTATTATTTGGGTTTTTCTGTTTGTTTTCAGAGCAAGCAAAGGAGTGTCCTATGGGGCTCCTGCGCTACTGCTCCCAACTACCACCGACAGTGCCGCGACACCGGTGAGTGGTCTGGTGATTACTGCGGGCACCAGCGGGGCTCAGCTAGCCGCTGGACAAACGGGGAAGACAGGTAAGGCGTATTTGGCAGTCCTTACCTCCGGTTGTGGAGACCAGCCGAAGGACACTGTAGTGGGGCATCTGGTTCGTCCGCACCCCCACTAGACCACCGGGTACAGTTAAGTCTGGCATCGGGGACCATTGTAGAGACCAGCGGCACCCGGTGATTGATGCATCAGCACGGAGGTAAGCTCTCCTGCCACAGCCCAGAGCGCAATACCTCACAAGAGGTTTGCCGCCTATGAGCTGCTGCTCCTCACCCTCTTCCCACTGTGAGACGCTCAACAGCCATTTCTCAGGGCATGGTTGATACTCCAGGTCTCAGGAGAATCGGGTCCAGTCTCCCTGTATACCTCTCCTCTGGGCCAGGTTATACAGCGCTCAATCCTACTAGCCTATTAAGTCTTCAGTAGTCGATTCAGTGCCCAGTGTGTGTGTGTGTGTGTGTGTGTGTGTGTGTGATATATATATATATATATATATATATATATAATGTGTGTGTGTGTGTGTATATATATATATATATATATACATATATGTATTTATTAATATTATGCATTGTATGTGAGTTGTGCTAGCTCTGCTGTGGTGACACACTGTCTTAAACTTTCTGGCTGTCAGTTATATCTATCCCTGCTGCTCTTTCTTGAACCCCTATACATCTGGTAGTTGAGGGTTATTATTACTTCACATTTACCTGTATTTGTGAAGGTTGTCACATTGCATTACTAGCTTTACACTGATTGTGTGCTGTTTGCTGCTTATTACTATAGCTGCATACACACACAATGATTTTTTGAACGATTATCGTTAAATGTTATCGTTTAATGATAATCGTTTGAAATAATCGTTCACTTTCTGAGTAACGATTATCGTTCATGCGCGTTCACGTTTGTAGTTCAGTCAGACTTGTCAACTCAACAATTTTCATTAAGGGAATATGCAAAAATCATTTGTAGTTCAAAAAAAAGTTCATTACACTTGAAAAAATCTGACAGAAAATCATTCATAAAATCGTTGGTAACAAAATCGTTTGTGTGTGTATGCACCTTTAGCCTTCTAGGCAAGGGTAAACTGGAGGCTGCGGCCCTTGTACTGGTTACTTGCAGATCATGTTCAGTGGGCTTGTCCCCTCAGGATTCTGTGCAGCATGGTCTTTGTGATATTTGTTATGTACCACCTCTCCTTGCCTCTAAAGCATCTGCGACCTCGGTAGTCGCCCACCGGGTCCTTTGGCTACGATCCTGGAAAGCGGACACTGAATCCAAGAAGGCCCTCTAATCCTTACCTATCTTTGGAGACAGGCTGTTCGGCGCAGAGTTGGACAAAATCATGGCACCCTCTAAATCTGCCTTTCTGCCATCAGCAGCTGCCCCTAAGCCTAGGTCATCCTCCTTTCGATCTTTTCGCCCCAGGGTAAGGCAAAAGGTCAGTCCTTTCCCAGGCAGTGTAGTTCTCACAAGGCTGCCAAACCAAAATTCCAAACAGCCTTGGTCGGCCAGACGTCCAGCTTCCAAGTCTGACGACAAATCCTCCGTCTGATGGGGCGGGCCTCCTCCGGGGGGATCCCAGAGTGGGAGGCCGACTTCTTCGATTTGACGACTCTTGGCGTCAAACAACAAAAGACGCATGGGTCCGAGAAGTGGTCTCTCCGTGGTACACCCTCAACTTCCTGAGGCGTACTCCCCAGCATTTTTTGGTACAAGTCCCCCATCAAGGCCCTGGCCCTCCAGGAAGCAATTCACTCCCTGCTGTGTTCAGGTGTGATAATACCGGTTCCATCGGGTCAGCAGGGAACTGGTTTTTTATTGCACTCTTTTTTTTTTTTTTTTTTGGTTCAGAAGCCCAACAAGTCTCATCAGGCTATTCTGAATATCAAATCCCTCGACAAATTTATCGAAGTGCCCAAGTTCCGCATGGAGACTCTACGATCAACCGTCCTGGCATTGAAGCCTGTTGATTTTATGGTTTCTCTGGACTTTTAGGATGCATACCTGCTTGTGCTTATGACTTTAACCCACTAACTGTTCCTACGGTTTGCTGTCCTGCAGCAACATTACCAGTTTCGGGATCTGCCCTTTGGTCTGTCAACAGCCCCTCGGGTCTTTACCAAAATAACGGCAGTTATGCTGACCCACCTCAGTTCCAGGGAGTCAGAATCCTGCCATACCTAGACGGCTTCTTAATTTTGGCACATTCACCGGCTGTTACTCCATCTCCAGCTGACTGTGGACTGTCTACAAATGCACGGCTGGCTCGTCAATTGGAATAAGTCCTCCCTCTCTGACACAGCGTATGGTACATATGAGGGCACTCCTGGATTCTAGAATACAAAGGAGCTTTCTGCCAGCAGACCATTTCCTCACTGCAGTTGCGCATGCGCAACTTGCTCCACAATCGAAGGGTATCACTCAGCAATGCAGGTACTGAGGTCCATGGTATTCAGCTTCGATATGGTGGAATACACTCCGTTCCACTCCAGTCCCCTTCAACAACTGATTCTCTCCTGGTGGAACAGGCAGTTTTATCTGATCTGGTCCCATATGATCCTTCTCCCTCCGGAGGTCCGGCTTTCCCTCTCATGGTTGCTGCAAATGTTCCATCTGGACAAGGGTCACCCCTTCTGGATTCCAAATTGGGA
Source organism: Taudactylus pleione (assembly GCA_031769625.1). Lineage (NCBI taxonomy): Eukaryota > Metazoa > Chordata > Amphibia > Anura > Myobatrachidae > Taudactylus > Taudactylus pleione. The sequence continues at coordinate 8,744,618 of JAUIMM010000052.1, read as the reverse complement.
GCTTCTCACTACAGATGAAAGCCTTCGCGGATGGGGCGCGGTAACCGGTCGTCATATCTTTCAGGGACGATGGCCAACCCAGGAAAGGCGACTGCCCATATACATTCTGGAGCTTCGAGCAGTATACAGAGCGCTCACTCTGGCACAAGATTTCATCCGGGGCACACCGGTTCAGATCCAGTCTGACAACGCAACTGCGGTAGCCTACCTCCACCATCAGGTTGGCATGCAAAGTCGGGCAGCCATGTGGGAAGTAGCACACATCCTGGTCTTGGCCGAACATCATCTCCTGGCAATCTCAGCAGTGTTCATTCAGAGAGTCCACCCGAGGACTCTCTGAAAATTCAGTCAAGAAGGTGGCACGGTGATGCTGATAACACCAGCCTAGCCCAGGGGCCATTGGTTCACCGACCTACGGAGTCTCGCCCTAGACACTTTTTCCACTTCCTCTATGGCCAGATCTATTAGCGCAAGGCCCTTGCCTGCACCCGTACCTACCTTTTCTGTCTTTGACGGCGTGGCTCTTGACTCCTCCCTCTTAAAGGCCAAGTGTTTATCTCGCTCTGGTGCAGGCGATGCTCAGGGCGCATAATCCTTCCTCAGCCCGCTCCTATTACACAGTTTGGCCCTCTTATTTTCAATGGTGCCCCACCAGAAACTGTGACCCTATGTTTTTTATGGTTTTCCAGGTGCTTACCTTTCTCCAGGCTGGGTTAGACCTCTGCCTCCGACTGGCCTCCCTTAGAGTTCAGGTTTCTGCATTTTCAGTCTGGTTCCAGCGAAGGATCGCTCCCCTGTCTGATGTCAAAACGTTCTTTCAGGGTGTTCTTCACCTTCAACCTCCCTTTGTCCCTCCGGTAGCCCAATGGAATTTGTCCTTGCTTCTCCGGGCCCTACAGGCTTCTCAGTTTGAACCTTTGACACATAGGCATCAAGTGGCTGACAGCGAAGACTTTTTCCTCGTTATCTCCTCTGCTTGCAGGGTATCTGATTTGGCAGCGCTCTCCTGTGGCTCCTCCTTCTTGATCTTTCATTCTGACAGAGCTGTGATCCGTACCCGGGCTGGTTACCTCCCTAAAGTGGTATCCCGGTTCCATTTGAATGAAGAGATTGTGGTCCCGGCCTTCCAGTCCTCGGACTTCTCTGCAGGTGAAGCCTCTCTGGATGTATTTTGTGCTCTTCGGATCTACGTGGATCATACAAACTCCTTTAGGAAATCATATTCTTTTTGTGTTGTGTGGCTTTCAAAAGTGAGGGTGGACAGCTAACAATCAGACTCTGGCTCCGCATAACAATATCTCAGGGCTACAGTCAAGTTGATCTTCCTCTTTCAAACACTATTACAGTACATTCTACTCAGTCTGTGGGACACTCGTGGGCAGTTTGACGTGGCGCTTCTGCAGAACAAATGTGCAGGGCGGCGATGTGGTCTTCCGTCCACACCTTTCCCAGGTTCTACGCCTTTGACACCTTTTGCCTCTCAGGAGAACTCCTTTTTGTGCCGGATTCTCCTTTTCTGCTCAGGAGCATCCTCACCCTTAGGGAAAACTTCTTTAGGACATCCCCATTGTATCCCCGTGGATCCATATGGACCCTGAAGAAGAAAATAAGAGTTATGGTAGACTTACCTTTTTGTTAACTCTTTCTTCGAGGTCCACAGTGTGCCCACCCTGACGCACCTGGCTTCATTGTGTATTTTCATCTAGGTCACTGATTCCCTCATCTTTTGTGAGGAGTGTTCCTGCTCCTGCCTTGGGCTTGATCACAAAACTGATCTGCCTTTGGCTGGGGGTGGGGTATAAGTGGAGGAGGCCCGGGGGCATCCTTGGCGGTAAAGCTTTTGACTGTTTTGTTACCCGGTTAGCTCCAACCACCTACACCCCATGGTATCCCTGTGGACCCTATGGACCTTGAAGAAAGAGTTTACAAAGGTAAGTCTACTATAACTCTTATTTTTTGCCCACTCCCAGATACCATCCAGTAACAACATCTTCTTCTGGCTACCTGAGAAAGGTTGATATAATTCATAAAAAACCTTTTATGACTAGATTTATGATCTCATCTCATTAGATGAACTCTAGGTTGTTACCCAAGTCAGGCAACATCACTAACTAGCGACTAGCTCCATAGATACGGTTATGCTGTTTGGACCTGTACAGCCACTTTGGATCTCGCAGAAGAGGATTGTCCAGAGGCTTTATCTGGGATTTTCAGATGAGCTATAGAAGTGCTCAGCACTATTATAGAGTGCAATGTGACCTATCTTAAAATTCATTCGGAAAAGTGGGCATGCTTATACATACAAAATAAAGAAAATGTATTAAAAGGCATAAGTAAGAATAAGAGCAATCAGTGACTTGACCACTACTTTTAGTGAAGAGGCTACTCACTTTTTAGATAAATCAATTTTATGTTTCTAGCCTTTGGACTATGTAAGTGTAAAAATAATAGTACATTCTATGTTTTGGCTGATGGCATACTGCACGCTGTTTTTTTTTTTTTTTGTTTGTTTGTTTTTTTTTAGCTGTTTTGAGAGTCGGTCAGCATACAGAGTTATCCTTGTACTCTGAAGTCAGTTCCTCCTCATTGTGAGCACTCGTGACGCACTGACCTATGACTTAGCGGGGAGTCACCCAGAAGTGAGAATAGTTAAGCTGGGTACACACCTATTCAATAGTTTGATCGACTTCACTCTCAATCGGAAGTCCCGACCGCAGTGCGGATATGTGCGTACACACTTAAAATATACTGCCGACCTTTGATCCCCGACTGCCAAAATACCAAAAGGAAATGATTGTACCACCAAACACACTCACCCAAATCCAGTATACTGCTGGTGAAGAGCGGCCGAAGGTGCGTACACACTGCACTTTGTCTGATCTGGTCCTTTCGACTTGGATGAATATTAAACTGCACATAAGATGCGATCCTTCGATTCGACCAGTTTTCTTCCAACAATACATGTTCGAAGTTGCGTATGCACTCATGCGAATGGCCCATGATTGTATAGGCGTGTACCCAGCTTTAGGTAGGTGGCCTGCTAGTAGTCTGTTTTGCATACTGTTTTTCTATACTCTCTTCTGAGTGGAGGGATCCTAGAAATGCACTTTTAAAGCTGGCCACACACATAGCGTTATTTTACCCGATCTGGCCGACTCCGACACATTGGAACGACAGATCGTGTAAAATATAGCCAAATCCTGAGTAAATCGTGAGTCCCCACTCTGGTCGCACATCGCATCGTCAGATCTGCCATGCAGTAGGACAGATCTGACAATCTAGGACACGATGCACTGTGAAAGTGTGGATGCAGGAGAGATCGTATGAAGATTGGACACCAAATTGTGTGCAGAGCTGCCGGGGAGAGTTTCAAGGGAAATCGTACACATCGGCTGATCGTGTGCAGATCCGGTATGTGTGTGGGGACCTTTTAGTTCTCCCTTTTGTGCAGAAGGTACTAGGTCTACCTTAAGAGTGTCCTTTTCATTTGAAGTTGATTTTCTTTTGTCTCTTTTTTTTTTTTTTTAATTCCAATGCTTCTGCCTTTCCACCTATAATTCTCACTGTTTCGGCCAATGTCCTCTTACCTCCTGCAATAACCATGTTAAGTATCGTATTTCTTACAATGACCAACATCACAATCCTGCCAATCTCACAAATGCCTTTCACCACCAATTCTGATTTTGACCATCTTGCCAGTTGCCTGTACGCAGGCATACATGTGTCCTCATACACTGTTGCTCAAACAACGGCAGATAGTCCTTCTCGGCACACCAGCTCCCGTGCAACTCTGCTTGCGCAGAGCTTCTTTTTGCATCTTTTTAGGCTGAAAATGCGACAGAGACACGACCGAAGACTGCACTGTTTCATTTGATATGCAGCACTTGTAAATCTGTGTGCAAATGAGTTTGAATCTGTGTACAAAGTGCTACAATGCAGCGACTGCAGCTCTCTTCCACGCCAAGTTCCGTTGTGCTTCATTTACAGACTCTGCTGCATGCAGATATACAAGTGTCTCGTATTGAATTAATCAGTACAATCACCTGGTGCGTCCTAGCTGCATCACATGGCGACTAAGACACATTTTTGACTGAAAAAGATGCAGATAAGATGCTCGGTGCAAGCAGAGGGGCATGGGACCTGGCGGCTCACGCACGCCAGGTGTCTTGTACCTCATGCATATTGAGGCTAGGTGTATGAGGACACATCTGTATGTAAAAATAGATATGAAAGTTATATATTTATTTGGCAAAGTCTATAGCTCTATATATTATGTGGCTTTTCTATGTTTGATACATAGGGCCGGATTCAATTAGCCACGAAAAGCCGCAAATTTGCAAAAAGTTTTCACGCCCATGAGCTTTGCGCACAAAAATGCGTATCGTGCAATCGTCGAAGTTTTCATACGTGCGTATTCTCCATAGAAAAAAACAGGCAAAAAGTTTTCACCATCTCAGAGCAGGTGAAAACTTGTGCAAAATGAGTATTTTTATCATTTTTCCACTATTCTACAAATATGCATACAGCCATTTGACACAGTTTAAGAGCCCCAAATTCTTTTATTAGGGCCACTAATACACTAAATTGATTTCCTATGTCAGTTAGCCCATTTTGGGGAAATCTGTCTGTACCCCACAAAAAGGCTGTGTTTTTTGCAGATTACACCACGAACTGTTTTCGTGCAAATGCGTTTTTGCAACTTTTGTAATAGAATAGTGCAAAAAACGGGAGCGCGCATAGACCAGAGACATGAAAATATCGCACCAAAGCACCTGAAGTGTGTGAAAACTTCACCGACGTTAAGTTTTTGCTTTATCGCGTCAAACTGAATTCCCCCCCATAGAGTTTATGCAAGGTATTCCTAAAACAGAGATGCATATATTTTTCCTTGTATAGGGAGCCTCACCGACCAGTGATTTTCCAATTAACCTATTATAGAACCATGAGAGAAAACATACAATATCTGTGACAATTTACGAAGTGTCATGGCTAAAAAAAAAAAAAATCAAACCCAGAATGGTAACATTTCACAAGTGAACTGAATTATGAGCAGGCTGTCTGGTAACCTGCACGTGCAAGGTATGTGCACAGTTTTACTTTCTAGTCCTGGTATGTAACACAAGGACACTTGTAAGTTTTATATATTCTTTTGTAAATATATTGTTTTATTAGGATTGTGTAAAATATGCTCAAATCGTGAGTCCCCACTCACGATCGCGATGCGCGTCCTCGCCAGATCTGCTGTGCTGTAGGGCAGATCTGACAATCTGGAACACGATGCATTGAACAAAGTGAGGATGCACGATAGATCGTTTGTCACATTGGACCAAATTGTGTGCAGGACTGCCGGGGAGAGTCACAAGGGAAATCGCTCACGATGTCTGATTGTGAGCGAATCGGTAAGGGTGTAGGCACTTTTTATAATATTGGCTGTGTGGTTCTATAATTAGAAACTATTAAGGGGTCAAATATACTCCCCTTCAATTTTAAGACACTCCAAACACACAGAGAGACAACATTTTATAACTAGTTGGCAGTCAGATAAATTATAAAGATGCTGGATTTCACATGACTCTTGGAATTGGCTTCATATAAATTATTCATTAAAAATAATAATATTGTAAGCCCAAATATAATATATACAACAGTGCTCTGGAGGAGTTTGCACAGGACCCAATTTTTACTCCAGAATGATCTTACAGGTCTCCCAATAGAAATAAGCTGGATAATCTAAAACCAGCACCAAAAACTTAAATTAAATCTATGTCAAATGTGGTGTTTGTTTAGAAAAAACAACTTTAGCAATTAGCTATACAAAATCCATGTAAACTGAGCGGCGATAGTTCTATCAGCGGTAATTAGCAGGTTAGTCTAGAACTGTCCACATTAATACCAGAATACTTTCAGTTAGGTACAGTACCTAAATTTGTGAGGGGTCGGTAGTAAAGATGCAATGAATCTATGATCACCCCGGTCACAGTGAAGCAGCAGGGTGCAATTACTGGCGTGTTGCTAAATACTAAATCTCCCAAATCTGTTCAGCAGTTAATTCCTATATTAGGTGTCCGCTATACCAAAAAGAACATTTTGTACAAGCACACGAGACTCCCAAGAGGTGCTTAGAAGTGTTCTGTTGAATATCACTGGCCTGCTAATATAAACTTTTTTTTTTTTTTCACAAGAACTGAATCTAAATTTATTTTTAGTTCTGAAATCGAATATGCATTGATTTTTTTCCACCGGGCAGGTTTTTTTTGTAACATATGTTTTAAGGAAGTATTCATTTAATAAAATTTTAAGACTAAATGATAAATATACACCTCATTCTGGCTGACCTAAAAAGTTGTAGATGATGATTTTCGGGCATATTTTTCCTTTGCGATCTCTCTCTCTTCGTGGTCCAGAAGTAGTCAGCCAGCATAGTGGAACTCTCTTCTTGCCTTGGTACCTCTTTTCCATCGTAGAAATCTGCTGATAGAAACACTCGCCATGCTCTTCACTGACAGCCCCAAGATTTTCTGGGAAGAAGTCTAGGTGGGAGTCCAAGAAGTGAAGTTTTGAAGACATGTTGCATCCCATAGCTTTGTATGAAGTCACTAAATCACTCACTATACCGTATTACGATATAGTTTTCTGCTTTATGATTTCCGAGATAACAAGAACCGATCTTTCTGGATGACAACCAGCCTCCTTTTGCCAGTGGATTTAACAGTTTCTGAAAATTTTCACCATCCATTACTGATCTTTTGTGGCCCTATAAAATGTTTTTTCAATTGCTTTTATCAGTCCTGGTTTAATATGCAGTGGAGGTAAATACACTTTTTCAGGATTCCCTAAACGGGTATTTAACACATTTTTCTGCCTAGGAATAAGAGATTGACGTTTAGGCCATTGTTTTCTAATGTAGTGAGTCTTCCTATTCCTGCTGTCCCATTTGCACAGACAGCAATATTTAGTGTACCCAAGCAATAAAGCAATGACCTTGAAATCACCACAGATGTTCCAGTTATATTTTTCATACTGGATTTTTTCTATCAGCAAATTCATATTTTCATACGTCGCTCTCAGCGGTGTGTGTGTGTGTATGACAGGCCATATAGAACACTAAAATCTGAAAAATGATGAAGTCCTAGGGACAAGTGCAGGGGATCAGGACCCTGCCCCAATCTGCATACTGCCATGAGTCGCACCATCGCGCGGCAGAAAGTTTTTAAACTATTGGTCAGTGTACATCCATAGCGTTCATCTGCAGTCTAGCTATTTAGAAGTAACATTTTTGTGAGGAGACTTCATTTGGCTAAATATAGTAATTACTTCATATGACAAATTTAAGTTAATTTATCATATGATAACTATAAGTATCTAGCCACTGGATACACTAGCTTGTAGTTTGGAAGCTTTCCAATGTAGAATCATTTATAAACTTTCCACTGCTGTCGTGCTCTCTTGTACTGCTCTATGTAATATGAGAGCTGGCTGCGCTCTGGCAGACTTGCAGGGAATTCTTTACCCTCTGTGAACATAAACTACTGGTATTAGCCATCACAAGAGTCGGATATGTGGTGTTTTCTTCTGTTACACACAAGTAGAATGTACAATGCATTGTAGGTGACAAATCTCACCCATAACCTTCTCCAACCTGTTGAGTTATGTTATTCACTGTAAGGCAAATAAGTAGCTGCGAACACAGAGATTTATTTAAAATGTGAGAAAAATGTACAGTTGACAGGTATGATGACCATTTTAATTTAATGCAGTGGTTTCTAGAACTGCCTGAATATTATACTTCAACTAATTTATGTATACTTTGCAGCAACTTTTTTATTTTTTAAACACTTTTTTTTCCCAGACTGCAGTTTGATAACTAACTGGGAATGCAGTGAGTGCATTATGTGCATATTAACAAGAACTGATTGTTTAACAGTCGTGCTTCATATTGTGTTTTGAATATTTTGTGTGTTGCATTTTTTTTGTTTGTGGTTTTAACACTTTGCAATATCCTTCTTTCTTGTTTCTTTCTGGCTGTAAAGTTTGCTGTCTATTAAAATATACTTAGCCCAAGCAAACAAAATTTGGAGGACATCCTTTCTATATTCTAAAATCTATTTGTACCGGAGACGTTCTGCGGTCATGTACTCCCTCCAGAGAGCGACCTCTGTTTGTTACAAATGTCATTTACACTACAACCTGTTTTGTATACTCTGTTACAGCTGTCCCATGCAAGGTCATTCAAGTAACAGACTGTAGACTGTGTATATAAAAACAAAAGCTCTTGGCTACTGTACTAGTATTTCCTCAGTGAGCCAGTTATTGAACTCACAACCTCCATAAACAATGTCCAAAATATTCTTGTTCTTTTAGTAGCAATTGGTAAGGAACTATTGCTGTGCCTAAAGTTTCAGAGACTTTACCCTTTGGTAAGTAATCCACCAATAGTGCTTTTATATATGAGATCAGTGTAGATTCATCTCTCACTAACTTCTTTCTATACTTGATTCTTTATAACAGCTGCCCTGAGATGTCCTGAATCCCAGTGTGAGATTGGAAGCAGTGCCACCTAAGTACAGACTAACCTGGTTTTTATTTACAGTATCATGAAAACAACTAAGTTCCTGATTACAGTATAGAATTGGTGCCTAAGGCCGAGGATCCAACCTGTTTCCTTAAATAGTTATGTGCTGAGTTTGCATTCTCTATTCTCCAGTGAGCTGGAGGCATTTGCATACGTACAAAGTGTATGCCTCCAGTAATTGGCTTCTTAGTTCTTTTCTTTGCCAATGCAGCCTCAAAATATTTCCTTGTACAGTACAATTTACTGTTGCAGAGTCTGATTGCCTTGTTTCCACTGAGCGAGTGCTTGCCCATAGCGGAGCCCTAGAATTGCACAGCTGCCGAGGGTGTCGTGAATGGGAGGATCAAATAGAAGCTGCATCCTCCATAACTGTGGTTTATATTGGTCTGCGTGGTCGCACCGTAACTCTCGTAGCTTCACAACGCATTTCCTCTACAGCCTTTGTTCCACAGGCTAGTGAATGTATAGTGACTTAGCTTCTGTTTTTGTTAGTCTGCCCAGTGACCTCTCTGTAAATACTTAGCTCTCCATTAGCACCTTTCCCTTACTGTACACGTGAAGGGAGGAATATGTAGAAGCATATGGTTTTTATTTTATTTTGTTCTGTACGAGGAACTTCACTAAAGGTGAACATTTGTCAGCAGAATCATGTTTCACTACGCATGCAGTATTATCCTTTATTAATATGGCGCCACAAAGGTTCCGCAGAGCTTTACACGGTACATAAATGAGCACACAAGATAAACGGATATTAGCAGTACAAAACAATGCAGGACAAGGACATGGTTTAAAAACATCGCTGCATAAAACAAGCAGCAGGGTGTCGGCAGCAAGTTTTAGGTGCCAATTGAGGAATTAGGAGTACATGATAGTATAAGTAGGGGAAGGAGAAGCACTTGAGGGATGAGGGCCCTGCTCACGAGAGCTTACATTCTAAAGGGGAGGGACAGACAGGGGCGACACAGATAGTGAGGAAGGTGCATGGAGCAGTGGGTAAGGATATAGGCCCTCATTCAGAGCCGTTCGCTATTTGCGGTCGTTCGTTTAAAAACAAGGGGTGGCTATTCAAATGATCCGTACGCACATTGCAGTCTGTTCACACCTCTAAGTCTGAACGAGCGAGCAAAACATACGCTCGTTTATTTGATAAAAACGCCCCCTGGCCGCTCACACCATACGTCATGTCCGCTATTTATTTGATTAATCGAGTACATCGACCAGCGTATGAACTGCTCGCTATTCTTGTGGTTGGTGTTTGCTACCACAAATTTGCGAGCAGTTCTGGCTATAAAATAACCCAGTGACGTGGACAATGACGCTGCTGTTTTAAATATACACACCCATAAAACGCCCGTTTTGACCTTTAAGCACGCCTGCGTTCGGATCTCCACTCCCCATTTTCAAGCACCTTCCCCTGTTACCACCCACATACGCCTCATTCTGTCACTCAAAATAGCAGGCACTCGCTATATAGCGTACAAACGATTTTCGGCCGCACTGACTGGTTCGCGCATGCGTACTAAAAACCGTACGCATGCGCAGATGTGCAAACATCGCTCGGAACGAGCGTACTGCCGCTAACGAGCGGCTCTGAATGAGGGCCATAGTCTGCGGAATGTGTGTGTTTTAAGATGACCTTATGTTATGTCAAACTTAAGTTATTCGTATTGTGTTATTTACATGAGAAATGTACAAAATAAAGTTGTTGCACTTTAATTTTTGTCTGTTACATTATAGCATCTAAATACATCCAGCTAAAAATGCAAATATAATGGGACTGTCCCGCCATCCTAATAGTGAATACTTTAGTCCCAGCTGCTTGGTGCTATGCCATGCTCCTGTGAGTGGGTGGTTCTCACATGCTAGACCCGCCCACAAAGAGGTGCAGCCATGCCCAACATGCTGTGGCCACGCCCCCTCAGCAGAGGGGGGTAGGGGGGAAGGATGTTGCTGTATCCGAGCCCAGGATTTCTCTTGGCATTTCTCTTGGCTGATCCGGAGGTGACAGGCAGAGGCAGGAGGGAATGGGGCTTAGTGGTGGGGTAGCAAGGCCATGGAGGGAGGGAGGGAGGTGGTTGAGAGTGGAGGAACAGGAAAGGTGGAGGATAGAAGCAGAGAGTTGGAAGGGAGACTGAGGAGAGAAGAAAGGGGGAACAGCAAGTGGGGGAGATGAGGGGGATGATGGGGGTGGAAAAAGTAGGTAAAGTAGAGGATTATGTAGACACTGAATAAGGGGGGGGTGGTTGAAGTAAAGGTGTTCATGCTGTGGACGAGGTAATAAGTGGGATGAACTGTAGTGGAGGCTGTGTAATATATAGAGACCGTGTAGATAAATGTAGTTAAATGTTCAAAAATACAGGTAAAAACAGTGGTGCTAATGTATGACCACAGCTACAAAAGTGAAGTATGTGAGCAGTGGGTGCAGGAATTAGTTACAGTACTAAAGTAAAGAATGTTTAAAGTGTATAGATGTGACGCAATGGAGAGAGGCAATACAAACAGGATTTTCAGTAGTATAAAGGCAAAAATTACATTGTACAAAGCTGATCCAGTCAGAGGTGTTTTGAACAACGAGCAATCCATAAGAGCAGAATGCAGATAGGGAAGCCAGGAGTACAGTAAGGTGTTTCCTGGATATACATACAGCAGCTGTTAGTGATGGTGAATTGGCTAATTCACATAAGTATGTTGTACGATGTCCTTCAGAAGGAGTTTTGACCTTCAGGATGTTCTCCTTATCTCCGGCGTAACTCCGTCTTATATTATAAGTGTAATTACAATTTGATAACTAACACTTTGATTCTAACACTGACTATAGCACCATGTGTCTGTGTGCTCACTGATTGGGACCCCACCCCCACTATGCAATACACACTAGATTGGGATGCAATAGAGTCTAATGCTGGGTACACACTAGACAATATTTGTTACGATTTTGCCGATAACTATTCATTGTTACGACAAAATCGTTTTATCGTCCATTGTGTAGACACTATATAGTTTGCGATGAGAGCTCCTACGGGTCGCTAATTCCATCCCCAGTCGTCTGTACTTGCAGCTCAATCTGGGGATGTCGTTAGCGATGCCATGCTGCCGAATGCAGCATGGCCCCGCTCCCCCCCATCGTTCGTCGTTTCCTGCAAGTGTGTATGCACTTACAGATGTCGTCACCCCAACCGGGTCCGCCGTGTCTGACATCGCTGGGTACACACATCATTTAGTGTGTAGCCAGCTAAAGCTAAACATAGGTGAGAGGGAGTAGAACATCACAGATTCACAATAAATTCCAAACTTCATTTATAGTAATGGCTGCTAATATAAAAGTAGTGGCAAATTACCTAAAAAAAAAATAATTTCAAAGCTGTGCTATTGCAATCAAGGTAGCAGCATCTGATGGGAACAGTAGTGGCAATTACCTGGAGTTGATAGAAAAAGAAGTCACATCACTCTTTGCATGGTGTGCATATGGTTAATAAAATCTCCGGCATAACTTAGTTATCAAATTGTAATTACACTTCTAATCATACACCTTGACTCCAACACTGACTATAGCAGCCTACGGTTATCCAGCCTGCCTGATCAGATATGAAAATCTCTGGATAACTGTATTCTACAATTGTCATTGACAAAGAGTATGGCTTTCTTTATAAGGACATGTTGATCATGTCCTCTGCTTTTCTATTTTTCTCCACCTTTAGGGGCATATTTACTAAACTGCGGGTTTTTAGAAGTGGAGATGTTGCCCATAGCAACCAATAAGATACTAGCTATTGTCTTCAAAAACCCGCACTTTAGTAAATGCAAGTTGAGTATCCCATATCCAAATATTCCGAAATACACATTATTTTTTTTGTAACATCACTGAGATAGTGAAACCTTAGCCTTTTAGTGGTTCAATGTACACAAACGTTGTTTAAGACACACAGTTATTAAACACATTAAAATTACTTTCAAGCCTTGTGTATAAGGTGTATATGAGACAAATGAATTTCATGTATGTACACAAACTTTGTTTGAGCCACAACATTATTGAAAATCTTGTATAAAACTACCTGCAGGCTGTTTGTATATAAAACATAAATGCATTCTGTGTTTAGATTTGGGACCCATTTCCAATAAATCTCATTATGGTAAGCAAATATTCCACAATACAGCATATTCCGATGTCCAAAATACCCCTGGTCCCAAGCATTTTGGATGTGCGAGACTCGACCTATATACCCCTTAGTGTAGTCTCACAGGTGCCAGACCCTCTGATTCCAATTTCCAAATCCTAATGTTTTTTACTATCAATCTGTAAAATTCCAATCCAGTCAGAAGTTACTACATTTTGTATCTATAACTTGGGCTGGATCAGGTACTAACCAGTGACTTTGCAAATGATTGTGTGTGGGGTTAGTGCTGGTTCATAGAGAATTCACAATATTGCAGTAAAAATTAAAAGCCAAGGAAAGAATCCTGTGTAACCTATTAAGTCTGAAAATGTTTAACATGTTACTGCATTAAATGTGCAGTAAAAGTTTGTTTAATGTAAGGGGCTGATTCAGACTTTCTCACAAGCGCTATGCGCTCGCAAGCTGGTCGATGTTTACCCCCTGCGCAGTCTCCGGCATGCGTGAAACCCGGCCAGCGAAGGGCGCTCCGTCACTACGGGTCTCGCACCAAAATTGGGCGACTGTCGATTGTGATTGACAGCTCGCCCCTTATTGGAGGCGGGTGGGGGGGGGTGGCTGGAAAAACGGTGGCATTCCCGAGGGAACGCCTTCCGTTTGTGACACTAGTGGTGTCAGTAGGTGGACTTCCTGTTCTATTAGAGCAGGAAGTCCACTGGGGATTGCGATGAACGAGACCCTACCACAAGGGTCTCGTCGCGAGCCAGATGGTCGTGACCATCACCTGGCTGCTCGCAAAAGCTGTGGGTGGACACCCACAGCTTAGCAAGCGGCCAGGAGGCCGGCACAAAAAAAAAAAAAATATGCCGCCCTGATTCAGAGCGAGCGCTCTGAAATAGCGTCCGGCTCTGAATTAGGGCCATAGGGGGTCATTCAGACCCACTCACGAGCGGCAGTACGCTCGCAAGTGGGTTGATGTTCCCCACTGCGCATGCGCACGACGGAGGGAGCTCCGTCGTGCGCATGCGCGAGACCCGGGGAGCGACGGGCTTTCCATCGCTCCGGGTCTTGCACCAAAGGGGGCGTGCTGTCGATGTTGATTGACAGCACGCCCCCTTTGGTGGGCGTGGCGGCCAGACGGAGGCGTTCCCATGGGAACGCATACCGTCTGAAGCCGGCCCCACTGACATCACTAGTGATGTCAGTGGGAGTGATTTTGGCTCTGATAGAGCCAAAATCACTCTAGGGCTTGTGGCAGGGAGACCCTACCGCAGGGTCTCCGTCGCAAGTCCGATGGTCGCGATGGGCAAGACCATCGCGACCATCTTTTTGGCCGCTCGCATATGCTGTGGGTGGTCACCCACAGCTATGCGAGCGGCCAGGAGGCCACTCCATTTTCATGGAGGAGGGCCCTGATTCCGAGCGTGCGCTCTGGTCAGAGCGTCCGGCTCTGAATCAGGCCCATAGTTCCATGAAAAACTTTAGAATGCTATGTTGCAAATTATCATGTTATCCTAAATGGATATGTGAAATGGGATTGAAATACACACGGCTTCATCAGTCGGTCTGTTACTGTCTGTATTAGACCCGGTGGCTATTAAGGACCCGACGGGCGCCCTAACCCCAACCTCCCCACAACTCCCTAGTGCCTAACCCTATCCTTCCCCGGGAGATGCCCAACCCTAAGTCCCCTCGGTGGTCCGTAAACTGAACTCCACCCCGTCCCCGGCCTAAGTGCATACTTACCCGGCAGGAGGACGATCGGTCTGGCGTCCGTCGGCGTTACGGAGTCAGGATTAACATAGGCGTCGGTATTTCAACGCCTATGTTACATCCCTTGCCAGGATGACACTGTCGGGACTAAGAATCTCATAACTACATCCAGTATATGTTGTCCTCTGCTAGCCTGAGTAGTACAAAATCATTCACCTACTAAAATTAAATTTTTTCTTTTTTATGTGACTGAAATTTTGCAGCAGATGAATCTGTAATTCGCTCAGCAGCTATAGCTGTGTAAACTCTCATTTATTTACATGTGTGAAGAGAGAGGCTTCCCACACAGTGGTTGCTTATATTGGCATGCCCTAAAGTATAACAGTTGAGGACATCCTCTGAGGACTGATAAATATCCTGAATTTAGATGGTTATCATGTCCTTCAGGGAATTCCGGAAAGCCTGACCTTCACTTTGCAGTATATTGAAGGAAAAGAAGTGCTACTTGAAACTTGAGTAGCTTTTACTGAAAACTTTTGTTCAGCAAAAAGTACAGTAATTGCGGCTTAATTTGTGGAATACTGTTCTGACCCTTAATTCCTGCAACCCTTTCTTCCTTTTGGGGTAGAAGGATATATCTGGTTCCAGGAGTAGGTAAATTATGGAGTAAATCAGGGATGGGGAACCTCAGGCCCGGAGGCCGTATAAGGCCCCCGCAATCATTTGGTCTGGCACTTGGAGCTTTTTTCTGCTAGCCTCATCTGGCTAGCAGGGTGCCTAGAATGGCACCCTGCAGACAGAATCTATGCAGCAGTGCTGACTGGAGTGTCCTTAGGACGCTTCAGACGGTCACACTGCTACCCTTACAGCTCCCTGAAGCATCCTCAGGATACTCCGGTGAATTGCTGTAATCACAACCAATTGTGGCCCCACCTCTGTGTAAAATAACTCGGAGGGGGCGTGGCCTGCACCAGGCCCACGAATAATATTATATATATCAAAATAGCCCTCGGCAGAAAAAAAGGTTCCCCACCCCTGGTGTAAACAAACCTTTTTATGACTCCCTGTCTAATGCTGGGAGCCAGAGAGAATGCTGTGCAGTCTGTCACTAGCCAACTGGTAGTGCACATGTGACTCCCTGCTTGCTTTCCATTTTAAATTGGCAGTCACAAAAATGTTTGGTCAGGGATGTAGTTATGACGCTGGAATCCCAACAAGAGACTTAAGATAAGCGTAGAAATACCGACACTGGAATCCAGGAGAATGATGGCCCTATGAAGGTAAGCCGGGGCGACCGTAGTGTTAGCCGGGGGGGGGGGGGGGGGGGAGGTTTAGGTAGCACAGCGGAGTTAGGTTTGGGGGGGGGGGGAGATTAGGTGTCAAGACACCCCTAGGGGGGTGGGTTAGGGTCAGGCACCACTGGGAGGTAATGGTTGAGCACTAGGGGGGGAGGATTAGGTCTAGGCACAAAGAGGGAAAACTTTTAGGTTTAAGCACTAACTGGGAGGGTTTGGATGCGGGGTGGGGAGGGTTAGGCTACAAAAAGGGAAGGTTAGAGGGAGAAGGGGGGAGGGTAAGTATACTTACTCGACCCCTGTCGGGATACCAACCATCGGGATGCCGCTGTCTGTATTTTGACAGGAGGCATCCCGACAGCCGGCATTGCATACCGATCCTGTTTGGTCACCATTACCGACCTATACTCAAAATGAATTACACGGATGTAAGGGAGGGTGGCAAAGTGAATTGCATATGAGGAATGCTTTGTATGCTATGTGACTGGGATGGACATTAATTTGTATAAGGGTGGGGAAATTAATTGCGTTTGGCAGGAGTTCCCAAACTCTGTCCACAAGGCACCCCAACAGTACAGGTTTTAGGGATATCGATGATTGTGCACAGATGGTATAATCAAACTGAGGTACTAATTAATAATTAAGTCACCTGTGATTAAGTATGGATATCCTGAAAACCTGGACGGTTAGGATGCCTTGACCGAGTTTGGGAACCACTGGTGTAGGGGATGAATTAGAACCCATAGTAACTAATTAGATTCCCCACACCCCCAGTACCAAGCACATGGTGTATATTACAGGTGCCTACACCCCCTTCTCAAGACCAGAATTACTGTTTTAAAATATGAATAGAAACGATTATACAGTACTTTCTCGTAATGTATCAGCATTTGCGCTACCACTATTTTGCAGTATTTTGTGATTTCTAGGTTATTCCACAGCAGAACAAATTATTATTTTTATTATTATGAAAGGCAAAGTCTTATCCCCTCTGTAAAGTCTTGTACTTGCCCCTGTTAATAATAATGTATGAATAGAATTGAAAAAAAGGTTTCTTAATTGTTACCTGAATAATGAAGACTCCTTGATTTCCTCTTTTAAGTATTCTCTTGAACAGTGATCCTAATATTTATTCACCTGTATGTACCTCATATTTTTTTTCCTTCCTATTTCAAAGTTGCAAATGTTTGATTCATTTTTTTGTTTTGATCTGCGTGAATGTTAATATTTTTTTTAGTGGTGTTTTTTTTTTTTTTTTTTTTTTTTTATGTAAGTGCTTTGCTGTGAAAATTAATTTGCAAATACAAACACAGGTATAGCCTAATATTTCCTCTGGTGTTTCCCATTAAGCAAAATAAATTGCATTGCACCCTTGGCAGTTCTACACGGTTTGTCCAGAAGCAAAGCTTGCTGCCAGGCAACATGTTCACCTAAGTCTAAATCGGCCTCTTAATGGTGCATACACACGATCAGATTTTTTCTTCAGATATGGACGATAACGATTTAAAAATCGTTCAGTCGTTCATATCTGATGGAAAATCGTTCATATCTGACATGCCTGAACGATGGACGATCAACGATGCGCGTTCCCGTTTGTCAGATAACGATATCTGACATCTGATGGGTTTGCAGTCAGACTTGGACGATTCCATTCATTTTAATGCAGTCAAAAATCGTTCAATCGTTCAAATCGTTCAAAACTTTGGTCAAATCGTCCAAATCGTTTAATCGTTCAGTCGTTCATCTGACAAGTCTGACAAATCTGACCGTGTGTACGCTCCATAATAGTAACTGCTGTTGCCTGACACTTTTCAGGCTAATTAAAAAAAAATGTGCAGGTAGATAATTTGTCTGGCTGTCCTAGTTTTGTCTACCATATATGCTCCGCAATAGCCATTATTACAAACCTGGTTCCTTTATTTCACTATATGGTGCTAAGTAAGTAGCTTGTAATCTCCCCAAAAGTAACATTGTAGCTATAAGTTTTTGCTATACTGTGCTTAGTGTTCTTAAATTGACTGACTGCTTTCCTGTGCTTGTTGGAATCATTGTCAGTGGTGGAGATACATAAATGTGTTTTTTAATTTTAGATTGTTTCCAGCTTCAAAACCACAACCTCCCGAGCGATCTGCCAGTTGGTGAAAGAGTATGTTGGCCACAGAGACGGACTATGGGATGTCAGTGTTACACGGACACAGCCAGTTGTGCTGGGGACAGCTTCTGCCGGTATTTATAGAAACCATATATAATAGTATAACAAAAATATTGCAGACTGAGATCCCTTTTTAAAAAAAAAAAAAAAAATCTATCCATGGTCTGCGAATTGATATTAAAGGAATTAAGACTGTAGTGACAAGTGACATCAAGACAATTCCAAAAGATATTGTAGCTCCTGGTGACATGCAGGATAAGGGGTGAATAGAGAATACCTATGCCAGTGTTAAGACTGATATTTAAAACTCCCCGATGCGACGTCTTTTCTCCCATCACTGCCTATAATATCGATATCTTAGTTTCGTCACTCCATATCACTTGTTTCCACTGACCTTCTGTCCATGCAATGTGTTCGTTTGCCCTTTTTATTCAGCAATGGCTTTTTTCGGGGAATGCTACCTTTCAGGCCACCCTCCGTTAGTCTACTCCGTACCATTCTTGCACTGACAAAAACACTAGTTGCACTCAGGTCACTGCTAATGGCCGCAGATGACATCCATCTGTCCCTGACGCAAATTCGTTTTATTCTCCCATCATCAACAGCTGTTGTGCACTTTTTCCGAAATTTCCTTCTTTGTTTTGTATAGATTGTGTTTCCTGATAGTGTAAACAAAACTTTCGTACTCCTTATGTTGTCACATTCCCACCAACTTCTCTCGCAATTGCTGCATACGAAAGACCATTTTCACGTAACACCACAATCCTGGATCTCTTCCTGGGTGACCAGTCACCACTTTGCCTGGACGTCATTGTTGTATTTATTTTTTACACCGTCGTTGGCACTGAACAATACACACAAACATCCAACCATAATTGCGCTTCAGTAACCAACTTTATTCTGCAAAATGAAAGAGCCAAACTGACCTTTCCCACCTCTGAACATGACCTTGCATCTGCTCATAAATGACAGCTGATTGGTCCTCAGAACGATGATTCCGATTGGCTGGTAGTAGTTGTTACTACAATCCGCTTCTTGAGTCTAACGCATCTGTGCTTCTTTGTCTGACTGAAAGTAGCATAACTTCCCTTGTAATGCAAATATTTCACCTCTTCTTTTATTGTGTTGAATTCAGCATAAAATTTCCTTTCATTTGATATATGAATCATTGCACTGCGTGAAGTGAAACAGTTTTTATAAGCATTCAAAGTTGAACATTCAAATTTCAAAATGTGTCCGCAATTTTGGCCGTGTGTGTGTGTGTATGTATAAATGTACTCATTAGTTCAACATAACTGACTTTCTGACTTGTTACCTACACTAGCACACATGGTCAAGCACTTGGGACATTTACTTTTATCTAGCTAAACTCCTCTCTCTCAAGCAGTCAGAGTTCCATATAGGAAAGTGGTCCCTATTTAGTACTTCTGTAAATGAGTTTTAAGTTGCAAGGAGTGTGAGAATAAGAGTTCTGTTTTAACAGTATTTTGTCCAGTAGGCTATAAGGCGGCAGCCACATATTAAGCATTACATAAACTACAGTATTTGTGGTGTGACTGCTGTATTCGGTTACTGTAGAGTTGGTTAATGACTGTATTATGTAACATGTGTCCCAAATGCACAGGAAACTGTTATTATGCCTCAATCCCATCACATATATCTGTTGCAGATTTCTTCTTTATCTATATTTGTATTTCTTCTTCCTCCACTAGGGGGCACAGGGAGAACACTGGGTATAGCTAGGGGAGAAGAGTCTGGGCACCAAATAGTTAAATGCAAATACCCACAAGCCCAGGCTCCCTCTCCTCTATACCCCGGCTATCGGCCATCAGTTTTTAGTTTGGTGTCGGTGGGAAGGCACCGTTTTTAGTGGAGGTGGCTCAGGTGTCCGCATCCTTTCAACAGGTGCTGGAGAAAAATTGAGTTCCCAGACACAGGCCTACCACACGTGAGAGTTCTGCGCCACTTTCTGGGGGAGGTTCGGAGTCAGAGGTGTCTGACGGCAAAGCCAGTGCTTCTATTTCCTCCGAATTTCCTTCAGCAGAGCTAGACCACCACCTAGCGGAGGCATGGTCCCACCCTAATAGGCGCTTTCAAGTGTCTAAGTGCATTGCTACCTTTTACCTTCTCCCAGCAGAGGATGGGATTAAGTGGGAATCTCCTCCCCCTGTGGATGCCCATATTACCCATCTTATTAGGTCATCTCTTCTTCCTATTCCTAACACTGCTTCACTTAAGGTTCCATGGATAGGAAGTTAGAAAATTTCCTGAAGAATATTTATGATAATGCGGGTGCTTTTGCTCGTCCAGTGCTAGCATCTGCCTGGGTGGCTAAAGCTATTGGACACTGGGTGGATGCTTTAGAAGACAGGCTTTCTGTCCGAAGTGGCCTTAGATTCAGGAATTTTAACCTCTAAGGTGTCTGTCTCGCATGCGGCGGCCAGGAGAGCGCTCTAGTTGCGCACCTGGAGGGTGGACACTGAATCCAAAAAAGGCTCTAGAAGGCCCTTCCTTTGTCAGGAGACATTCTGTTTGGACCTGAATTAGACAGGATTGTGGCTACTCTATTGGCGTCTAAGTCTGCTTTCTTGCTTTCAGTGGCTCCGTCCAGGCCTAGGACTTCAGTTTCTTGTTCCGTTCGTTCGCAGGATAGAGCCAACCGTTTTTCCAGAAACCAGGTCCTGCCTCTAAGAGTTCTAAGCCCCAAGGTAAGCAGTCCTGGTTCACCAGACGTCCTGCTGCTAAACCAGTGGACAAACCTGCCACATGATGGGGTGGGCCTCCACCCGGGGGACCCCGGGGTGGGAGGCCGGCTTCTACTCTTTTCGGCAGTGTGGATGGAAACCACGACAGACGCTTGGGTTAGATGCGTTGTGTTGCAGGGCTACACTTTAACTTTTCAGCAGCGCCCGCTGTTCCGGTATTTTTCCACCGGCTTTCCCGCACAGACAGGAAAAGCAGTAGCTCTCGAGGAGTCTATTCTCTTTCTTTTGCCCTCCAAGGTAATCATTCCCGTACCCCGTCTCAGAGAGGACAGGGTTTTTACGTAAATCTTTTTCTGGTCCAGAAACCGAATGGCTCTTTTTGACCCATTCTCAATCTGAAGCATTTAAACAGATTCCTCCGGATTCACTGGTGATGGAACCGGGGGACTTAATGGTGTCCTTGGATATCCAGGATGCATATTTGCATATCCCCATCCAAGCCAGTTACCAGCACTTTCTCAGGTTTGCGCGAGCAAAGAACAGTTATTAGTTTCAGGCTGTTCCCGAAGGTCATGGCAGCAGACCTTCGCCGCAGGGTGTTTGGATCTTTCCCTACTTGGGCGACCTACTTCTCCAAGCCCAGCCTCTGTCTATCCTCAGGAGTCACATCCATCTGACTGTGAAATGTCTCCAAAGACACGGGTAGATTATCCACGTTAACTTTGGCTCAGGAGATGCTTCACGTGCGAGTGTGGACTCCAGAATTCAACGAATCTTACTCCCTGCTGACAAGAAGTTGGGCCTGCAATCCAGAATCCTCACCTTTCTAAGCCACCTTCGAATGTCTATACACTCTTGTATGCAGATCCTGGGGTCCCTGGTCTCCTTCATCATGGAGAAGTACGGTCAGTTACACTTCTGGCTTCTTCAGTTGGTTTTTCTGAGATGGTGGAATAAAGTCTCTCTTACGAATCTCAGGGTGCAGAAGCTCATTCTTCCCCCGAGAGGTTAGTCTCTTCCTACTGTGGTGGCTCCAGCGCTCATACCTGGACAGACGCTGTCCCTTTGGATCCAGTACTGGGTCTTCCCACTGACGCAAGCATTCACGGGTGGGAGGCGGTGACGTGTCATCAGAGCTTTCAGGGTCATTGGACGCTTCAGGAAAGCGAGCTGCTGATCAATGTCCTGGAACTTCGAGCTCTATTCAGGGCTCTTTGCCAGGCTCAACACCTTTAGGAACTCTAGTAAAGATTCAGTCGAACAATGCAACCGCGGTCGCTTACATAAACCACCAGGGTGGCACTCGTAGTCATGGGGTCATGAAGGAAGTCAGCCGCATTCTCTGTTGGGCAGAGCGTTATCTTCTGGCACTGTCCGCGGTCTTCATACCTGGTGCCCAGAACTGGGAAGCGGACTTCTAAGCCGTCAGGAGGTTCATGCAGGGGAGTGGTCGCCATTGGGGCCTACTGTATATAAACATGATGGTGTCTAGTCACAATCCTCAGTTACCAAGATACTGCTCACACAGCAATCCTTAAGTTGATTAGCAACCAGGTGATTGCTGTTTAACCACTTAACTGACAAATTCCTTTTCCAAAAACCGCTCCAAAATTGTCGGTTTCTTTTATTATTGAATTAGGTCAAGAACATAACTTTAAACTTATCCCTCACTATTTTATTTGAAATTTTTTTTTTTTAAACACAGTATACCATAAAAATAGCGATTTTTATGTTATTCTGTAGTGATGGGCTTTGACATCTGTACCATCGATAGTTCAACCATCGTTAGAAGCCATCAGTTGTTTAGCGATTGGTCGAGAAGATCTGTGTAGACCACAGCTGCCGATGTTTCCTAAACATCGATTGAGGGTTGCCATCGATGGTGCAACATTGTTGCCCGCCAGCAATGGCAAACTACTTGTTTTCAGTCAGACCATCGATGGTTTGCAAACCATCGATGGACGGTTGCCATCCCACATATATATATATATACACACACAAATATACATATATCTGCTGTTGCTTACACACACGTATATATATATGTGTGTGTGTGTGTACACACATGTGCCTAATTAGCCGTGTGATACGTTTGTTCTGGAGTGCAGCCGTGTGGATTACACACACACACACACATATTCACACACACATATTCACACACACACACACACACACACATATATATACACACCCAATTATATATACACACGCAATTATATATACACATGCGCATATATATATATATATATATATATATATAATGAATTTTTATATATATAAATTGTCTGGCCCCTTATAAAAACGGGCGTTATGGGGGATGAAGAGGAAGGGCGGCCGATGCCGGAGGGAGTGGCCGGGTATCTAGAACAGCGGCGGCTACCAGAGCCGCCGCCGCTGTCTCTACATGGCCAGTGATCACTATGTGATCACTGCCGGAGCCACAGCGGGAGGGTGTCCCGCTGGCGGCCTAGACACATAGCACAGCGGCGGCTACCAGAGCCGCCGCTGCTGCTTCTCAGCCAGTGATCACTGTTTTGCTGGAGCCGCAGCGGGAGGGTGTCCCGCTGGCGGCTCCGATACATAGCAGCGGCGGCTACCAGAGCCGCTGCTTCTGCTCGGCCAGTGATCACTGTGATCACTGCTGTTCCGGAGCCACAGCAGGAGGGTGTCCCGCTGGCGGCCCGGCTACTCAGTAGCAGCGGCGGCTACCAGAGCCGTGCTGCTGCTACTTCTACACAGTGATCACACTGATCACTGTGTATTCCTGGAGCCGCAGCGGAAGGGTGTTCCGCTGGCGGCTCCGATACATAGCAGCAGCGGCGGCTACCAGAGCCGCCGCTGCTGCTTCTCATTGAAGGGGTTGGGGCTGGCTGGGCTGCCCAATCACTGCTGGCCACAGTGATCGGGTCACAGCAGCAGCCGGGGCTACATGAGCCCTGGCTGCTTCCACTATTGCAGTGGCGCCGGGAGGGGGGTGCCGATTGTGCCCGATCACTGTGGCCAGCAGTGATCGGGAAACACAGGAGGGGGTGTAGAGGGACCAGAAGGTCCCTCTGATATAGGCGGCAGTGGGAAGATTAACCTCCCATAGCCGCCTAGTGGCCATTTCTGACTGGTCGTATCAGATACGACCATGTCAGGGAAAGCCCAGCCTGGTGTGGTCGTATCTGATACGACCGTGCCAGGCAAGTGGTTAATCAACTTAAGGATTGCAAAAATACAGCAAAGTCCATATCTGTTCCATTCACAATTATTCTATTACAATTATCTTGGATTGGAGAACTAATATCAGTGGATTTTCATAATTTACCTGTTTCTCTGTGTAGTTACACATGGACAGGATTACATGATTATTTTAATAATTGGTTTATATATGCTAACATTTTTCCTGATTTAATCTTTAATTTTTTTCATGTTTCTATTGCAAACTTTGATCAGCTGATATATTTTATTCTTTTCATTTCT
Organism: Taudactylus pleione; assembly: GCA_031769625.1. Lineage (NCBI taxonomy): Eukaryota > Metazoa > Chordata > Amphibia > Anura > Myobatrachidae > Taudactylus > Taudactylus pleione. The sequence goes on along the minus strand of JAUIMM010000052.1, from coordinate 8,720,604 downwards.
TTATACATTTCTCGTACAGTGTTACTACTTGATATCATATTAAATTGTGATTTATATGGTTAGAGCTCTGTCTTTTGGTGTTTACACCTTGGCGAGCTTTCCTGCTTCTGGCATGCTGACTGCCCATTCCACCCGGACAGTGGGGACTTCTTGGGCAGCGCGCTATGGGGCTTCAACGGAACAGCTCTGTAAGGCTGCCACATCTTCATCGTCTCACACCTTCATTCAATTTTATGCCTTTTACATATTTGCATCTTTGGACGCTGCCTTCGGGCATTCTGTGCTCACTGCAGCTCAGGAGCTTCACCTCCAATAGGGGACAAGATTTGGGACATCCTAGTGTTCTCCCTGTGCCCCCTAGTGGAGGAAGAAGAAGAAAAGGAGACTTATGCTGCTTACCTGTTAAGTCTCTTTCTTCGACTCCATAGAGGCACAGGGCGCCCACCCTGACGCACCTGATTGCCGGGGTGTGTTTCCTTGGTGACCTATCCGGCTGCACTATCCATTGTCTGTAGCCGTGGGCTTGCAAACTAAACTCATGGCCGATGGCTGGGGACGGGGTATGGAGGAGAGTGAGTTTGGCCTTGTGGGTATTTGCATTTAACTATATGGTGCCCAGACTCTCCTCTCCAGGCTATACCCAGTGGTTCTTCATGTGCCCCCTATGGAATTGAAGAAAGAGACCTAACAAGTAAGCAACATAAGTCTCCTTTTCTAAAATATAACTGAATCGTTAAACCTGTCGATCACATTTTTTTACATGTAATTTTCTAAAACATGAACACCTGTCTTCTCTTGGTATAGATCACACAGCATTACTTTGGAGCATTGAGACAGGAAAATGCCTTACCAAGTATGTTGGCCATGTTGGATCAGGTAAATATAAATGAAAGCTTTAGGAAGAAATGAGCAACAATATAGTTTTGACTTGGGAAACATATGCCAAAATCTTCCACCTCTCTTTATTTTTTCTTTTTGTTTGTGGATGGTGGCATGGGGGAGGGGGATATGAATTTTCTTTAGGTACTTGAGAAATATATACAAATGAGACTCCAATCAGGTATTGTGTGCTTAAAGGGCTCCTTATGGGGAATGTTGTTTTCCAAGCTGTTCAAAAACATTTGTTCCCTATCCTGCTTGCAAGAAACACTGTTTGATCATTAGGATGTGGCCACTCATGGCATGTTTTTTTTTTTCTAAAAACAAACAACCCAATGGACTGACCATTTCTGTATGTTTGGTTGTCTCTATGCCACTAAATGTAACTGCTTAGGATTGGTATTTCTTAGCTACTCACATTTTCACATATTTTCATGAGCACATTGCTATTCAAAATGTATGTAGTACAATATATCATGTTCAGTGAATGTTATAATACTTTACCTTTTTTTTACCTTTTGAAATGCGCTTTTTTAATGCATGTTAACTTCTATAGCCTAGGCTAGGGAATAAGAATAGATTCAAAGAATTGTGTTTAACACGCAGCACATAGGATTGTTTGTGCAGTACTGAAATATAAATATTTCTAGGGACAAATCTTTAAAATCTGGGGCTACCCTTCAAAATCGGGGACAGTTTGTATCTATATCTGTAGCCTCTTCTTCTCTGCTATTAGCCATACTATATGTACTTTGAGACCTGTTAAGGATAGTCTGCATGGATTACCGGGTATAGAAATGTTTGTTTTGCATTTTCCTGACAATGATACCTGTCAATATTTTTGAATTATGTAAAATTATATATTGTGGATACTGTATATCCATGTAATTAACTTAAATAAACCTGACCATTTACGGTAATTGAATTATTTTGGCCAAAACCTAGTAATGTTTTTGTCTTGCAGTCAACTCGATAAAATTTCACCCCACGGATCAAATGGCATTAACAGGCAAGTACTTAACTCGGTAACCCTGCCATTTATGTTCTGCTGCAAAAGTTAAACCTATTTCTTTTCTTTTGCTGAAAATCAAATTGTGGTGTAGTGAGCATACATGTTGCTTTACATTACTCCACACGCATAGGTATAGTGGTGCAGGGGGTCCCATTTTTATGTGGCATATTAACTTGAGGAACTATCATATGGCATGGCATATGACTTGGGTACGCTGTATAGTATAATGTGAACTAAGGCACTACTACGGAGTATAACACGAACTAGGTCACTACTATGGGGCATAACATGAACTAATGAACTACCAAGGGGCTGAAGGTGAACTAGCGCACTACTATGGGGCAGAACATGAACTTAGGGCACTTCCATGGGGCAGAATGTGACCTTAAAGCACTACCATGGGGCAAAACGTGTATTTAGAGCACTACCACAGGGCAGAACGTGAACTTAGGGCACTTCTATGGGGCAGAAGGTGAACTAAGGCATTACTATGGTGCAGAACGTGTACTAGGGCACTACCATGGGGCATAATGTGTACTAGGGGCATAACTTGTACTAGGGCACTACCATGGGGAAGAACATGAACTAGGCACTACCATGGGGCAGAGCAATAAACAACTGATGATGAAAGAGCTCTCTCTCTAGAAGGGAAGTTGCTATGTGGCCTACACCGTTCTGACTACGGCCCTGCATTACTCTTTTATACAATGTGGAAAAAGTAATAAGCTCTTGCATGCAATGTTCACCCAGCAGGAATTTGAGCTACGTCACCTACCAATACATGGGTCATACTTATGTTTTTTAACATGTATTAAATGAACACCTAGCTTACACCAAGCCTCTCTCTAAAGTCACTTACTGATCCTAACTGAGATTATAAAGTTGCAGAATACTACAGTTGGGAAAGGCAAAATGTAAATTTGTAATGTTGATATCTGTTGCTTAGTCTGGATTAAGTTGCATTTGCAATAAAACTGCTTTAGAGTAAACTCGTGAAATGCTTTCACATAATGTAACATTACTTTCTGTTCCATAGCATCTGGGGACCAGACAGCTCACATCTGGCGCTATATGGTGCAGTTACCCACTCCACAACCGACAGCAGACACCAGTGTAAGATCCATGCTGAAATTAAAATACACAGTGCTCTAGGGCAACAAATTTGTGTTATGGAAAGAGATGTTGACCCTAATTACATGATTATATCAAATAGCGTATGTTTCCAATGACATTGGAATGCACATAAGCCTCAGGTTAGATCTGTTTTTATGCATTGTTAGTGTCAAAGTAAAACACTTGTTATGTGGTTTCTGTTTTGTAATGCAGTAGGAACACACTGTGTTCTCTGATTTCCATGTTAATTAGATATAAGGATTTTTCACATACCACAGCCAATGTAATCTCTGTCAGTTTGACTGTTTACAGAAAACATAGGCTGTTACTGTCTTAATCTACATAATGGCATGACAAGTTTTTGGTTTCAATTTCCTTCTTGTTACATGTCTACAGTAAAGTTTTATTTTACTGTGTGTGTGTGTATGTGTGTGTGTATATATGTGTGTGTGTGTGTATATGTGTGTATATGTATATATATATGTATATATATATATGTATGTATATATATATATGTATGTATATATATATATGTATATATGTGTGTATATATATATATATATATATATATATATATATATATATATATATATAATTTTTTTATTGTGTGCAATATACGAAAATGAGAAACGTGATCGGGTAATCTGTTTCCCAAACACCTGTATAATTGGTGCATGTCTGATTCTCCATTGTCTGCCACATTCCTAATGCTTGCTGTTTCCTGGGCACATGGAGAATTATTTTAGTTCTACCCTTTATATTGGACCTTTTTTTTTTTACTTTATCCATAGCACACAGAACAGAAATAATTATTTTTGTCTCTGATCTTTCAACCCTTCTCTTTTGCCACAGCATTCCTGTTAAGCATATTTGTTAGTGACAGTCTTTCCACCATATGATAATTTAGGGACATGCTATAATGGTCAGGAGGGTCTGGAAATATCAGTGAGTAGAGTTTAGAGGGTTGGCCTAAAATTACCTCTAGCAATATGGACTTTTCTGCTTTGAACTGAACAGAAAAGAACATCTCTGGCAGAAGAATGTCATCCTCCCCTTCTGGTCTTCAGAACTGTCATCATACTGTTGCAGTATGTGGCATGTGTGTTTGGTCCACGATCACTGTACTGGCAAGAAAGAAGCTTTTCCTCCCCCTTAAATGATGATGAAGTATTCATTCATTGACTAATACATGCATCATTGCGATAAGTGCAATTTATTTAACAAGCAGTCAACAGTTACAACCCCAAATATTAATATTATTATATTAATATTTTTTTCACTTTAGGTGGAGGGGGGAGGGAGTGAATTTAGAAAAAGGCATCATCTAAACGATAAAAAATAAAATGATCTGTGCAATAAAATATCCTGTGATAACCAAGTAAAGTTTAAAGACATAAATCATAATCTAAACATATACCATGAAATTAGCAGCCTAACAATGTGCTGAGATCGCTTAGTCTCAAGAATACTTTTTCTAAAGCTGGGTACACATTTAACAGTGTGTGTACCCAGCGATGCGACTGAGAACCGCACCGCCGGCGGGCTAACATATCAGGCGGCCGGTACACATTACATGATTCGGTGCCCGACACGTCAGCACCAGCCGAATCCTGCTACATGGGATTGTCAGTTGCATTGTTAGATTGAGCTGCATGTATGGCTGACCTGGCGTTGCGACTGACTATCAAATGGGAGCTCACACTGGCCGATTTTGATGATCTGTCGGCCCGATCTGTCGGAACGGGCGAAAAAATAGTCTGTCTACCCAGCTTTATAATAAAGAGCTCGATGTCATCTGAGCAATAAATGGTCTAGATGTGCACACTTACATACTAACCAGTTTAAGTAAAATAATGGGGAAAACTGAGCTCAAGAATACCTTTTTGGAGTATCTAGGGAAAGTGTGATTGAAAAAACATCGTAAAATGTTGTTTACTAGTAGCACAACCTACTCTGTTCCATTTCCTGGGACCAAGGAGGAGTTCAGTCATGACTTAAGATGCCATCAAACAGGATTGGAATTTAGTAGAGCTGGTAAAACAATTTGAGCCACTCTAAAAATTGGCCGAACAAATTCCGAAAATGTTTTTGTTTGTTTGTTTGGACTACCATGGTATGCATTTTATGAAGACTCAGCTGGTATCTTGAATTTGAAGTTTGTCGCTCAATTAAGATGACATGTACTTATCTGACCATGTTTGAGATTAACTGGTTACATTTGATTAGTATTTTATTTTTTTTTCATTTTATTGAGAAAAGTATCATGCCATACAGAAATCAAATTATAATAAAATCAGTTAACAGACCAGAAATAATTAGCAAACTAGTCACCATAATTAAATATCGTAGTGATATAATTGTAAGAAACCAAAAAATAAACACTAACGTTGTGTCATGGTTCTGCCCCATAACAGAACAGCAGCTGGTATATATAACAATCTGTAAAAAAGATTAACAAAAAGAAACCCTCTATTGGAGTTTAAAAACATGTAAATTAATATCAGGGAATGGCCTAAATATAGCAACCAGGAAAGGGTGGCCTAACATTCAAAGACTGTCTTGCAGCGTATATGCTTAAAATGTAGGGGAGCCATTGGATAACACTTCTAAATCCTACCAAGGAGTTAGAATTCACTAGAACAGCTGTTTTCCTTTCACACAGGGAGGCAATGTATGGACATATGGAAGCCAGATTGAGAAAAATGGATCAGCTCCACATCTAGGGAACATTCCATTCAGTCCATTTGATAAAAGATAAATTAACCTAGGTAGTAACAAAGCTATTGGGATAGTATTCGTACAGATCCACTTTGATGATGATTTTCTTTTTGCTGCTATCTCTATTTTAGCTAATAGTATGCCAGTACCCTTTAAGTAGGATTGTGGATGAGAGGAGGAGCAGATATCCCACATTGCCCAACCCATTTCTAATTTAAAAGGAATATTCAAGTACCGGGTTATATAGGTCCAAGCAGCCAGCCAGTACTCCTGTAGCACAGTGCATGACCACATACAGTGCAGGAGGTTTGCTTCAGGCTAAGCACATTTGTAACAATTTAAGTCTGATAAGGCACCCATCAAGCATCTCAACTTCGGGGTATAATACACCCTATGTAATAATTTTAAATGCCTTTCATCGTACGAGGAAGAGACTAGATGCCTGTTCAGACGTACACAAAACCGGATTATGTCCTGCTGTTCAATGTCTGGAAAGTCTGTTTGCCATTTGGCTATGCCACTGCACAAAGTGGTCAACTGTAAGTTCCGTCTGGTGTGTGCATAAATGAAAGAGGTGGAGTTAGGCCCTTGTAACCTAGTGCAGAAAATATGATCTAGGAGACATGTTGTGTCTGAAGAACAGACGCTCCTGGGTGGCATAGCTACGAACCTGAAAGTCAGAGAACAAGGTGGGAGGAAATTTGAGGGACTTTCTCTCATAAATTGTGACAGTGTAAGAACCGAGGAGGAACCCCCGTCCAAAAACTGTAAAACACAGCATAACCCCTGACTATGCCAGGACTGCATAGTGTTACAAACAATACCCTCCTGAACATTTGGGTTAGCGACGATTGGCAAGAAAAGGGAACGACCCACAGTAAGATGGTCTTTTACATAGCACCCGCCAAGCACGCAAGTTGTGGAGAGTAGGGGGTTATGAGCCAAACCAGAATTGATAGTATTTTTAACAATTTTCTTTTTTCATCTCTTTACTGTGCTTCAGTTTCAATTCAGTTGAGCTTCAATTCAATGTCCACTTGAAAAGAAAAACCTTAATATGCTATAAATTAATCCGTCTAAGCTCAAACCTATTTGAATGTGGTAGAACCTGTTAGTCTTGCTTGAATTTAGCTCAAAATTCTTAGTTTATCTGAAGTTTGAGAATTTATCAAATATTTTAAACATTTTAGAACCGGTATGAGCACAACATTAATTCATATTTGGGATTTAGGGCATTATTCTTCAGAATTCTTTCAGATCCAAACATAGTTTACATTTTATTGTAATGTAACCCTTTAAGTGTTTTTAATAATTTGTAAGTAGTGGGTAGTGTGAGGTAATGGATTAAATAATTTAAGTTTAGACTTTATTAACATTTTACAAAAAAGAAAAAAAAATATCTAATTTATTTTGGCCAGATTTCTGGAGAGGAAGAAGTAGAGTTTTCGGATAAGGATGAACTTGACCCAGACGGCGATATTTCAAGTGATTGCCCCACGGTCCGAGCCCCCATAACCTCACTTAAAAGCCATCAGGGTGTGGTCATAGCAGCTGACTGGCTGGTTGGGGGAAAGCAAGCAGTCACCGCATCATGGGATAGAACTGCCAACTTGTATGATGTAGAGACATCTGAGCTTGTCCATTCTCTTACAGGTATGCTTTCTTTCTGACTTCTGTGTTTTTCAACCATGTCTTATTATATTCTAAAAGGCTGATGTCTCCTCGGTCGGCTTTTATGCTTATGTGGAGCGTTCCTAAAGATCAGAACTAGAAAAAACCCTAATTGCTACAGTAGAATTTTTCGTCTCCGTATATTGAAGTGTCAGTAAAGGAAGACTAATGGAGCGTACACACGGTCAGATTTGTCAGACTTGTCAGATTTGTCAGATGAACGACTGAACGATTAAACGATTTGAACGATTTGGACGATTTGACCAAAGTTTTGAACGATTTGAACGATTGAACGATTTTTGACTGCATTAAAATGAATGGAATCGTCCAAGTCTGACTGCAAACCCATCAGATGTCAGATATCGTTATCTGACAAACGGGAACGCGCATCGTTGATCGTCCATCGTTCAGGCATGTCAGATATGAACGATTTTCCTTCAGATATGAACGACAACGATTTTTAAATCGTTATCGTCCATATCTGAAGAAAAAATCTGATCGTGTGTATGCACCATTAGAAATGAGTTTTCTTGTTTCAGGTCATGACCAGGAGCTAACTCACTGCTGTACACATCCTACGCAGCGTCTAGTAGTGACCGCTTCCCGAGACACAACTTTCCGCCTGTGGGATTTCAGAGACCCCTCAATACATTCTGTGAATGTCTTCCAAGGCCACACAGAGTAAGTACTTTTAAATCATTACATATTTAGTAATTGAAACACAATTATGAAATGTGGTGGGGGCCCCTGTGAATAAAATTATTAAAGTAATATACTAGTGATGTCATAAAAAAAGGATAATGTCTTTCTGTGTGTATGTATGTGTGTATGTATATATATATATATATATATGTATATATATATATATATATACATATTTGCACTTGAAACTCCAGTTCATTACATTTGCTTTAAAATGTAGTATACTGGGATTTTATATATATATATATATGTGTGTAAAATCCCAGTATACTACATTTTAAAGCAAATGTAATAAACTGGAGTTTCAAGTGCAAATATATATATACATACACACACACACACACACATGCAGTATATGTGTGTGTGTGTGTATATATATATATATATATATATATATATATGTATATATATATATATATATATATATTGCATACATACACGTGCAGTGTGTGTATATATATATATTTGCATACATAGACATGCAGTATATGTGTGTGTGTATATATATATATATATATATATATATATATATATGCAGTAATGAAGTGTGTGTATATATATATATATATATATTTATTTATTTATTTCTATACATACATACACTCACTGCTCTGGTCAAAACCCAGTGAAACGCTGAGGCAGAGTAACATTAAGCATCCGAGTTTGCTGCTCTGCCTAACACCATCATGATCACGCACAGTGCAGGCAGCCTGGGCTCCAGTCACAATCTCGCGAGATTTGGCATCATAATCTCGCGAGACTGTAACTGCAGGGAAGCTCCTCGGCGGCTGCTGTAAGGGAACAGCTGAGCCGCCGAGGACTGTAACGGAGATAGCTAAATGCTGTGCTCCGTTATTTAAGTTATTAATAGTTGCCGGGGGTTGAGTACAGTGTGTGGGGGCCCCCTATGTGTGGGGGCCCCCTATGTGTGGGGGCCCTGGGACGACCGCCCCCTTCGCCCCTTCTGTAATCCGGCCCTGGTTAACTTTGTAAAACACTTCTTACCTGTCACCGACAGCAGCCATTCTTCCCCAGCACATGCTGCTGCGGGCTGTGAAGGGTCCAGGGAGGCTGCTGCCGCTGAGTAGCAGCGGTCTCTCTCTGCCTGCTGTGTGGGGGGAACGATTGCATTGATCACCTCTACCCCTTTGATCTGCAACTGAATGAGATGCGCTAGGCGCCCCCTGTGCAACATGCACTGCCACTGTGTCGCTGCACATACACTCCCCTGTTCTTTGACCAAGCCCCTCGAGTATCAAGGCCCTGCTCCTGCGTTATCTTACATGTCTTCCTATAACATTCTGTACAGCTCCTGGAGTCTCTGTTCTTTGAAAAACAAGTCTGCTGCAGGAAGTACACACAGCCGACAGTTGTAACTGCTAAAAACTACCACGATACTGAGTCATTTCTATTTATGTATTTTAAGCGCCCTGTCCGTAGGCTGCAGATTGGTGACCATTGCCTCTCATGTTGGTTACATTATCTGTGCAGCTGTTGTGAAACTACAAGCAGGTTGGAATCTGGGATAATATGACATTAACACAGTTTTCTGTGAAGCTGCAAGTTTCAGCTGGTTGGAATCAAGGCCAGACCTTGACTGTGCAGCTCCGGTAGAACTACAAGTCTCAGTAGGTTTCTAGACCAATTTGTTATAAATAAGATGTCCAGTTCTCCCCCCTGTGTGCTAACAGACTCTTCCCATCAGACTCCATCTCTCTACAATCCTTCAAACGGGCTCCCAAGACCCATTACTACTTTAAAGCCTTCCAGCTCTCATCCTAACTTGCTGCTACATGCTCCTCCCTCCCTGTCTGCCCCATCTGTGTCACTCCTGTTTGCCTGCCCCTCCCCGTTAGAATGTAAGCTCTTACAAGCAGGGCCCTCTACCCTCTTGTGCTTCTCTATACTTTCAGCTACTCCTTACTCCCCACCAGGGCACCTAACACTTGGTTGCTTATGCTCTGTTGCTTATTTGGGTGTTATGGTCGCTAATGTAAAAATGTATATTATCCATGTCCTGGTCCTGCTTTGTATTGTACTGTAAGTCACTGGTCACTTATTTGTTTATGTACTTTGTAAGGCACTGCGGAACACTTGTGGCGCCATATAAATAAATTATAATAATTATACCTGAAAATTAGTTTCCACTGTATCATCCTTATCATGTGCACCACTTCCTTAACAACTTAAGGTGCATAAACACGTAATGACGTAGTTATCATTCAATCGTTCAGTTTGAGTTAGAACGATGAACGATGATCGTTCAAGCGCACTCCCGTTTGTAGTGTGTAGTTCATCGTCCATTTCAGACTGTCCAACATAATGATTTTCATTAAGGGAAGGAACATTTTTCGTTCATCGTTGTAAAAATCGTTCATTATACCTCAAAAAATCGTTCACTTTTTCATGGGAAAATCTGACAGATAATCTGATAGAAAATTGTTGGTTACAGAATCGTTACGTGTGTATGCACCTTTAAGGGGCCTATCCATTAACAGATCTTTCTCTACGATGAAAGACAAAAGATATATCCCTTGAAAATTCCTGGGGCTGCGGTGACAAATATCTGTCATTTACATGACAGATTTTTACGAACGATATTGCATGACATCATTCAGGTAGTGGATTTTTTTAATGTTTTATTAAAAAGTGAAAGTTAGATTTAGGATTGTTTAGTTTGTCCCATTACTTTTGGCCCCTTAAAAAGTGGGAGGCACATATAGAAACCATTGTAATTCCTACACCGTTCACCTGATTTGGATGTAATTACCCTCAAATTAAATCTGAAAGTCTGCGGTTAAAGCATATCTTGTTTGTTTCATTTCAAAGCCATTGTGGTGGTGAATAGAGGCCAAAATATGAAAATTCTGTCAATGTCCCAATATTTATGCACCTGACTGTATATGCAAATGTAAAATTTTAGGAACTCTGATGTGCTTAGGCCAGTTGTTTTCTAACTCTGTCCTCAGGACCCCACACAGTTCACGTTTTGCAGGTCTCCCAGCAGGAGCACATGTGTAGTCATTACTCACTGACACATTTTAAAATATCCACAGGTGGAGCTAATGATTTCACTTGTGATTCTGTGAGGAGACCTATAAAACATGCACTGTTTGGGGTCCTGAGGACCAAGTTTGAGAACTTGTGGCTAAAGGCCCCCATACATCAGCAATCGATTTGGCAATTCTGCATTTGCAATCGATTGTGTATAAATATCTGCAATGTATGGGCTTCACAGATTGCAACCAAAAAGTGATTGGAATTGTTAAATCAGATTGTCCAACATGTTGGATTTCACAGATGGATTGGGGCTCTAGATTGCTAGTGTATGGACATGATCAGCAGATTTGCAGACCGTTACTAGTAAAATGATGGGCCTTTCAAGATTGGCAGATCTGTTTTTGCTGCAATCGATCTGCAAATCACTGAAAAAGATCTGTAATGTATGGACGCAGATTGCTAGATTGGGAAATCCTAAAATGGGTCAACAACAAATTGTTCAATTGTGGTTTGCAGATTGCTGATGTATGGGGGCCTTTAGGCTGATCACACTTGCAATTGAGACATGCATTCAGCCTTTAATAGGTGCAAAACTATTTGATTTTTTTTTGTTGGTTTGCAGACCTAGAGCCGTATCCAATTTGAGCCGAGCCGCGTTAAGTTAACGCGACCCGGACTTAACGCCGGCTTTGCCTGTTTTGTAGGCGTTAAAGTATCGCGCGAGTGCACACTTTACCCCGTATTCAATTTCAAAGTACACTTAAACGGCACCCGGCGATACTGTAACAAGTGGAAAGTATTGTCATTTTTGGGGAAATCAGCCTGTCACCCCCCAAATGATGCTCTGACATGGGGGTTCACTATGGTACCCCCCGATTTGGCTTGATGAATGTATTTGGTGTTTTTAAATGGGCTCAATAGCTGCTAAATAGTGTTTTTCTATACCTGATGCAGAATAGTATTTAGTATTTTTTCCAGAAAATCTTATCCCAGCAAATTTGGGGTACTTGAAAATGGGGTCAGCATATTTAAAGTTGAAAAAGTGAAGTTGAAAAAATCCACCTGCCGCAAACACCTGCAATAAAAAAAACACCTGGGGCATACTTATGGACCCCCCAGAGTCAAGTTCGCTAGTTTTTAACTTTGCACCCCAACATTTTTTTTTTTTTTGCCCCCTTTTTCAAAGTAAATTTTTGGGGTGTCTTTAAGTTTTTTTTTAAGAAAATTTTTTGACGCAGATTACCTTTGGGGGACTGTCTGAAGGCTGCATGGGGGTTCCCGAAACGTTGCACCCCAAACCCCCAATTCTGCACTTCTTTCCGCCTGCCATTCATAGGCGATACTTTACCGCCTATTACATTGCATTGACTTTCCGCCTAGGCGGAAAGTCTTTCAAATTGAATACGGGGTAAAACCAAAACAGGTGATAATGACGTCATCGGCGGTAACTTAACGCGGATCCGGACTTGACGCTTCAAATTGAATACAGGCCCAAATGGGCAGATCACAGGAGGCTTATGCTAGTCGATTCAATTTTCTTTCACGCTTAATTTAGTACAAATCTGATTATAATGTTTGTAGAACTGGACAATTGTTTCATATGTACTCATATTAGAACTTGGTAACCTGGTTGTTATAGACTAAATTGGGTCCCATTCGTGAGGATATGCTGAGGTTGTGCTAGACGGGTTCCTTAAATGCTAATGATTTTCTAGGAAGAAAAGTACCAGCGTTCATGCTTGATTGCATTTGTGCTGACACATTGTAGTGATGATCTACCCTTATCACAGTTTAAACAGTGCTGTTGCTTGCAAGATTTTCTCAATTTACTTGCTTAGCATATCCGATTTCCATTAATTTCACTATGGGTCTGAAGCAGTGGTAGATACAGTGTTGATGTTTACACAGTTGAGTGATAATTTGCTACTGCATATGCTCAAAGTCCGATAAGCCCTACTGCCGAGGGTCTACTACACCGAAGATGCTTGTAGTAGATCCCCAGATACTAGCTTAATGTAAGCCACTAAGAAGAGTGCCTTTAGGGGTTTGCTTGGGAAACTCTTATGGGGCATACACACTAGACCAGGGGTGGCCAACCAGTCAGAGGCAAAGAGCCAAAAAATATCTGTGGTCAAGTCGAAGAGCCGATCGCATGCGCTGTCACAAGGCCACGCCCCATATTGGTATGACATTCGCTGGAGCATGACCTTGTGTCACACCCCCGTTTTTAGTCACGCTGGCAGCGAGCCCAGCACATTGAAAATATACAATTTACATAAACTTCCCAATATAATTTTTTCACTGTTGAAGTGAAAGGAAAAGCCAGAGCAATATAGAAAACATTGAAATAGCCACGTTCACATAAAATACACGGAAACAAGCCAGATCCACATAAAATGCATTTAAAATACACATCCATATAAAATACATATTGAAATCCAGAACCACATACAAATACATTGAGAAAGCCAGTGCCCATTATGCTGTGCCACCTGTAGTTGTGCCCCATATGCATTGCCCCCCTGTAGTTGTGTCCATTAAGCAATACCCCTAGTAGTTGTGGCCCTTTTGCAATGCCCCCTGTAGCTGTGCCCATTATGCAATGCTCTCAGTAGTTGTGCCCAACATTCAATGCCCCCTGTAGCTGTGGCCCTTCTGCAATGCCCCTGTAGCTGTGCCCATTATGCAATGTCCCAGTATTTGTCCCCTTATGCAGTTCCCTCTGTATTTGTGCCCCTTATGCAGTGCCCCTGTATTTGTGCCCTTTATGCAGTGTTCCCGTGTATTGTGCCGCCTAAAGTAGTTCCCCCTGCATTTGTGCCCCCTTAAGCAGTGCCCACTGTATTTGTGCCCCCAGCCCAGTACTTACCTGAATACGCTGGCTCCCGCTGTCTCTCTCTGACTGGATCTAACTAGATCCAGCAGGCGTGCAGGGCAGGCTCCTCACATCGCAGGTGACGTCATGACGTCACCTGCGCAGTGCATCACTGGGAACGCTGACCTCGATAAAGAAGCGATAAGAGGCTTCCTTTAGTACCAGTGGGGGAATCCGCATTTTAGAAACAAAGGAGCCGCATGCGGCTCGAGAGCCACGGGTTGGTCACCCCTGCACTAGATGATAAAAGTTAACACTATCGTTCAACGATATATCGTTCACTGTGTATGCACCAAACGACCAATGATGCGCGCTCCCGCGGGGCGTTAACTATGTTTGCTGTTGTACAAACATGCAGGCCAGTCTAACGATATCGTCAGAAAGTGCCTGTTCAAGAATGTGGCAGGATGACGTCACTGAACGATATCGTTAAGTGTGTACATCCAATTTCTACTTCAGGGTCCATAGGGGTTCCCCAGGGTTGACGGATCGGTATGATTTACCGCCGGGCATGGGTCCGGCGGTAAATCATACAGATTCCGTCAACCCCGGGTTGGAATCCCGACAGCGGCATCCCGGCAGAGGAGGAAATCCCGATCGTCAAAGGTAAGTATATACTAATCTATTTCTACCCCCTAACCCTCCATTAGGGGTGCCTAACCCTAACCTTCCCCCCAGTGCCTAAACCTAACCCCCCCTTCCCCGCCGTCTAACCCTAAGTTCCCTGGGGGGGTGCCCAACCACAAGTCCCCCCGGGGGGTGCTTAACGCTAACCCCCCGCTTCCCCTAGACTAAACCTAACCTCCCGGGGGGTGCCTAACCCTAAGTCCCCCCCCCCCCCCCCAGGGCTATCCGTGCCCAACGTCCCTTCGATCGGGATGCCGGGCGTCTGGCTCCTGGCGTATGTCTAATGACAGGCGTCGGCATATCGACACCTGTCTTTAGACCCTTGCCGGGATATGACAGACGGGAAGCAGGCTGTCGGGATTTGGTCCGCCGGCTTCCCGACTGCATACCGGGTTGACCTTGGGGGTATAGGTTGGGAACCAAATCCGGGCACCACGCAGTTAAAGCTTTCAGCTCCCAGGATACACTGTAACCCCGCCCCCAAGCCAGAGGCATCTCAGTTTTAGTTGGTGCCCTGCCGGAGTCGGGTCATCCTTGGCGCAGGGGGTCAAGCTTAAATTTTATTTTAAGAGAGTTAATTTATTATTTTATTTTTTACTACTCTTCAGAGCGGCAGCATCAGACTGTCCATTGGACGTCCAAGCTGCCGCTCCTGCACTCCGCCAGCGCTGTGACGCCAGTACAGATCTGGAGATCGCAGCGGGATCCCAGAGTCTGTACTAGCTGGACTCTGGCCGAATCCCTGGGTTGCTGCCGGATCGACGGGGACAGGTAAGTCGCGTGGTCACCACTTGCGGTGACCCGCGTGTGCATGCAGCCTTATGCTTCCGGTCTCTGGGGACAGACCGGAGACGCTAGCGGTGGTGGCGGGCTCCCCCTCCATAGAGGCATACCCCGCGGGTCCACTAGACCACCAGGGATTATAGCGGCAGCAGGAGCCGGCATCCCAGGGGTTAATTGCTAGCCAGGGGAGGCAGCCTTCCCTGTCTAGCGGCTCCTCCCCTCACTCAGCGCACCTTTCCAGCGCATGGTCCGGCGTCCTTGAGCTACTTCCTCCGTGGGCCACGCTTCCTCTGAGGTCTCCAGGTGGCCATTTTCCTCTATGGTGCAGCAGATCTCCTAGGATGTCAGTGAGTCCAGTCCTCCTGCGTACCTCACCGTTTAGGTCAGTGTATACAGCGCTATAGCCTTCCCAGACACTGAATCTGGGCAGTTGAATGTAGCGACATTTGCAGTATATTATATGTAATGTTTATGTGTGTAGTGTTCATTCTAGCACCCTACACATGTCACAACCAGTGCAGCTCCTCTTTCCTGCCTGAGGTGTCGCTCTGGTGCTACTGACGTACTCAGCTGATGCAACAAACTGCTGAGCTACAGACCAGAGTGTGCTAGAAGCACCACAGCACAGAGCGACACTCCAGGCAGGAAAGAGAAACTGCACAGGTTGTGCCAGGTTCAGGGTGCTAGAATGAACACTGTGTGTGTGTGTGTGTGTGTGTGTGTGTGTGTGTGTGTGTGTGTTTATATATATATATATATATATATCTGCATTGTATGTGACTTATGCTAGTGCTGACTGTGCTTTTTCTCTCACCAGTCGGTGTATACAGTCTGGTCCATAAATATTGGGACATTGACAGATTTTTCAGATTTTGCCCTCTATTCACCACCACAATGGTTTTGAAATGAAACAAACAAGATGTGCTTTAACTGCAGACCACAAGATGCAAACCATTGGTGAGCCACAAAAACAGGAAGACCAGATTAGAGTTTGCCAAACAACATCTAAAAAAGCCATTACAGTTCTGGAACAACATCCTATAGACAGATGAGACAAAGATCAACTTGTACCAGAGTGATGGGAAGAGAAGGAAAGGAACTGCTCATGATCCAAAACATACCACCTCATCAGTGAAGCATAGTGGTGGTAGTGTCATGGCGTGGGTATGTATGGCTGCCAATGGAACTGGTTCCCTTGTATTTATTGATGATGTGACTGCTGACAAAAGCAGCAGAATGAATTCTGAAGTGTTTCGGGCAATATTATATGCTCATATTCAGTCAAATGCTTCAGAACTCATTGGACGGTGCTTCACAGTGCAGATGGACAATGACCCGAAGCATTCCTGCAAAAGCAACCAAAGAGTTTTTTAAGGCTAACAAGTGGAATGTTATGCAATGGCCAAGTCAATCCCCTGACCTGAATCCGATTGAGCATGCATTTCACTTGATGAAGACAAAACTGAAGGGAAAATGCCCCAAGAACAAGCAGGAACTGAAGACATTTGCAGTAGAGGCCTGGCAGAGCATCACCAGGGATGAAACCCAGCGTCTGGTGATGTCTATGGTTCCAGACTTCAGGCTGTAATTGCCTGCAAAGGATTTGCAACAAAGTATTAAAAAGTGAATGTTAGATTTAGGATTGTTTAGTTTGTCCCATTACTTTTGGCCCCTTAAAAATTGGGAGGCACATATAGAAACCATTGTAATTCCTACACCGTTCACCTGATTTGGATGTAATTACCCTCAAATTAAATCTGAAAGTCTGCAGTTAAATCACATCTTGTTTGTTTCATTTCAAAGCCATTGTGGTGGTGAATAGAGGCCAAAATCTGAAAATTCTGTCAATGTCCCAATATTTATGGACCTGACTGTATATATCCCTTTTCTTTCCAATCTGCCCTAATACAGGTGTACCTAGGGTGGGTCTGAGACCTCACATATACTGTATATAATTATCAATATTTGTGAGGTTGGTCACATACTGTTGCGCGGCACGTTCCCATATTTTAGATGGAACTGTGTGTTGCATACGCTGATAATGGGTCCCTGAAGCTAATCTTTGCGCCAGTCAGGACCAGTATAGCACTGCTTGAAATTTCCACAATGATTGTTGGTCAGAATGTCTGGCCATGAAATAGACCATGATATTGCACCCATTTTTGCTATCCTGCAAGTCATGTGCTGCAGATGTGAGTACGGAAGATTTGACTCAGGAAGGGTTATGTCTAAAGTGCTTACAGGACCCTTTGGGCAGTTTGTTTTCTTAAGATCCAGGCCTCCATTGCGGATCGCCTGGTGGCCCCCATAGTTATAACCGACTTGGCATTACCTCAACATGCAGGGTATCTCGCAGTTCTTGCAGTTTACCCCTTTGACAGACTATTGCTCCCTACCAGGGTTTTTTCACAGTACATGAATTTCCCTCAGGTACCGCATCAGTCTGTCATTTCCCTATCAGGCCACCCTGGGTGGATGTCGTTTCTACAAAACGCAAGATGGCGTAATACACGCCCTGTGGTTACTTCCCAGTCTGCACTGCTGTCTAACCCAGATCGTCAGCTAATGGAGTACTGGATAATATTTCGGATTCCTATCCCTTTCACAGGAGGGGGAGCCTAGAACAAGTATTGTGATCCCTGCTTGGGTGCTGGCGATCAAGTCCATCCTAGTTCTAGAGGATGTTGAACCTGCACCTAAAAAATCACCCTCAGTTTAAGCATTAAAGTGTTTTCGGCTGTTTTCCCCCTGACAGCGGGTGGATCACATGGCGGTTGTCTGGCAAACACCAGATTGGAGGTATCACAAAGAGTTTGGCCTCATGCTACTCATTCCCTGAAGGTCATTGCTGGTAATAGGGATCACCTCCTGGGGTGGATTCTCATGTTCCTCGTCTCATTAAGAGCGCTACTACATCTCCTATCCCTGCTCTGATGGATGCTACGGATACGTAGGTGGTAGCTTTGCCTGAAATCAATATACTCACTTTCAGGGGCTGTTGCCTGTCCAACCATGGCTAAATGCTATTGAGAGATGGGCTGATGCATTTGTTTTGCCTCAAAAACTTCTGGGAATCAGATGTCTCTTGCTGCTCACATTCAAGATGCAGTTTTTATATGTTGGAGTAACAACTTTGGATACCTGTCTCCTAACGTTCAGGGTTTCGGCCGTGACTGTATCTGCCCACCATACCCTATGGCTGCGCTCCTGAAAGGCAGAGGTGGACTCCAACATAGGCTTTAAAATGGATTACCCTATAATGGGGAGATCTTGTTTGGCCCTGACCTTGACAAGATTTGAGCAACGTTGGCAGTATCACAAACGACATTTCCACCTTCAGCTACAAGGCCTCGGACTACATCTGTTTAGTCCTTTTGTCCTCAGGGAAAGCCTAAAGTCCATTTTTTTCTTAGACTGTCTGCCTCCACGAGGGCCGCCATACCTGGAACCAAGCAGACCTGGACTGCCCTGCTTCTAAACCTGAGGATACATCTTCCGCCTGACGGAACAGGCCTTCATCTGGGGGATCCCAGAGTGAGATACCGACTTATTCAGTTCGCCCAGTGCTGGTGTTAGGTCACCACGGATGCTTGGGTAAGAGTTAGTCTCTCATGAGTACACCCTTTTATTGCTCAGACGACCTCCCCACATGTTTTGCTACATAGGCCCTTCTTCAGACCCGAACAAGGCCTTACAAATCCAGAAAGTTGGATTTGCGGTAAGCGGGGGTAATTATGCCAGCCCCACTATCTCAGCGTGGGACTGGTTATTCTACTTTCTTTCTGATGCAAAGGCCGAATGGTTCTCATTGGCCTATCCTCTGTCCTGAAATTCCTGAACCAATTCGTAAAAGGTGCCTAGGTTCAAGAGGGAACCTATACGCTCCATCATCTGAGCTATGGAACCTGGAGACTTTATGGTATCGCTGAATATTCAGGACACGTACCTATAGAGCCCTCTCATCAGCGTTAGCTCAGGTTTGTTCTGTCACAGCAACACTTCCAATTTTCGGGCTCTGCCCTTTGGACTGTCCACAGCCCCACCGCGGTTTACCAGATATATGGCTTTTATGACAGCCCATCTGTTCAGTGTATCCGACTGCTACAGTATCTGGATGGGCCTCCTGCTCTTAGCAGGATCACCAAGGTACTTTAAAGCCATTTCAAGTTAACCACTGCTTTCCTTCACAAGCACAAATGGTTAATCAACTGGGAAAAAGTCCTCCCTGAATCCCTCACAGGGTACGATTCATCTGGGAGCCCTGCTAGATTCTCAAAATCGGAGAATGTTTCTGACGTCAGACGAGATCTTCACTCTTCATCTACTAGTGCGCGGATGTCTCCCCAGTTGACAAGTGTCATTACACTCTGTAATACGGGTTCTGGAATCTAGGGTGTCTACCTTCGGAAGGGTGGAATATGCTCAGTTCCATTTCAGGCTTTGCACAAACTGATCCTCTCCAGATGGAACGGGTTTCTCCATCGGATCACTGTTCAGACGATGATGCTCTCTCCGAAGGTGCGTCTGTCTCTATCTGGTTGGCTATGGCCATCTCATCTAGGGTAATCCTTACTACGGACGCCAGTCTCTTGGGCGCAGTGACTGGTCCGTATTCCTTTCGGGGCAGTTGGACGTCTGTCGCTTCCGCCCTGCCACTCAACTTAATGCATCTTCAAGCTGTCTTGGGCCCTCGCTCTGGCCTAACACATACTTCACGGTGAACCTGTAAATGTTCAGTCCTATAATGTCACAACAGTGGCTTACATCTAGGAGACAATCGTAGTTGGGCAGCAATGACGGAAGTGTCACACATTCTGACACAGACCAAGGGTCTCCTCCCGGCCATCTCTGCAGTGTTCAGTCTGGGAGTTCTCCATTGGGAAGCGGACTTCCTTAGCTGTCATGACGTGCATTCTGGGGACTAGTCTTTTCTCCAAGAGAGGTTTCAACTTCTAGTGAGCAGAGGGGGCCTCCCAGAGGTGGTCCTCATGGCCTCCTTACTCTATCACACACTGCCGGAGTTAGGTTCCAGTCCTAAAGGTACTGAAGAAACCTTCGGTGACACATTGTCAGTGAAGTGGTCCTTCAAATTTGTGTACCTGTTTCCTCCGGTCTCCCTTCTTCCTCAAGTTCTTCGGAAGTTCAATCAAGACGGAGGTAACTGTCCTGCTGGTGGCTCCAGATTGACTCAGACGTCACTTGTACTTAGATTTTCGGAGTCTCTCCATCGACACTCCGTTCCTGCTGCCTCAAATATCCGGACCTGTTGTCTCAGGGTCCTTGCCTTTCCCTGGACCTGGATCGTTTGTCTCTGACTGCGTCCCTAGTGTGGTCCTAAGGCTTCTCGGGCTCTGTCATCATCGGGATGTTTATAGCGTGTAGGCCGGCTTTTGCTGCAATCTACCTCTGAATGTGGTATACATAATTCTTATGGTATCTTACCTGTAGCTATGATCCTCAGGTGTGTATGATTTCCAGATGTTCTGGCAGTCCTTCCAGCTGGCTTCGGTCTAGCCCTCCGCCTGGCCTCCCTGAAAGTGCAGGTCTCTACACTGTAAGGATGGTTCATATGTGGAATTGCTCCGCTCTCTGGTATACAAATTTTCCTTTCAGGGTGTTTTCTGTATTCTACCTCCCTTTATCCCCTCCCCTAGGCGCTCCTT
Organism: Taudactylus pleione; assembly: GCA_031769625.1. Lineage (NCBI taxonomy): Eukaryota > Metazoa > Chordata > Amphibia > Anura > Myobatrachidae > Taudactylus > Taudactylus pleione. The sequence continues at coordinate 8,699,561 of JAUIMM010000052.1, read as the reverse complement.
GGGATTTGGCAGTGGCTCTTCATGCTCGCCTGGGGCCTTCATGTGAACCACTGGTTTGGATAGCCCTTACGTATTTTATGACTTAGACTCTTTCTTATGGCGTTTGCATCTGCCAGGAGAGTGTCGGAATTGTTCTCATGGGGCTCCCTCTTCTGGATATTTCACTAAGACAGGGCTGTGGGTCGAACTTGCCCTGTGTTTCTTCCTAAAGTGGTTTTTGAGTTCCATATTCTACAGGAGCTTATTGTACCGACTTTTAGTCTCCAGTCTTATCGGCTGGGGTGGTCTCTGACTGTGGTCCGGCCTCTCAGGATTTACGTGGTCCGTTCAAGTTCCTTGAGGAAATCTGACTCCTTATTTATAGTCTATGGATTTCTGGATTTCACAGGAAAGAATGGCCGGCCAATAAACAAATATTGGCTTGGTGGCTTTGTATACCTATCTCAGGGGCCTACACATAGGAAGGCCTTTCTGATTCTGTTTGATGCTTATTCTACTCGGGCTGTGGGCCCCTCGTGGACGGCTCCTTGTGGCGACTAGGCTGTTCTGTCTTGCAAGGTGGCCACTTGGTCTTCTGTGTAGACCTTTTCTAAATTCTATGCATTGGTTTCCTTTGCCTCTCAGGATGCTTCCTTTGGGCAACGGATTCTTCTCTCAGCACAGGAGCGTCTCCACCCTTATAAGGACTGCTTTTTGACATCCCCAAGGTCAACCCTGTGGACCCTGAAGTAGAAAACGAGAGATATGGTAAGAACTTACCTTTGTTATCTCTGTTTCTACGAAGTCCATAGGGTCCACATGGAGCCCACCCTGACGCACCTGGCTTCATATGGGCTGTGTTACTGGTCACCGGTTTCCCGTCTCCTTCTCTGTGAGTTTGGTTCTTGAGTGTTCCAGTCTTTTCTCTTTCTTTCCTCCTCCGGCCTTTGGCCTTTACAAACTGAGGTGCCTCTATCTTGGGGGTGGGGTTATAGGGAGAGCGGACCCAGTGCATCCTGGGAGCTGAAAGCTTTAACTGCGTGCTGCCCGGATTTGGTTCCCAACCTATACCCCCAAGGTCAACCATGTGGACCCTATGGACTTCGTAGAAACCGAGATAACAAAGGTAAGTTCTTACCATATCTCTTGTTATCCTTCACCAATATCGCTCAGCACATCGTCTAGTGTGTATGAGCCTTAACTTATAATTAGGGTAGTAAATTACTTTTCCCACCGCTTCAACAGTAATTCGACATTGTCCATTAAGGACACCTTAGGTAGTCAAAGTTAGAATAGTATTTATTGAATAAAGTATCCTCCTGATAAAGGGTCTTTCAGTACAGAATCAACAAGTGTATTTTATTTTAAACCCTAAGGCATAGTATATTTTGTATACACCCTATTTTAAATGTTCTTTATAATTTTATTTCTAAACTCAAAAATGCCCTCATTACTCCCCCAAACTTAACGTAATTAATTGATTTCTAGTTACCTGTACTATGAGACCTAGTCTCTGTGGTTTATATTATATAACCTCCTCCTTTCTCCCTCAACCATTAATCCGGTAATTGGCACACACAGTACCCTTTTCTCCTCATTCATTTACATGCACACACATAATTGCTTTGGTGTAACCCCTAATCCTGTAATTGGCGCACACAGTACCCTTTTCCCCTCATTCATTTACATGCACACACATAATTGCTTTGGTGTCTCCAGAGATTACCTGACAAATAGCCTCATACATAAAGTGGAATGCCGTTGTCTGTCTAGCTCTCATTTGTGTTACCATTATTTTAGACAATCTATTCAGTGCGAATAGGACACTTGATAAAACCATCCAGACGGGATTCCAGCTGTTAATAGCTGTCAATTGTTTCCATGCATGTGTCCAAAAAGAACTTCTACATCACTCACAGAGCCTTGTCCATAAGGAAGCTGGAAGCCATTTGAAATGTAGGGACATCTGCACAAAGTCCTCACATTATAGCAAGAGGCATAAACATGTAATCCAATCTATTTAGCAGAAGATAACCGAGATAGGTGGTATTTCACATCCTTAGATAGCTGACATCCAAGCACACAGCTGTAACCGGCTTCTCTGCCTACCGAGGGACCACTTCATTAGAGCCAAAGTAATCTGTCATTCCAGTTCTTCATTTGTGTATACCCCCTTCCCCCAATCATATTGTAGGAAGAACTGCATACATGATTAATACATAAAGATTACTGCAGTTACTCATTAGAAGAATCTATCAGAATATAATGTATAATATACATGTTGAGTCTCCCATATCCAAAATGCTTGGGACCAGGGGTATTTTGGATAACGGAATATTCCGTATTTTGGAATATTTGCATTTCATAATTAAATATCTTGGGAATAGGACCCCAATATACACACATAATGCATGTATGTGTTATATATACCTTATACTCACAGCCTGCAGGTCATTTTATACAATATTTTTAATAATTTTGTGGTTTAAGCAAAGTTTGTGTACATACATGAAATTCATTTATGTTTCATATACACCTTATACACACAGCCTGAAGGTTATTTTATACTGTATTTTTAATAATTTGTCCCTTAGACAAAGTTTGTGTACATTAAACCATCAAAAATCAAAGGTTTCATTATCTCAGTCATGCCAAAATTATTCCGTATTTCGGAATATTTGGATATGGGAGACTCAACCTGTACATAATATATTATGTATGCTATATACAGTACTGTGCAAAAGTTTTCGGCAGGTGTGGAGAAAATGGTGCAAAGTAAAAATGCTTTCAAAAATAGAAGTGTTAATAGTTTATTTTTTATCAATTAACAAAATGCAAAGTGAATGAACAGAAGATAAATCAAATCAATATTTGGTGCAACCACCCTTTGCCTTGAAACCAGCATCAATTGTTATAGGTACACTTGCACAAAGTCAGGGATTTTTTTTAGGATCAGTGTTCTCAAATACGTGCTATATCGCGAATTTTACCCACAAACGAAGCCCGGGGACTCACTCTTTCTACTGGCCAATCCCCTGGCTCCTGGTATATGATTGATGTCTCAGGGATTACTATTAAAGGAGCCGTTACGCGCTGTACCTGGGTGTTGGGGTGTAACTCTGCATGAGACATTAGTATTACCAGTCTGTACCTCGCACGTGTCCTCCCACCCTCACCGGGAACACCTGGACATCCACCTGGAATACTCTCTTACCTTGCTGTTGTTGGTCCTCAGCCTCATCTGGGTGTCGTACAGACACGTCCCATAGGTCTCCTCCGTACCGGGCACCTCCGGGTTAGCTGCAGCCTCCGCTCCCGTGAAAGGGGTGCTGTTGGTGAAGGGCCTGGCATCGAACAGGTTGCCTTTCTGGCTGTCTTATCAGCCCCTCGCCGTCCTGCTCTCCTTTCTCCAGCTTGGAGATGTCTCTCTCTGCCGTGGCCGTCTTGCTTTCCCTCCAGCGCCGACTGCAGGTGGTGGAGATGGTGAAGATGTCCTCTAGGAGTAGGGTGCAGCTGCTGGCCAGGACGCCTATGATGATCGGGATAGCGTGAGGAATACTGTGCCCGACCCCCCAGCCCGAAGACTGGTCCCGGCCCGAAGACTGCACCTGATCCTGGAGGCCTACCTGGCCCGAAGACTGCTCCCCGCCCCGGCGGGAACACTCCGGCCCCACCGGGTTGAAGGTATTTGTAAAGAGGGGTAGCGTGGAGGGTGGGGGATGGTGCAGCTGCGGGAATTACTGTTTGATTTCATCATGTCTATGTTCATGCTCCTAGCAGTTCCCTGGAACAGTAGGAGCGGAGGTGCTGTCACGCAGCCTCATGCCGCTGGTCTTGCTTGGCGGCATGCAGCGGTGTAACAGCACCTCCGCTCTTCCTGTTCCAGGGACCTGCTAGGAGCATGAACATCACGCTCTGACAGCGGGTATGTAGGGGAGCCTGAGGTGCTGGGGCCGGGCGCACTTCTCATGTCCCTCCCTAGCTGTATTCACCACTCATGCCTCCTCCTCTGAAAAAACAGAGTGAGGGGGGTAGTTATTGAAGCAGGGAGTAGTGGAGGGATGGGTAATAATGGAGGGGGGGTTGTTATTGATGCAGGGAATAGTGGGGGGTTTGTTAGTGATGCTGGCAGTAGTGGGGGGTTATTAGTGATGCTGGGAGTAGTAAGGGGGGTTGTTAGTGATACTGGGGGGGGTAAGTGATGCTGGGAGTAGTGGGGGGGTTGTTAGTGCTCCTGGTAGTAGTGGGGTTTTTTATTAATGCAGGGAGAAGTGGGGGGGTTGTTAGTGATGCTGGGAGTAATGGGGGGGTAGTTACTGATGCATGGAGTAGTGGGGGGTTGTTAGTGATGCAGAGGGAATGGGGGGTTGATATTGATGCTGGGAGTAGTGGGGGGGTTGTTAGTGATGCTGGGAGTAGTGGGGGGCTTGTTAGTGATACTGGGGGGGTTATTTGTGATGCTGGGAGTAGTGGGGGCGGGGGACCTAATATTTGAGGTAAACCTCCTAAAATGGGTGTTTTCGGGGATTTTACCTCAAATATTTAATAATAAATAGGCCCGTAAAACTTTAGTTGGTTAACACTGGCAGCTCTAATGTTGATTACCAGCACTTGACTCTATTATGGAAAAATGTCTCATTGTACACTAAAGATTAAAAGCTTTAATTTTGATGGGACCCAGAAAAGGTCAGGTAGGACCCCAATTTAGTAAAGCAAGGGGTCCCAGGGACCCACAGTTTTTCTGGCTCACCGCGATTACTGAGGATTATAGTCAGGTGTATAATTAACCAATCATACCAAACAGGTGATAATGGTCATCATTTTCATATGTAGGTTGAAGCACAGTTCATTTACTTTGCATTTTGTTAATCGGTCTGACAGACATTTTATCTGGCCATGTATGCCCAGCATTACATTTGGAAAATCAGGATGCCCTAGTAAGTATGACCCCTAAAAATTGATATAAATAATAGACTTTTAAATGGCGTGATCACATACCAAAGAGGAACTGTAGATGGTAAAGTGCTGTAGATGAAAGATATTTTAGATAGATATATATATATATATATACACAGTACCAGTCAAAAGTTTGGACACGCCTTCTCATTCAATGGTTTTCGTTTTATTTAAATTATTTCAACATAGTAGATCAATACTGAAAACATCAAAACTATGAAAGAACACATATGGAATTATGTTGTAAACAAAGAGTGTTAAATGAATCAAAATATGTTTTACATTTTAGATTCCTCAAAGTAGCCCCCTTTTGCTTGGATGACTGCTTTGCACACTCTTGGCTTTCTCTCAATCAGCTTCATGAGTTAGTCTCCTGGAATGGTTTTCCAACCGTCTTGAAGGAGTTCCCAGAGGTGCTGAGCACTTGTTGGCTGCTTTTCTCTCACTCTGCGGTCCAACTCATCCCAAACCAGCTCAACTGGGTTTAGGTCGGGTGATTGTGGAGCCAGGTCATCTGACGCAGCACTCCATCACTTTCCTTCTTGGTCAAGTAGCCCTTGCATAGCCTGGAGGTGTGTTTGGGATCAGTGTCTTGTTGAAAAAAAAATTATGGTGCCAGTAAGCGCAAGCCAGATGGGATGGCATGGCGCTGCAGAATGCTGTGGTGGCCATGCTGGTTGTGTGCCTTGAATTTTGAATAAATCACAAACAGTGTCACCAGCAAAGCACCCCCACACCATCACACCTCCTCCATGCTTCACAGTGGGAACCACACATGAAGACACCATCCGCTCACCTTCTCTGCCTCTCACAAAGACACGGCGGTTGGAACCAAAAATCTCAAATTTTGACTCATCAGACCAAAGTACAGATGTACACTGGTCTAATGTCAATTCCTTGTGTTTCTTAGCCCAAACAATTCTCTTCTTCTTGTTGTTCATCCTCAGTAGTGCCTTCTTCGCAGCAATACGATCATGAAGGCCTGATTCACGCAGTCTCCTCTGAACAATTGATGTTGAGATTTGTCTGCTACTTGAACTCTGGACCACACCCAGGGATATCAGTTAATAAGCACCTGGAAAAATAAAAAAAGTTTCTTACTTGCTAGGGCACCCTGTTTCTACTTCAGTGTCCATGGGGTATCCACAGGATACCTTGGGTATAGGTGATGACGTCAGGCATCGGGCACCATAGAGTTTTCAGCCTCCCAGGATGCACTAGGATCCCCATCCTATACCCCGCCCCCGAGCCAAGGCATCTCAGTTTCGTTGGGGCCCGGCTCGGAGTCGGATGCACCTGTTTAGCCCCTGAAGTTTTCTACAAGGCAGCTGTGGCTGCACATCTGGAGGTACAGCATGGACAGTCATTCTTGACGTCCATGCTGTCTTCCCTACACCCCCGCCGGTACCAGAACGCCGGTACTGATCGGGGATGCTGGTAGGCATCTGGGGTCATAGCTAGCGGTGACCCCAGATGTTTGGGACCATGGCCGGATTTAAGGGGGACAGTAGGTAAGCAGCGGGGTCCCGCGGTGGGTCCCCGCTGGAACTTGGTCCGGAGTCCCCAGGCAGGGGGCTCCCTGGGGACTGGCTGCAGTGTGGAGCCAGGTTTCGGACCTGCGCTTCCACTACCCCCCTGGGACAGCTGACCGCAGCTGAGCGGTAGCGCTGCGGCGTCCCAGGGGTTAATTGCATGCCAGGGGAGCGCGCCTTCCCTGTACACAGCCGGTGCCTCCCCCGCTGCACACAGCCCTCTCTACACCTGCCGATTGGCCCTGTGGCAGCGCTCCTCCCCCAGGCCGGCCTCCTCTCTGCTCCTCGGTGGCCATCTTTATGGAAGCATGGTGAACGCTGCTGGAAGCTGCTGATCGGTGGCTTCGTGGTCTGGGTCCCCCAGCATACCTCTCCTCCGTTGGAACAGGTCTGTGTATGCAGCGCTGAGTCCTACCAGGCCCTGTGTCTGCGTAGTTGAGGATCAGCGCTGATTAGTGCAGGGATTGATTTCTTTGCATTGTATGTGACTGCTGCTAGCGTCTGCTGCCTGTACTTTCACTTTCTACTGTCAGCCTTTTCACTGTCCTTGCTCTTCTTCTACTAAAGCCTGTGCGGTGATTGCAGGGTGGTTCTCTCACTATACTAACGCGTATCAGTGAGAGGGGTCACATACTTGCCATCATGTCTGAAAGTGATTTTCCTCTCCAGCTTCTGTGTACTACATGTAAGGTACCTATAGCTGAGGGGGAGGGTAGCGCGGAGGGGCTATGTCGGCCGTGTTTTTTATTGACGCGGCCAATTACTGTCACGGCTCCGGTACAGGAACCGCCCTGGGCTTGTTTCGCTAAAGCGCTTACAACCCTAGTGGGCCAGTTAGCGCCGCAACCTGCGTTCCCTCAAATGGGATTGTCCCAGCAGTCAGTGGTGTCGTCACCCATGCAGGGGTTCCCGAGACAACTGATGGTACCCCACAGTCTCCCTATTTCCCCTCCTCAGGTCTTTCAGGAGCCTGCGTGGGTTAATTTTGATAAGTTCTGTGCAGCATTTGTCAGACGTGTTACAAGGGGAGTCTGTTGCGGCCTCACAAGCGGCCGGTGGCGTCTCTGTCCACTCCTTATGAGGATGATGATGGGGACGACCGATGATGGGGAGATTCTGGATCTGTTGGACCAAGAACCTTTCCGTACTAAAGAGTCGGACGCTAAGTCCTAAGGTTTATATTCCTGGCCTTATTCGTGCAGTCCGCACAGCTTTAGTTATTGAGAATGATGAACCTCCGGTATCAAAATCCAAATATGCCTTTTTCAAAGATGTTAAGGGTGATGCCACAGTGTTTCCTCTTTCGGGTCAATTGGTGGACCACTTGGAGGAAGTGTGGAAACATCCTGGCAGACTGTATCAGCCTCAAAAACGTTTAGCAGTGGCTTATTAGTTTGCGGACAATTATTTTGCTAAGTGGGAATCCCCACCACAGCTGGATTCTCATGTGACACGCCTGGTCCGAAGTGCCACGTTGCCCATGTCCTCCTTAAAGGATGCCACGGACCGTAAGGTGGAAATCTGCCTGAAGTCCGTTTATTTCCTCGTGGGGGGGCAGCCAGGCCGGCTATGGCCATTTGTTGGATCGCCAGAGCTATGGAGCGCTGGGCTGATACTTTGGAGGCGTCTTTCGATTCTGGGATTCGGCCACTTACATTAATGAAGCGGCTTTAGATATCAGTACCCTAACTTCTCGGGTTTCTTCGGCAGCTGTGGTGGCTCGTCGCACCTTATGGTTGTGATCTTGGAAGGCGGACGCTGATTCCAAAAAGGGTTTGGAAGCTTTGCTTTTTAATGGAGAAGTCCTATTTGGTCCGGATCTGGACAAAATTGTAGCCCCGCTGGTGGCAGCCAAATCGGTATGTCTCCCGTCTGCTGCAGTTCCTTCAAGTTCAGGTACGTCGGCCTTACAGGGCCCAGGGTAGGCCTAAAGCACAGTCCTTTCCCCGTCAGGCTGGCCCCAAAAAATCGTCCAAGCCCCGGAAGCAGACCTGGAGTACCAGACGTCCGGCCCCTAAGTCCGATGACAAACCTGCGGCCTGACGGTCCGGGCCTCCCTTTGGGGGATCCCAGAGTGGGAGGCCGCCTGCTACGGTTCGCCCAGTGTTGGTCGGTAACCACGACAGACAGTTGGGTTCACGAGGTGGTTTCTCACGGGTATGCCCTCTCCTTTCGGCACAGGCCCCCATCCAGATTCTTCACCACGGGTCTTCCATCAGACCGGAACAAAGCCACGGAACTGCAGAAGGTTTTGCACACTATGCTCCAGGCTGGAGTTATAGTGCCTGTTCCTTTCTCCCAGAGGGGCCGGGATTTCTATTCCAATCTGTTTTTGGTGCAGAAACACAATGGGTCGTACTGTCCGATCCTCAACCTAAAAGCACTCAACAAGTCCTTGCGGGTGCCGAGGTTTCGGATGGAGACCCTACGGTCCATCATTCTGGAGCTGGAACCTGGGGATTACATGGGGTCGTTGGACATACAGGACGCTTACCTGCATGTCCCTATTCTTTCGCGCCATCAACAGTTCCTCAGGTTTGCAATCCGCAACGATCACTTCCAGTTCCGGGCGTTACCTTTTGGCCTGGCGACAGCACCACGTGTGTTCACCAAGGTTATGCCGGTCATGGCGGCTTCCCTGCGGCTGCAGGGAGTCCGCATGTTGCCATACCTAGACGACCAACTGTTGGTGGCAGGATCTCTGGAGCTCCTTCTACACCATTTGGATCTGACGATTGCAGTACTGCAACGGCACGGCTGGTTGATAAACTGGCAAAAGTCCACCCTGATCCCGTCTCAGAGCATTCTGCACCTCGGAGCCTTGTTGGACTCCAGTCAGCAGATCTTTGCGACGGGGGAAAAGATCTCTGCCTTGCAGTTGAGGGTGCGCAGTTGTCTGCAGAGTCGCCGTGTGTCTCTTCACTCGGCAATGAGGTTACTGGGCTCCATGGTGTCGTATTCGACATGGTGGAATATGCCCAGTTTCACTCCAGACCTCTGCAGCAATTGATCCTGTCCAAATGGAATGGACTGCCTCAGAGTCTCAAGTCCCAGACGATGGCGCTCACTCCGGAGGTTCGCCTGTCCCTTGCCTGGTGGTTGCAGACGACCCATCTCAACAAGGGTCGTCCGTTTTGGGTGGCGAACTGGATCCTATTGACGGACGTCAGTCTTCGGGGCTGGGGAGCGGTCTCGGGTCCACACTTGTTCCAGGGCAGATGGACTCAGGCGGAAAAGGAGCTTCCGATAAACATCTTGGAACTCCGCGCCGTTTTCAATGCTCTCCAGCAGGCCCATCGGGTTCTCCACGATCATCCCGTGCAGGTCCAGTCGGACAACGCCACCACTGTAGCCTACATAAATCGGCAAGGAGGAACTCTAAGTCGGGCGGCACTCGTAGAGGTGTCCCGCATCCTGATCTGGGCGGAGCGCAATCTCCCGGCTATAACAGTGGTATTCATCCCGGGAGTCCTCAACTGGGAGGCCGACTTTCTCAGTCGCCAGGACGTTCATCCGGGGGAATGGTCTTTGCACCAGGACGTCTTTCAACTTCTGATGGACAGGTGGGGTCTTTCAGAGATCGACCTCATGGCGTCACGGCACAACAACAAATTGCCGGTGTACGGGTCTCGCACAAGAGACGAAAAGGCGTCTCTGGTGGATGCCCTGTCCGTCCAGTGGACGTTCCGGTTTGCCTATTTCTTTCCTCCGTTTTCCCTTCTTCCACGTGTAATCCGTAAATTCAAACAGGAAGGAGGGACGCTCCTGTTGATAGCTCCCGCATGGCCCAGACGGCACTGGTTCTCAGACCTTCAGGGTCTGTCTGTGGACATCCTTCTGCGGTTGCCGCTACGACCGGACCTACTGTCACAGGGTCCTTGTCTTCACCCGGACCTGACTCGGCTGTCTTTGACGGCGTGGCTGTTGAGACGGTGTGTGTGTGTGTGTGTGTGTATGTATGTATATATATATATATATATATATATATATGTATATATATATATATATATATATATATGTATAGAAAGAGAGGAGAGCACTCCATGGTGCAGATAAACATGTTTTTTTATTTAGACACAAAGTTGCTGAGTACACTCGTCGGCACTAATGGTGCCGCCCGTACCTTCAAACAAACTGTGTGGGCTGGTTACCACGTGATGTGTAAAATTAATATACTCGACCGGATTTGTTCAGGCACTGTCCTAGAAGACCGCCGGGCTCACACACCCCGCCGCTGGACACTGCTGAGCAGGCCGCTGCCGGTCGGACCACGTTCGGTTTGGAGGCGTCTGGAGATAGCCGGGGATTCCTACAATGCACGTCACAGAAGCCCCGCCCTAACGCGTTTCGTCAGGAACTTTGTCAGGGGGCTTGGCTCTATACCGTGGCAAGCTCATCATAAAGGCTTCAATAGCCAATCAAAACGGGGGGTGTGCGCTCACACCTGGGCCTTGCCAATCGCTTTTTCCTTTAAAAATAATCACTTGATTAAAAGTCATTTATGTGACAAGAAAATTATACTTGTCCCTTGATAAAAAATAAAACTATTGCGCTTCAAAATTGACTATATGCCAAACTATTAATCTACTTGTTAAAAAACATTGCATACATATAAATACAAAACTTTAGTAAATTGTAACAGTCCAATATCTTAATATTGGATTATATCTAATAAAATACTTTAAAATCTATATAGTTATAATCACATTACTCCGTCATAATTTCTACATGTGGGAACTTCATATATTTATCAGCTGTAGTTTTATTACCCCTGTCAGAAATTTTAAAAGAAGGGACAATCAAAAACGGCAGATATCATCTAGCAATCTCTTATAAACTGTGTAATTTCTATCCTCTCATTTAGGCCGTTCGGTGTTAAGGTATCTAGGGCCAGGATCCAATGGGTTTCCCTTTTCATTAGATAGCTATTTGGATCGCCGTTATAATCCTTGTTATTTATCCTTTCAATCCCCTTGAATTTCAACAGTTCAGGATTGCTTTTGTGGCACTCCTGGAAATGTCTCAGAAGACTGATTCGTAAGTTTATTTTTTATATTACGAGTATGCTCAAGAATACGTATTTTTAAAACACTTAGTTTTACCGATGTATCTGAGACCACAAGGACAGGTGATCATATATACAACATACATTGAATTACAGTTGATAAATCTTTTTATAGGGTGCATATGACTAGAATCTTTACCACAAAAATGTTGGCCCCCGTTCTGCAAGCTTGCAGACCTTGCAACTGCCACATGTGAAGAAACCTTTAATATCTCCAAGGAAGTTCTTACTAGGTCCATCTGGTTTACTGAGCGGATGTAATTTACTTTTAGATACATATGATTTTATATTCTTTGCTCTTTTATAGACCATACTAGGACCATTTGGTAAGTATTTAGCAAGTATTGGATCTAATTTTAAAATATGCCAATTTTTCTTAAGGACTTTCTGAATGACATTAGCCCCATTGTTAGTAACAAAAGGACAGTAAAATTCCTTATCTATATTGTTCTTTATTGTTTCTTTTTCTTTCTTATTCTTATAAACCAATAAATTCTTCCTATCTGTTTCCCTGGCTTTTATTCTAGCTTTTTGAATGGTTTCTTTCGGGTAACCGAAATAAACTTACGAATTAGTCTTCCGAGACATTTCCAGGAGTGTCACAAAAGCAATCCTGAACTGTTGAAATTCAAGGGGATTGAAAGGATAAATAACAAGGATTATAACGGCGATCCAAATAGCTATCTAATGATAAGTGAAACCCATTGTATCCTGGCCCTAGCTACCTTAACACCGAACGCCCTAAATGAGGGGATAGAAATTACCCCGTTTATAAGAGATTGCTAGATAGCATCTGCCGTTTTTGATTGTCCCTTCTTTTAAAATTTCTGACGGGTAATAAAACTACAGGTGTTAAATATATGAAGTTCCCACATTTAGAAATTATGACTGAGTAATATGATTATAACTATATTGATTTTTAAGTATTTTATTAGATATAATCCAATATTAGGATATTGGACTGTTACAATTTACTAAAGTTTTTTATTTATATGTATGCAATGTTTTCTAACAAGTAGATCAATAGTTTGGCATATAGTAAATTTTGAAGCGAAATAGTTTTATTTTTTATCAAGGGACAAGTATAATCATCTTGTCGCATAAATTACTTTTAATCAAGTGATTATTTTTAAAGGAAAAAGCGATTGGCAAGGCCCAGGTGTGAGTGCACACCCCCCGTTTTGATTGGCTATTGAAGCCTTAATGATGAGCTTGCCACGTCACAGAGCCCAGCCCTCTGACGAATTCCATGACAAAACGCGTTAGGGCGGGGCTTCTGTGACGTGCATTGTAGGAATCCCCGGCTATCTCCAGACGCGTCCAAGCCGAACGTGGTCTGACCGGCAGCGGCCTGCTCAGCAGTGTCCAGCGGCGGGGTGTGTGAGCCCGGCGGTCTTCTAGGACAGCGCCTGAACAAATCTGGTAGAGTGTATTAATTTTACACATCACGTGGTAACCAGCCCACACAGTTTGTTTTAAGGTACGGACGGCACCATTATTGCCGACAAGTGTATTCAGCAACTTTGTGTCTAAATAAAAAACCATGTTTATCTGCACCATGGAGAGCTCTCCTCTCTTTCTATACTAACAGATCTTTTGGACTTGGTATCCGGTCATTTCCTTGTGGAGAGCTGCGGTCTGTGAATATAGAGGACCTGGTGTCATTTTAAAGCAACAAGTACTTTACAACCAAATTTGGTTTTTATTTCTTTCTTGCTGGACTCAAGTGAGCTTATTGTTTATTGACTGAGCGCAATTTCTGAAATATATATATATATTATATATACTATATATATATATAATATATATTTATTTATGATAGCCTTGCAAAAGTATTCACCGCCCCTTTGCATTTTTCATATTTTGTTGCCTCATAACCTGGAATTAAAATGGATTGTTTGAAGGTGTGCATCATTTCATTCACAGAACATACCTTTAATTGTGAAGTTGTGTTTTTTTTTTTATATTGTGAATCAAACAACTTTTAGGACAACATAAAAGAAAACTTCAGCGTGCATAACCATTCAGCCCCCCTAAAGTCAGTACTTTGTCGAGCCACTTTTTGCGGCAATTACAGCTGCAAGTCGCTTTGGATAAGTCTCTATGAACTTGCCACATCTTGCCCCTGGGATTTTTGCCCATTCCTCAAGGCAAAACTGCTCCAGCTCCTTCATGTTGGATGGTTTCCGCTTGTGAACAGCAATCTTCAAGTCTGACCACAGATTCTCAATTGGATTGAAATCTGGGCTTTGACTATGCCATTCCAACACATTTAAATGTTTCCCCTTAAACCACTCGAGTGTTGCTTTAGCAGTATGCTTTGGGTCATTGTCCTGCTGGAAGGTGAAACTCCATCCCAGTCTCAAATCACAGGCATACTGAAACAGGTTTTGCTCAAGAATATCCCTGTATTTAGCACCATCCATCTTTCCCTCGATTCAAATCAGTTTCTCAGTCCCTGCTTCTGAAAAACATCCCCACAGCATGATGCTGCCACCACCATGTTTCACTGTGGGGATGGTGTTCTTGGGGTGATGGGATGTGTTGGGTTTGCACCAGACATAGCGTCTTCCTTGGTGGCTGAAAAGTTCAATTTTAGTCTCATCTGACCAGAGCACCTTCCTCCATACATTTGGGGAGTCGCCCACATGTCTTTTGGCAAACTCAATCGTGTCTTCTTATTTTTATCAATAAGTAATGGCTTTTTTCTGGCCACTCTTCCGTTAAGCCCAGCTCTATGTTGTGTACGGCTTATTGTGGTCACATGCACAGATACACCAGTCTCGTAGAGATAGTCATCCACATTTATTTGAGAACTCGACCTTGTGTGTAAACACTTTATATTTACAGTACTCCACTGATAGTTACACAATGTGGATGACTCTTTATCTCCATGTGTGTAATTTTAATACTGCTTTAGTAGCAGATTTTTTCTTTTTTTAATATATGTTAAAAAAAAAAAAATCTCTTCATGGAAAGTATCTTCTATGAATATTTCCTTTGAAATATAAAAAGAATATATCAGAGGTTCCCAAACTTTTTTTGAACCACGGTGCCCTAGAATTTCAGCATTGTTTTCACGGCACCCCTAAGCCAATAGCTTTGTTATTGAAAAATTCAGAAAAGAATGTAGTAAAGTAGTAATGTGAAGTAAATTGTGCTTACCTGTCATCCTTAGGGTCAGTTATGTGGTGGTGGACAGGTTTGTGCTTCTGTTCGTCCACATATTTGCATTAAATTGACCATAAAGAATTTGATTTGATGCTGGACCACCAACCTGAGGCACCCCTGCAAGTGTCCCAAGGCACCCAGTTTGGGAAACACTGGAATATATATATGGGTTGACCTCAGTGGTAAGGCATCTCTGCTGACTCTGTTACAACATAGCTTTGTTGTAGTAAAGGTAAGACCGCCGGAGAGGAAGTGACATCACTTCCGGTGTTTGCGTTCCAGCACTGGAGCGCACGCTGTGTGGATGGTGGTAAAGGTGTTGTGAGGACGCTATGTAAGTGGCCGGCTGGTGTAGGTAAGTTTGACTTCTATGCTTGTGGGACCTGTACTTGCTATTTGTATACATGATTATGAGGCTGTACTGCTTGAAAAAGGTCCATTGGAGGACCGAAATGTCGCTAATATGTGAGCCTGTTATGAGCTGAATATTAAAATAAGCTGCATTTACTGGTGAGTGCCATCCTTTACAGTATATTTATGCTGGTGAACTCCTGGATTTTGGACATACAGCTGATGTACACCCCGCTGCTGTGAATATGGAATTATGTGTGCTGAACTGTGGAACTATATATAGATATATAGATTGAGCCTCCCATATCCAAATATTCCGAAATATGGAATATTTTTAGCATGACTGAGAAAGTGAAACCTTTGCTTTCTGATGGTTCAATGTACACAAACTTTGTTTCAAGCACAAAATTATTAAAATGTAGTTTAAAATTACCTTCAGGCTGTGTGTATAAGGTATCTATGAAACATTAATGAATTTCATGTATCTACACAAACTTTTTTTGATACACAAAATGATTAAAAATATTGTGTAAAATGACCTTCAGGCTGTGTGTATAAGGTGTGTGTGTGTGTGTGTTTAGAACATAAATGCATTCTGCGTTTAGATTTGGGTCCCATTCCCAAGATATTTCTTTATGGTATGCACATATTCCAAACGGAGTATTCCGATATCCAAAATACTCCTGGTCCCAAGCATTTTGGTTATGGGAGACTCAACGTGTGTGTGTGTGTGATAGATATAGATATATATATTATTCTTTTATTATTATTATTCATGCACACAGTGTTTTGCTGTGTTGGTACTTCAGGATGTGTGTAGCATTCAGTTGTTTACAGCACAGCCATCACCGCACTGATTATAAGCGTGTTAATGGTGTCTCTATGCATATAGCAAGCATGTGTAAGAATACTTATTTATACCCGCCAGATGTGTGGGTATAAAAATCTTGTTTAATGTTCAAAATTTCTACATACATCTTCATATACGTTAAGCCAGTTTCTAAAGCCCACTTATGCACCATATTTTTCTCTGTATTATATTTGGATTTAAAACTGTCCTGTAGAGATTCTAATTTATAAATCCATAAGCTTATTACTTGGGTCTAAGTAATACTTTTGAGTTTGAGTGTGCTATCTGAATGAAGATTTGGTACTGAAATATGACTTCTATGGACTATGTGAATGCTCTGCTTGCCTTTTCATAATTTCATTGCTACTATATCTTAATAAAGAGCTTTTCTTAAGAGCATCTGCAGCTGTGTGATAAGACCTGGGCGGTTGTACGCTACAGACGTATGCACAAATTTTTAACAAGCCTTCAGTCTGTCCTGCGTTAACTAGTCTATTAATATATGATCTGACAGCATTGTTTACTGAGGCAGCAAGTCTTTAAATAAAACAAAAAAAAATAAGGATATCATGGTTTAATTAAAATAATGTGCAATTATTTATGACTATGCAACAGCAAAATCTTCATGTGTTTTTTCCCTCTTATCCAGCAGATGGCACTCTAACACTATAACATGCACCTTGTTATAGGGAATTCTATCTAGATTCTTCCAACATTTATCCATACTGCTATATAAAGAAAGCAAGACATATACTTTCTTTGGTTTTAGTAAACTTGCCTTATTTACTCCTATTAATGAACTAAAACTGTGTTGTGGATTTAAGAAGACTCAAGCAAGTGGTAAGCTCCAGTTGTTTTAACTGGCACAACAGTACTCTGTGTTAAAGGTTAAAACGTTTTATCCTTTACCTGTTATTTTTAACCTATACAGCTGCTAGACAGATCTTCACCACATCTTTTATATTCTAGAAATCCAGCACACAGGCATTTACTAGGCTTTATGTTCCTGAAGTTTAGAAACATGTATTGTTTTCTAAAATATGTTTTTTTTTTGTCAGAAGGTTTGAGTATTAGTTGAATGTACAGTATATAGCTGTGTGTGCCTGTGCAACATGGTAGCACAGTAAGCATTGTTGTCTCACAGTGCTGGGGCATTGGGTTTAGTTCTGACTGGGCACTATCTTTGTGCCATTTGTATGTTCTACCTGTATATTTGGTTTGGGTATGATAGCCCAACGGTCAAAATCCCAGTAGTCAAATTACCTGAACTAAAATTCTGACCAGGTCTTAATACTGGAAACCATAATCCTGACACTGACAAAATACCGACGGGGACATGAGCTAGAAATAGACAAAATCCCGTAAATTAAAATAGACAGGTCACTATATCCCAACATGGACAAAATACCAGCATGTCACTATACTGACGTGGACAAAATCCAGACAGGTCACTATACTGACGTGGACAAAATCCAGACAGGTCACTATACTGACGTGGACAAAATCCAGACAGGTCACTATACTGACGTGGACAAAATCCAGACAGGTCACTATACTGACATGGACAAAATCCAGACAGGTCACTATACTGACATGGACAAAATCCAGACAGGTCACTATACTGACATGGACAAAATCCCGGCAGTGTATTTACACTTCATATGGGTGGTAATTGTACAACAAAAGCAAAGATGTGTCCTGATAAACCCATATTTTAGCAGACAGCCTCGATAACTGTGGGTTTGCGACTTGATCGCAGATGGCGTCATTTACTGTGGATATGGATATATGAGGAAACATCTGTAGGTATTTTTTTTTTCTTTTGCTGCACAATTGCATATATGGGGCCCAATGTAATAGGGTGAGAGTTTAGAAAATGTGAGTAAACGCAGACTTTTTAAACTTGCCCAATGCAATACAGTCCGTGAACATGGAAATTCGACCAATGTAATAGTGTGAGGGTTTACTGCTAAACTGTCACATTTTCTAAACTCTCACCCTATTACATTTGGCCCATGGTGTGTAAAAACAGATGTGTCATCTATCCTCAGTACGCCATGCAGTGCAATATAACTGGCATGAGTGAGCCACCAGGTCCTGTGCAACTAGCATTGGCGTCTTTTTTTTTTTTTTTTGCCGAAAATGTGTCTAAGATGCAGTGAAGCTAGGACTCACCAGGAGACTGTGGACCTCATTCAGTGGCGGTCGTTAGTTGCAAGCGGTCGTACTGAATCAGGGCGGCCGCTTGCATCCTGAACGACCGCCTCCTTGTCGATCGCTAAGCTGTGGGTTAACACCCACAGCTCTAGCGACCAACATGGGTGATGGTCGCGATGGTCTTGACCATCGGGGCTTGCGACCAGACCCTAAGGTTGGGTCTGGGCAATCGTAAGCCCCAGGGAGCTTCCTGCTCTGATCGAGCAGGAAGCTCCCCACTGACATCAGCAATGATGCCAGTGGGGCCGCCCCCAAACGGCAAGCGTTCCGGCGGGAATGCCTCCGTTTGGGCAGGCACGCCCCCTGCCCGCCTCCCAATCATTGCAAGCTGTCACTCACCATCGACAGCTCGCCGCATCTGCTGCGAGACCCCTAGTGACGGAGCGTCCGTCGCTAGCTGGGTCACGCGCATGCGCACGTCGGAGCCGGCTCCTTCATGCGCATGCCCAGTGGGGCAACATCGAGTCGGTTGCGAGCGCTCAGTGCTTGCGACCGACTCTGAATGACCCCCTGTGTGCTGATTAAAATATCTGACACTTGTATATCTGTGTACATGTGAGACTGAAAACGGAAATTTGGTGTGATACACAAATGTCACATATCGAATTAACCCGCACAGTCTCCTGGTGTGTCCTTGTCATATCGTGTTGCGACTTAGAGACACTTTTGTCAAAAAAGAGTCCCGGCACTAGCAGACTCTTAGCGGGACCAGGTGCGCGAGAGGGGCTGTTTGGTGCGACTGCACCAAAGACAAGTGAGGACACATCTGTACATTGTCAGGTTTTTGTCCTCCCCAGGATTTTGATTGTCGGTATTTTAACCCTGCCAGGATTTCGAACATGTCAGTATTTTTAATATTCTATATTGTGGTTGTCGGGATTATGTCCGCCAGGATATAGTCAGGTAAGATATTGTCTGCATCCCATATATTTATGTGAAGATAGGGACTGATGTAAATCTTTAAACTTTCTGGAAAGCACTGCATAACATATTGTCGCTATACGAGGTATGTGTATTAAATAATGAGACTGTACTTGTAGAAAATAAATCTCTGCGTGTGTTTAAAAGGGAGTGGGGGACATTGACCTAAAATTATCCCAAATACGGTTTTGCAAGTTTCACCCCTCTCGCACAGATAGTTTGCTGTCACACAGCGTTTGAAGAAGTTGTGTTTTTCCTGTGCGCCATAAAAATGCTTAGTTCAAAGATAGAGCAACGTGTTAATGTTAACATTTTTAGTTAAATTGAACAAAATGACCACCGATTCTTTCCATATTCCATCCAAGACTTGTGGGGCAGATTTTATGTATCATGCACGTGTATTTGTGTGGCACAAAAAAATGTAGTGACGGCCGTGAGGATGTCAATGATGATGAACCTTCCGGAAGGCCTTGCACATCGAAAACAAATGAGAATATGAAAAAAAAATTAGAAAATGTTTGAATTGACGGTTGACTCAGCATCCGAATGATAGCATAAACAAACATAGACAAACTATTACAAAAGTTT
This sequence comes from Taudactylus pleione, assembly GCA_031769625.1. Classification (NCBI taxonomy): domain Eukaryota; kingdom Metazoa; phylum Chordata; class Amphibia; order Anura; family Myobatrachidae; genus Taudactylus; species Taudactylus pleione. The sequence goes on along the minus strand of JAUIMM010000052.1, from coordinate 8,679,931 downwards.
TGCAGCAAAATCTTACCATGACAATCACTGCCGAGCATAAATAAAATCGAAATCAAATTTGTACAGACATTTTGGAACATTTAAGCGGATTTGCATTTTTTTAGATAACGGTATTACCTGTGATCAGGGGTGTCGGAACGATTTTATGTTTTTTGAGAGAAACATAAAATCGTTCCTCCACTTGGGCCTCCCCCACAACAACCCCACTTACCTGTTGCGGTGGAGCTCCGTGGACATGGAACCCTGCCGTGTCCATGGAACTGCACTTCTGCCCTCTTGTGACTTCACATCCGGCTCGGGTCAGGACTGGGGGGGAACAATGGCTGTGAACGATCAGGGGCTGTGCTCTCCTGCATCGCACGCAGGAGGAGGGGGTGTAATGTGCGGTCTTTAACTTGAAGACTGAGAGAAATTGCTAGTCCATGCACTGAAGAACACCATCACCATGAATGAAGACAGCACGTCAAAGCAATTCCAAATTCAAACCCAAGTTAATTGTTTTCTTTGATATCATGGGTGTTATTTTGGTAGACTGGGTACCAGAAGGAACAACAGTGAATCAACATAATTACAAAAATGTTCTAGCAACTTTGTGGGAAAGAATCAGAAGAAAGAGGCCAGAGTTGTGGAAAAATGGTTTTGTCTTCCATCAGGACAGAGCACCAGCCCACACAGCTCTCTGTGACGCAGTTTTTAGCCAGGAAACAGATCACAGTGCTAGAGCACCCTCTATACTCGCCAGACCTAGCACCATGTGACTTATTTCTTTTCCCTCAAGGCAAATCTTTAATTAAGGGCACCCATTTTGCATCAGTTACTGAGGTAAAGAAGAAAACGATGGAGCTGTTGCGACAGCTGATAGATAATGAGCTACAGCACGGCTTTGACCAATGGAAAATAAGAATGTAGTGCTGTGTGGATGCAGTCACATAAAAGAGGAACAGAGGTAAAATGTACTTAATAATTAAACATAAATTATAGCATCAGTCTCTTTATTTAAAAGCCACACCTTCTATAAAGCATCATAAATTTAAACACAATACCTATTGTGGTACATTAGTAACCTGTAAAGCTGGTGGGCAAATCTTTTTACATGTCTTTTTTTCACTTTTCTGTAAATTCAGCTCATAATATTTTACTAGACTTTATTTTCTAGAAGTTTGTCTCTATATATTGCAGCACTAGGGTATGTGTGAGGCTTTGGTCCTGGATCCTTGTAAACAGGATCCACATAGTTCCAATTGGATTATGGATATAGCAAAATAAAGGTATGAAAGACATATATGGAGAGTGGGTAATGCATTTTGAAAAAGGACGTGTCTGAAAGTGGGCCAGTCCTTTGCATTGCTGTGTAAGCTAGTCCAGAATGAAGACTATTGCAGACTGACAGCTTGACTTGGAAGTCAGAAAAGAGTGCTTGCTTCTGGTGATGGCTTTCTTTACACTCCGCTCCACTGCTGTGTTAGACCTGACTCGGTGCTTATACAGATGTGTCCCGGGCTACTTGCCCATGCCGAGCCTCTTTCTCGCACAAATAACACAACTGGAAGCGGCAAAGCTACTTGGCTAGATTGCACTGATACATTTGATTTGCAACATTTGTAAACCTGTGTGTGAATGAGCCTGGATCTATATATGAAGTGCTAGGATGCAGCGACCGCAGCTTTTCCTAACGCCAAGTTCCATTGTGCTTCTTCTGCAGCTTTGTATGTGTTTAAAACGAAATCCTGTGCTGTTAAAGTAGCAGCCCTGGGTCTCTAGTACATTTTCTTGTTTTGTCTGTTTTGTGAACAAGATGCAAAATTTAAAGAAAAGGACTAAATGCTGCACCTCTTGGAGCGGCTCGGTCATGGCAGGCACCTTGTGCCATTTGGCATATTGACGCTAGGTATATGAGGACACATCTGTAGTTCTGGACGTAATGATCTCTCCCTGCCAAATGGGGTTCAAAATACCAGAAACATGCAGAGAAAGTGCCTTCTACATATGTCTAACAATTAAGCAAGGAGACTCCTCTTCCCAACTATAAATCTCTCTGCACATTTTAAATCTGCCCCACCTGCATTTAACATGGTTTTCCAAGGTGCAAATTGCTCTTATTTTTTGTTTGTTTGCTCCTAACTGTATAAGTGTAAGGGGGACGTGGTAAGTATCTTCATCCTTTTAATGTGGTCTGGGTTTTAGAGGGTTTCAAGACATAAGCTAACATGGATGCAAATAATCCATCCTTTTTGTTCTTTTAAAAGTGCTTGAACCGTTCACTTAACTGGCGTGGTCGCAGCGATGGGGCATTTTCTGCCCTCCCCCTGCTGCATGCCTGGGAATAAGATATCCTTTCTGCACAAGTGTAGAATTGATCTTCTGCTGCAGTGGTCTATGAGTGCCTACATAACTGCTGATCTTTTTTTTTTTTTTCTTTAAAATATATAGATATACACTTTTAAAAAAGTTATTGCCTTAATAAAAACTAATTTTTTTTTTACTGTAGTGGTTAATGTGCCCATTTCATATTAGATTGCAAAATGTTATACCCAGCACCACATGATCTCAGACATTTCTTCTATTTATAAACTATGCAATTTGTCTATCTTGCACAATACTTGTGTAGACTTTCATAAGTCTATACTAATATAATAATGTTGTATCTGCCTGTTTCAAATTGGCGCAAAAACTACGGAACTGGTTTTCATGGAGACTGCATCATGTTGTAGCGTGAACTCCTAGAAATAACCTGCACTTTGTCTCATCTCGATCTGTCAAGTTAAAGCTGAGCAATAACAAAAACAAAATGTATTGACCTCATCAATGCAAGAGATAGGTGTGGCACCATGTGCACGGCCAGTAAGGGATGGGGGAAGAGGTGCTTTCAGCCCGCGTTCACGTGGATAGGATAAGCTACATAGCAGTCTGTGCACAGGGCTCACAGTGACATTGGTGTGAGTGGTGGGTGAGTGTGTAGCTGCCACCAGTCTGTATAGCACTGCTGGCCACATGGGCCACTCCCACAACAGGGCCCCTATGCAAAGCAATAAAACTAGAAAACCTCAAATTTTTTTGGGCAGAAGTAATTTCATTGTGGGTGAAGTTGCTGACAACAGCTAGTATATACAATAAATCATATTTTTAATATTGTAAGCTAAATGCAGTATATTTATGACCATAAAGGTATACATAATAGAAAACTGCCAACTGAGAGTGACTTTCTGTGTTGTTGCAGTGTGCAGCTGACTTCTGTGATGCTTGTATATCCCAGGCTTGCTGCTGTGACCCATAGCTATCAGTCTACTTATTTTCTGTTTGCAGGTTAGACAATGAAAACAAAACAAAACAAAAAAAACATTATATATATATATATATATATATATATATATAATATATATATTACATTCTGTCAATGTCCATAAATATTGGGACATTGACAGAACTTTCATATTTTGGCCTCTATTCACCACCACAATGGCTTTGAAATGAAACAAACAAGATGTGATTTAACTGCAGACTTTCAGATTTAATTTGAGGGTAATTACATCCAAATCAGGTGAACGGTGTAGGAATTACAACGGTTTCTATATGTGCCTCCCACTTTTTAAGGGGCCAAAAGTAATGGGACAAACTAAACAATCCTAAATCTAACTTTCACTTTTTAATACTTTGTTGCAAATCCTTTACAGGCAATTACAGCCTGAAGTCTGGAACGCATAGACATCACCAGACGCTGGGTTTCATCCCTGGTGATGCTCTGCCAGGCCTCTACTGCAAATGTCTTCAGTTCCTGCTTGTTCTTGGGGCATTTTCCCTTCAGTTTTGTCTTCATCAAGTGAAATGCATGCTCAATCGGATTCAGGTCAGGGGATTGACTTGGCCATTGCATAACATTCCACTTTTTAGCCTTAAAAAACTCTTTGGTTGCTTTTGCAGTATGCTTCGGGTCATTGTCCATCTGCACTGTGAAGCGCCATCCAATGAATTCTGAAGCATTTGACTGAATATGAGCATATAATATTGCCCGAAACACTTCAGAATTCATTCTGCTGCTTTTGTCAGCAGTCACATCATCAATAAATACAAGGGAACCAGTTCCATTGGCAGCCATACATGCCCACGCCATGACACTACCACCACCATGCTTTACTGATGATGTGGTATGTTTTGGATCATGAGCAGTTCCTTTCCTTCTCTTTTCCCATCACTCTGGTACAAGTTGATCTTTGTCTCATCTGTCCATAGGATGTTGTTCCAGAACTGTAATGGCTTTTTTAGATGTTGTTTGGCAAACTCTAATCCAGTCTTCCTGGTTTTGAGGCTCACCAATGGTTTGCATCTTGTGGTGAACCCTCTATATTCACTCTTGTGAAGTATTCTCTTGATTGTTGACTGTGACACATATACATGTACCTCCTGGAGAGTGTTCTTGATTTGGCCAACTGTTGTGAAGGGCATTTTCTTCACCAGGGAAATAATTCTTTTGTCATCCACCACAGTTGTTTTCCGTGGTCTTCCGGGTCTTTTGGTGTTGCTGAGCTCTCCGGTGCATTCTTTCTTTTTAAGAATGTTCCAAACAGTTGATTTTGGCCACACCTAATGTTTTTGCTAGCTCTCTGATGGGTTTGTTTTGATTTTTCAGCCTAATGATGACTTGCTTCACTGATAGTGACAGCTCTTTGGATCTCATATTGAGAGTTGACAGCAATTGATTCCAAATGCAAATGTCACACACAGAATCAACTCCAGACCTTTTACCTGCTTAATTGATAATGAAATAACGAGGGAATAGCCCACACCTGTCCATGAAATAGCTTTTGAGTTGATAGTCCCATTACTTTTGGCCCCTTAAAAAGTGGGAGGCACATATTGAAACTGTTGTAATTCCTTCACCGTTCACCTGATTTGGATGTAATTACCCTCAAATTAAATCTGAAAGTCTGCAGTTAAAGAACATCTTGTTTGTTTCATTTCAAAACCATCGTGGTGGTGAATAGAGGCCAAAATCAGAAAATTCTGTCAATGTCCCAATATTTATGGACCTGACTGTAATGTAATATAATATATATATATATATATATATCACCACATTTACATCACATCATCATCTTTGTAAATGACCTTATTTCTTCAAGGTGAAATTAGTTTTCCAGTTACTGTATGCTCCATAGTGTGTAAATGTGCAGGGAAGTGACGTTGATGTGAATAATTGAATGTTAATGTTTACACTTGTATTATATAGTGCATCAGACATCATAATGTTTGACTGCCAATTAAGTATAAAGGGAAAGTGAGAGTCTGTAGAGCTATTAATGTTATGAAACATTGGAAGCAGCTATGTATTTATGTTGCTGGAGCACACTAATGGGTAGCTATGGCTGTGATTCCCATGGACAGTGAGCATGATAAACACCTGATGCTGAGTGGTCCCTGTGTAGTTTCAGGATGGTGTGCCTGACATAATACGTGTAGACTTGTTATGTTATAGATGAAATCATCACCTTTTGCTCAATTTTAGTAATACTTTTTTTTTTTTTTTTAAATATACAATATATGTATCCATCATACATTTGGGAGGGGGACTAATGATCTATGAAGAGCCATAGTATGATTTCCCTTGAGACTTATGCAGACTTTGGTTATGCCAAATGTTTAAGGACTCTTGAGATTAAAACAAGGTTGCCTTTTACTAGCTCCATTGAAAAGGGCATACTTTGCAGTGTTACTCTTCACAACTGTTCATTAAAGGGTCACAAAATGATTTTATTTCAATGCATAAGATACATTACAGAACTATTTAATTTGTTTCTCTTACCCATCTTTGTCCCCACTCCTATTTTTTGGTTTCTGGGTAGGTAATGGAAGCTTGAGCATGTCTCTGAGGTACTTTGTCTATACCATTGAGGTTCTTGTGGTTATGCCGACTTTGGGAATAGGGAAAAGCTAGCAATGATTGATATGAATGGTACAATACCTGTACATATGAGAATCCCCAATAAGAGTTCTTTGTTAATATCTAAGTGTAGTTATCTCTTTTGTGTGGTTACAGATTGTGAATACAGATGTGTTCTCATACATCTAGGGGTATATATATTAAAGAGTTTTTAGAAGTGGAGATGTTGCCCATAGCAACCAATCGGATTCTACTTAACGTTTAACTAGCACCTTCTAGTAGATAATAGCTAGAACAGCCGTGGCCAACCTGTGGCTCTCCAGCTGTTGTGAAACTACAAGTCCCAGCATGACCTGCCACAGTTTTAGCATTCCTTAATAGCAAATTTGTTGCAGGGCATGCTGGGAGTTGTAGTGTCACAGCAGCTGGAGAGCCGCAGGTTGGCCAGGCGTGAGCTAGAATCTGGTTGCTATTGGCAACATCTCCACTTCTAAAAACTCTGTTTAGTAAATACTCAACATGGCGTATTGAGCCTAGGGGGTATGAGACACCTGGCGTGAGTGAGCCGCCATGCCCCATGCTACTCAGTTGAAAATGTCACATCCTGGCACGTCAAGAGGGGTTGTTTGGTGCCACTGCAGAAATATGAGGACACATCTGTATGTCCACTTTTAATAGTTTATTTAAATATTGCAGGTTTTTTTTTGTTATATCCCTGTTTCCTTATTCCCTTCTCCCTCAGTCTTGTTTGCTTGTCCATTTGCACTGCTCTGCTCAAAATAGTAAATGTATCAGTGAATTTCCTGATATTGTTTATAACCTAGACAGTCAGGTACTTATTGAATACATTTAGTGAGTATAAAATGCTGTGTTCGGCTCTTGTATGAAACACATTGGGACTGCACTACCTTCATTCCAAATCCGGAATATAGAGAATTCTATAACCCTAAAGATTTATCTCTATAATATTGATAGAAAGACAAGATTTTATATGTAAAGCAGGAAGTGCAAAATGATTGCATCATGCTGCCTCTTTTACAGTTGCTCTTTCTATTTAACAGCAACTCAATAACACCTCTATGAAATAATTATGCCTATGTCCTCCCATCGGGTTCGGTATGAATGACCGCCGGGGGTGCCTAAACCTAGCCTCCCCCCCATCCCCTAGCCTAACCTTAACACTCCCGGAGCGGTGCCTAACCCTAAGTCCACCCCCTGCCGCCCGGCTTACCTTCGTTCGGTATGCCGGGCGTCGTGCTCCCGGTGTAGGGATAATGATAGGCGTAGGGATTTTGACACCTATCAGTAGTCCCCTGTCGGAATTGCACAGTCAGGAAGCCGGCGGTCGGCATTCTGCTTCCTGACTGCATACCCCTCCCACCATGTGTTATTTTGTATATGTTTGAAGTGTCCATCTGGTGGAGGCAGCCTGTTCGTAAAACCGCTTTTTCCATTTGTTTCACCGTGATGGACACATCCCGAAAATCCGCTCTAACACATGAGAAAGTGGTTCACAGCACATGCTGGTGTATTGGTCCGCATGTCCTGATGGTGACTGCGTGTATGTGGTTTGCTGCTGGTGATAATTAGCGTGCACTGGCACCTGCCCAATGCATTAGAATACAAGCCGGTATATTCAACTTTAACATCCAGGTCTGCGCACAGCACACATTTGCATGAACACTCCCTCACTGACCTTTACAATACAGTACTACCTCTTTAGTGTTAAGTGTAGATAGGCAGAAATAAAGAGAACCGCTCAAAGAACTTAACTGCACTATTCTGTATTCTATTGTATTAAGTTACAATTTATTACACAATAATAATCAATATACAGATATGTCCACATCTATCCTCCGTGCGCTACACATAACGCGGGAACTCCATGTGTCTCTGTAGTGCCAAGCTTCTTTTTGTGCAGTTTTTTACCTTCAAATGTGTCTTGCACAGCGATGTGAATAGGGAGCCCAAGCAGCACCTGCTGATTACAATGATATGCAGCATGCCTATATTCTGTCTCCTACTGCTGGTGTATCTGCATGTGTAATGCTGCTTTAGTGCCAGCGGCTGTGACACTGTAACATAGCGTTTCACAAATGTTGTTCAACCACTTATACTGTTGCAATTGCTCTCCTTAGTCTCAGACATTATATTAAAAACAGACTATGTAACTTGTGGTTTGGTACAAAAACCAACACGGAAGTCTGTGCTGTCAATCTCAAATATATCTTGCTTCCCAATGTCTCCCAGAAGGAAGATATTGAAATAGAAAGTCTCTGGCAATCATATACTGTAGAATTCCATTGCACTGTGTGAATAAAAAATAGAAAGGTCTCACCAATGTTTATTTCCGGTGTTGGAACTGGGAAGATGATCTGGGTCTTTGTCAGCATCAGAGACTGTGAACAGGTGATTTGCGCTCTATTGGAGCGTTATGGTAAAATATTTTGTTTCCCCAGCAATCTGTTGCCGCCTCTCGGCCTCTGTGTGGATGCTTGTAAAAGTTACTCTGCTTCAATCTCCGTGTTTATGGGGAGGAAGATGAGCAGTATCAAACAATCCTAGTCCGGCAATCAGGACGGCGGCACTATTCCAGTCTCCGTGCTAAGTAGGAGCTTTGAGCAGCTGCTCCAAGGTGCTGGCCGGTCAGTCAGGATAGCGACTGGATGAGGCTTGGCTTATGTGTAGATGAGCTTAAAATTCATAATACTGTGCTCTACCTGTCCTTGTGTGCACCCATTTTTGGAGCATGTACAGTGCAAGTTCACTTAAGATAACTGTTAAAAATTTAATATGTCCTTTTAAGCACATTGGGGCAATTCAATTAAATACGATGTTGAATAGTGCCGGGAATTAGTTCCTGGAGCTATTCAGTTGTCCCCATTGCACTTAAGTTCAGAAATGCAGGTTATGGTGCCTAATGCCGGGTGTACAATGATGTAAGCACACGCACTGAGCCTGAAACAAGAGGTCTATTGAATAGCTTTGGGAGCGCATTCACTGATTTGATTTGCCCCCAATGAGGTTTACTTGTAGAACTTGAGAATATCTGTGACTCATCTTTGTCGTAATTTAACTGACTGCAGAGAAAAAAATTTCTTCTGATGCCTCCACAAAAATTAACTAAAATAAAATATAGGAAGCCAACTTGTACTTATTAAACGAGCCACAGAAATATCTCTGTTAAAAAGACATTTATTACAAAATATAAGAAAGTATATTATAAACACTTAACTTGCTTGTTAGCTCATATACATAGGACAGTGGTTCTGAAACTTTTTCTAATCACAGCACCCTCGAGTATCAGCATTTTTTCCACGGCACCCCTGGGCCAAAAATCTTAATTACATTTTTGCTGAATTTCTCGATAAGTACATTTGTTCTTATATGTCACACTTTGCTTCAGGTATGTGGTGGTTGACAGGGCTGCGTTTATTTTTTGTCCACATTTTTTTTTTTTTGATTGGCAGCAATTAGCACTGGTTTTGCTTTTTACACTGGCTAAAAATTATTTTATTTGATACTGGATCACCAAGCCGAGGCACCCCAGGGTGCCACGGCACACAGTTTGGGAGCTACTGACATAGTACATAAATGGTTAATACTGGATCCAGGAGCCTCAATTCCCATACGTGGGGCTGGATTCAAAGATGACAATTCCTGGTCACTGTCTGCAGATCAGCATCAGGAAAAGGCAAAGGCTACTGAATCTCCTTTTGTCCTGAACCTGCCAGTGAGCTCCAACCACTTACAATTTCTCATTCAAGCTACTCTATTGGTCAAATACTGATAAGAAAGGTATAACAAACTAAAGCTGGGTACACACTCACAGATACATTGGCCGATCAATTGATCGGCCAATGTATCTGCTGCCCGTCGAGCATTGTGTACCCCGCAATATGTCGGTGAACGTCGGCGTTCACCGACATATCGCATTTGCTGTGCTGCACAGCCGATGGACAGATATGTCTGCAGACCGCCCATACACATACCGGCAGCCACGAAGAGGGGGGCGGAACACGCAGCAAGACACAGATGATGGCCGTTCAGTGTGTATGAATGACCATTATCTGCAGATATATCTGTCAGGTGTGTACCCACCTTAACACATGAGTAAATACCTAAAGCCAACGCCCGGAGTATTTATGGCGTGTCTAGTTTCCACATTCCTGTACCACCTAATGCAATGCCTGACCACCACCTAATGCCTGACACATTCATAAAATCACTGAACAAAACATGGCTTTCAGCAGCAATTTTTGCTGTCCCCATTACACTACTCTACAGTATATGATGTCGCCATGCTAACTTACAAACATGGGTACACCCAATAAAACTGGTGATACTTATAATTATGCCCTTATAATTATCCTTCTAATTAAGCAGTAAGGGGTTCACCAGAAGCAGCCCATGAAACTTTGGGCCTGATTCAGAGTCAAGACCATCGCGACCATCGGGCTTGCGACTGAGACCCTGCGGTAGGGTCTCGCTGCCGCAAGCCCTGGAGTGATTTTGGCTCTATCAGAGCCAAAATCACTCCCACTGGGGCCGGCTTCAGACGGTAGGCGTTCCCATGGGAATGCCTCCGTCTGGCAGCCACGTCCACCAAAGGGGGCATGCTTTCAATCAACATCGACAGCACGCCCCCTTTGGTGCGAGACCCGGAGCAACGGAGAGCCCGTAGCTATCCGGGTCTCGCACATGCGCAAGACGGAGCTCCCTCCGGCATGCGCAGTGGGGCAACATCGACCCGCTTGCGAGCGTCCTGCGCTCGCGAGTGGGTCTGAATGACCCCCTTTGTTTCTGAGCTTTGATATTACATTTTTGTTAATCATTAACTTTACGCATTCGTTTACTTTTAATATATATTCTTTTCTAAGTTTTAAGTTTATAACTTTCCCTTTTTTTGCCATCTGCTTTTAGTTGCTAGCACTTTAATGTACAGTGTTCATTTTTCCATTAGAATTTTTGTCACAAGTCATTTATTTTATGGGACATTTTGGAATCTATGTAGCTGTCTAAGATGGAATTGCCTGCCATAGATGAATAAAATTGGCTTATCCCTGATCACTTTTACTATTCAAACAGGTATTTGTGCCCATCATTTATAAGGTGCCTTTCATGACATCTACCTAAACTGCTATTGAAAATAGAAAGGCGATGAATCATTATGTACATAATCTTGTTTCGTTTTGCAATTGGGATTTATGCAAAGAATCTTAATCTTGTCCTGCATAGGGAAGACTATAATGACTGTGCATTTTCACCAGATAGGCCAGTAAATTTATCACATATATAAGTAAACCTTAATTGTTTCAGGAATCTAATTATCTTAGTAAAATTTTGGCTTTTGGTTGAGATCTAGAAACTATTTTTGCTTGTGTGTAAACTTTGCTGCATTGATTCTTTAGGTCTTCAGTATAAATAGAAATCAGTGGGACAGGGAGAAACATTACTTATTCATGTTTTGTTGTACAAGAGGCAATGATGAGAAAAGTTTAAGACAGCTGTTTTGAATCTGAGATGCCAGCGATTGCTTTGCTTCATTAATAGAAATGTTAGAACATTCACCCCATATTGTATGCTAGGTTCAAATATGGTTCTGTTCTTTCTTTTCACAAGATTTGAAAAATTTCTAGTTTTCGGCAAGATCCTTTAATTCAATGTAACTTTTATTCTGTTATTTGGTTAGTTTTTTTGTATCCTCTTTTTTCTTTGATATAATTGCAGACTGATTAACAAAATAAAGATAGCAAATCTCCATTTGGAAGCATTGAACACAATCTGTCCCATATAAATGTGGAAGCCTCAGAGCTGTTTGTTTGGTGACCAGTGCTACACTATCCTTTGAGCTGGGCACAAATCTGCTTCCCTGAATAAAAAAAAATATTTTACCCTTTTGTTTGAGCCTTCACCAATATACTGCTCCCCTGTCCCTGCTGCTGCGTGGCCTGCATCATTATAAGGAGCAGTGTGTCTGGCAACAAAGTATCAAAAGGGCAGTACGCAAATGGATCCACGCTGAACCAAGCCATGCCACCCGTCCATCTTCTGTAGCACCGTATTTTAATAGCTGCCATAATCTAAACTGACCAATATAAAGACAATGGCAAAAAGTAAAGATTACCCTGCTCAAATAAAGTTACTATCTAAGAGGCAAAAGGAGAAAAGAGGTTGTGGCGCCAACAAAGCTGTATACTATTTGCAAAGTGTAATAACAAGCTGCTTACCAGGAAAGAGGAATGCCAATCCCTTAAAAATAGGGCAAGTAGGAAAGAAAAACAGGTAGCGCTTGATTAAACACTTATAACACCAGAACATACATTTCAAATAACCATTTAATAAAAATACACAAGATACATAATAACTCCCGGGAGTAGGATAAAGATCGAAAAAGTATCCGTACTTGAAAAGTACTATTTAGTGCAGTAGTCAAATATGGGTACAAAAACTTTAGTGTAAAATATGACACATAGGGGGGTATTCAACCCCACGGCTAATTACCGCACTGGACCTATTCAATTAGCGCGGATTACTTTATGCGCAAGTTCCTGCAGTCGGACTATACCTAGCAGCTCATGGAGGTACAAGGTAGTCCGCGGAAAAAAACCCCCACCAAATTGGGCTCGCGTACAAGGAAAAACCACATTGATTCAGAAGTTTCCGCGGAATTAGTGTGTTTCCCGCAGGTGAGTCCCGCGGCTAATTGAATTCCACCCAATGAATGGAAGGATGAGTAGATGAGTCAGATGTCTAATTGCAAGGAAGCACGGAAGCTGAACTTCAAAATAGAATACAGCTAGTTTTTAGTTTTGTTTTTACAAAGCTCTATACAGACCATTATTTAATGATTAGCTAATCATTGTTTGTACATTGACTTGCTATCTAATTCAAATATACCCATATGGAAAGGCATTTTGTGGTCCGCTAGGCTATGGATGGACGGGACAGTGTTGGCCTTCCTTACCTGTTCAGGTTATGCCTAGGATACAGTCTTTGCAATTGAATCTGTATATTGTGACTATACATACGTTGTGCCATGTTGCTTAATTGTATACCCCAAAGTGCCAACAATGAGTAAGCACCTGTGCTAACTGGGCTGGTCAAATATTTATAAGAATGTAACCTTCACTTTGTGCCTTAGTGAAGTAACTTTGTAGCAATTGCTTTGTGCCTTATGCTGGGCATACACTATACCAGTGGTTCCCAAACTGTTTTGAACCAAGGCACCCTAGTGTATCAGCACTGTTTTCACGGCATCCCTAACCAAAAGTTTATGATTGTTTTCTGAATTTCTCAATGTAGTGAAGTAGTACAGTGAAGTAAATTCTGCTTACCTGTCATCCTTAGGTATCAGGTATGTGGTAGTGGACAGGTTTGTGCTTCTGTTTGTCCACATATTTACATTACATTGATCTTAAATAATGTGACTTGGTGCTAGACCACCAGCCTGAGGCACCCCTGCAAGTGTCCTGAGGCACCCCAGGGTGCCACGGCGCACAGTTTGGGAACCACTGCACTATACAATTATCTGTCAGACATGTGTCCAATCTGGCTGGATGGAATGAAAACTTGGTAATGTTTGGGGGCAAATGAAAATCAAACATTTGCTCAAAAACAATGGAAAACCGACAAAAATGGTGGTTCAGACAAATTGGTTAAAGAAAACGAATTTAGCCAATTTGAACAATATATTTTGTCCGTTTTCCAATGTTTGGGACCATACGGTCAACTTTTTTTCTTTTCCGAGACCATCCATAACCTATCTAACTCTTCTGTCCCACTCTCTGGGCATAACAAAACTAACTTCAATATTTCTACTTTATCCCCACCCTCACATGCTCCTAAACCTGACCATCTGCATACAGGTCTCCATGGCGAACATGATCTCCTTTCAGCCTCCTATTAATTTAATTCTCTAAGCTTTGCTACCTTGACCCTATGGTCATTCAGTAAAACAAAGCTTTCTCATTTGCTCTGCATAATGTTGCTTCTGCTAATCTATCTTGACCATTCCCCACCCAACCACTTGACACACTTGTTCAGAAATCTTTGTAAAAATCCACATGTGCTGTTGAACACAAATGGAAGAAACTTGGTTTAATCTCTACTACAAACCTCAACTCTATTTATTAAAGAGCGGGTTTTTAGAAGTGGAGCCGAAAAGGGGCTTGGTCAAAGAAAAGGGAGCGTGTTTTTGACACGTCCCCTTTTTAGTCACTCTTGGGGGCGTGGCCAGCATTGCGGACATGCCGGCATTCATTCACCAGTGGTACCGCTGTGCCGCCGTTTTGACCACCCACAGGACACTGCGACCCACGAGTGGAGAGAGAACCCGCAGCGCTGGAGGGCAGGGTGCTTTCTGTCATTCAGAAATAGGGCAGGGCGTGGCGCCCCGCTGAAACAGGCTAGCGAGAACGCTAGAAGCCATTATCAGTTAGAAGGTGCTAGATAAATGTTAAGTAGAATCTTATTGGTTGCTATGGGCAACATCTCCACTTCGAAAAACCTGCACATTAGTAAATATACCTCTGTGACTTTAGCTTGTCCTTAGCTGTGTTAAATATACTTCAGTTGCTAATCCCTAAAAGCATGTAGTCTCTGTTGCCTGTTTTCAATTTTGTAATCCCTGCTTAACCCAAGTCTATCACCCCAAACAAATGTTGTGGCAAAGACATTGTGCTAATTTTCTTTGTTTGAATAGTTGCCAATAAGGATGATTGTTTCTTTGGGTGTGCATGCGGTCTGGTACAAACATTTTCATAAAACTCCACCCTTTTGCTTTTTCAGCCCACTATCTGAAAATGACACACATCTTGCACCCTAAACTCAGAATTTCCACATGATCCATTCCAGTCTGCCTCCTTCCCTCTGCCTAGCAAGTTTTTTTTTTTTTCTCCCTACCTTCTAGATATCTTTCAATTTGGCTTTCACCCAGAACACTCCACAAAAACAGAGCTCACAAAAGTACTTGCACTCAATTCAGAATGTGAATCTTTCCTCCTACTTCTGCATCTGACCCTGTTGACTATGGCCATCATATTTGTGCAACCGATCATTCATAGTTTAATTCACTTAGATCTAATAATCTCCCACCCCTTCTCAGCCCACTACTGGTTTCAATTCATTCCATCTCTTGGTAAATTGATATCCACATGTGAGCTCCAGTACTACTTGTATGCAGATACTGTACACCAAGATTTATCCCCTCAACCCTGAGCTACTTCCGTCTGCTCAATCATGTCTCAAAAGGCATTTGATTTTAATCATAAAAAAAAATCAAACTGCATAGATTCTTTATCGTCAAAACTACTGCCAGATATTTCATTAACAGTAAATGGCAAGATCGTTTTACCAACTTACTAAGTCTGTTGTCTGCGTGGCCGTCAACTTTGCCCATGTTACTTGCATTTAGTCTTTGCCAATTCCACATGCTTAAAATCTCCAAAGTACATACTGCCATTACCCAACATGCCACCAAGCCTGGCCTTTACAGAATTTTTCCTCTTTCTTTCCTAAATTGCATGAAGAAATGTCCCGAGACTGAAAAACAACTCTCCAAGAATGATTAGACTTTCCTTCCAGAACATTTCTTTTAAAAGATGGTTTGTGCAATTGGTTGGAAGTTTTTCTGTTTTTGACATTCTTTTGGTCCTCTTAGGAGAGCTACAAATTAGGCAGCCATAGTTATGGTGCTCTGGATTGTGTTTTGTCAGAATTATGTGTCGCTCTTAAATTTTCAGAGGACTGTGATGAGATCTTCCAGGTTTTCAGAGCATCCTGGATGTTGTGGTATAGAGCCCTAGTTGGGTAGATTCCCCATGTACACTTCTAAAATGTTAGTTTGTCTCCAAAGTACAATAGTTGGCTTTGGTTAATTTCTTGTTTTGCACAGCTTTACTGTGTGTACCTTCCCTAGTGGACAGCTTTGGGAAATCCCCAAGGTTAGTAATGTCCCCCAAAGAGGATATAGGGAAAAATAGGATTTTTGAAATTACTATTAAATTTTTTCCTTTCCACTATGTTCCCACCCTTCATGCTTCTGTGGTTAACGTAAATACAATAGTATGATTCTTTTAGTCCTATACTGAGGGCTTTGTTAGAAAAGAACTAAGGGAATATGACTGAGGCGTTATATCGGGCAGCATCTACATTACAAATGTCTGTTTCTTCTTCAGGGTCCACAGGATCTACCTTGGGGGTATGTAGTTGGAGTGATCCATTGATCCATTGCACTAAACAGCTTACAGCTTTGAAGCTCCCAGCATGCACAGGTCCTCCTCCCTATATACCCCAGCCACAGGCATTTTTTTTGTTTGGTGTGCGGCAAGTATCCAGACGCACCGTTTTAACAGCGGGAGGCTTTTTCTTTTTTGATTTACCTTTACTGATTTAAAGATGCAGTAAGTACAAAAATTATTATTATTATTTTTTTTTTAGTTTTATTTTCTGTATATTACAGAGCAACAGGTCTCTTGTTAGAAACCAGAATGAGCAAAGATTGCAGAAGCCTCTAGTAGCATATACATTTAACCCAAATGAAAGTAGGAGTCCTATGTTGGTAACAGGCACATTTAATGGTATATATTTCACGATCTGGCATAGACACAATTCAATTTGCAAAACGTTTCAAGAAATGTGAAGAAAATTAGCTTTCCCCTCCTGATTCATATTCTTATTACCTACCTTGACTATTGCAACGTCCTGTCTGGCCTACCAGTGAGAAGACAGTCCCCCTTCAGTCACCATGAATGATGCCACAAGACTAATCTACACTGGCCATCCTTTATCATCTGCTTCCTCTCTTTGAATTTTACATAAACTAATGAGAGTAATGATAGAATTTTGGGCCAGTTTCTAACCATTCCCATAAATATTATCCCAGTCGCTTCTTACACTCTTCCAATGACCTTCATATGTCTCTTCCCCCTCATGCAAATATATCAGCAACTAACAATAAAACATAGTGTTCTAATTATCTTGTCCACGTACAACACTTCTGGGTACCGATGGAAATTGCAGATGTTGGTTGTTTTATGATTATGTATATTTTGATGCATTTCTAAAAGTCTGAAATTTTTACGCTTGGAGTTTATGGAACCAAATCCTTTTATTGGTTTATTAATCTGATTTTGCAGCTGATCTAGTCATAGTGTGTAAGACACATAATTTAATAATGTGTAAGTAATGAAGACTCAGTGTTGAGTCTGTCCAATACACTATCCATTTTCATCCACAGGACAGTGGAGTCGATTTGAAGCGACATTTAATAAAAGTCAACATGGTTGCCAAGTCAGTACCTAGCCGGGAGTATTAATAACAAGAGGTAACAAGAAATTCATCCCCTGGGCATTGCTTTTATAGCACATGACTTTTTTTGGCTCTTGCAAAAGCCTCCATCGGCGTACTTATTCTATTAGGTATTGCCATGTGCTGGTGACAGCACTTTTTTTAAAATGTTTCTAGGATCCTGGAAAGCGCACGGTTAATTTTAGGACATAATGCCAACTTAGATCATACTGTCTCAGCATTTCATGGTCTAGCATCCTTCACATCATATTTTTTTTTTCCCTGTGTGTGGTTCGTGTGTGTGAAATTTCAGCAGATTGTTATGCAAAACAGTTCCCAGTCTCTGTGTGACTGGGGAGACAGCTGTTAGTCCTAATGAGGAGTGCTAGCATCACAGTATTTCCGTTGATTGAGACCCACGGAGGGAGCAGAATGTTCCAGATCGGGCAGTGGTGTGTGGTGAGAAAGTGCCACGCTGTCAGCTGGAAGTACATGCTCGGCTGCTCCCTACGACAAGATAAATGAGTTTTGCTGGGGTTTGGCAGAGTCTGATTTTTTTTCCGGAGGATAGTAACATCGCACCAAACTCCCCATGAGACCTACAGCTTAAAGTGTCTCTAGCCTATACTCTCGGCACAGGCCTCCCAATGCTCTGAAATACCTGTCATACCTGTGAGTTATTAAAATCCTAATGTCTTATAACATTCTATTAAGATAAGGTCCAGTGGTCTAACATTGATAGCCCCTCCCCCTCCCTCCCTTTTTTTTTTTTTTTAAGTACTAATTTAGTAAGAAGTTATTTAACCTCTGATTTACCCAAAGTGCTCCTTATGGAAGCAAGGATTTATTCAAGATTGCTGCATATGTGCTAATGTCCTGCCACTTCACAATAATTGTAATGCTGTGTTCAGTTTTATGTGGGAGGACTTTAATAAACCATTGTCTACACCAGGGGTTCCCAGCCACCAGTCCAGGTTTATTGGATAGCCATACATGAGCACAGGTGACTTAAATAGTACCTCAATTATTTTGATTTAACCATCTATGCTTAAGCAGCTAAAACCAGGGCTGTTGGTGTGCCTTGAAGACCGAGGTTGGGAATCACTGGTCTAAACCAAATCTAATGTAACTTTAAAATAGATTTGGAAAGTTTCCATGAGAGAAACTTATTTAAATCAAGCACTTCCATACTATTCAATTCAGTATTTAATAACTGTAAAAATAATTGCAAACATTTAAATTCATTTTTTTGCTTGCTATATTGGAATTTCCCCCTTTATTTGATCATATTGATCATATGGAATAAAATACTTAGTAATGTATAGGGAATCAGACCTGCTGCCGATTTCTGTGTTTAGAGGTACAGTTTTCCTTTTTGTTGAAAGAGAGAATTAGGTTATTTAACACAGTAATTTTGGTGTAACCCTTCTGTGTCACAATATATAGAAACCTCATCTGGCAGTTTAAAATTGGAAGAAACACAATATTGAATGATCAAAAATAGCAATATAATGCATCGGGATGGTTAATAATCTTATTTATTGACTTCATTTGCATTCTTATTTTGTATATAAGATTTCCACGTTGCATGCTCCTGCTTTACTTTCAAAAGAGAGAGGACAGCTTGTTTTGGACTCAACCACTGTTTGTGAGAATGCAGGCTGTAAATTCACCTCACCTAGGGGTAGATTTACTAAAACTTCTAAACCATCAAATGGTGGTGTTGCCCACCGCAACCAGATAATGTGTCTAATGTTTTTATTGCATTCCAGAAAATTATCAGACAGTTTGGTTTCTATGGGCAACACCAGCATTTGTCTGTTTAGTAAATCTACCCCTAGTTAATAAACATGTAGTGATCCACTCCACAAAATGGCTGCATTCATGTTTTGGGAGCAGTGGATGTGCTGTAAATTTCCTGTTAGTCGTGTTGTATATTGTGCTACAGGCTTCTTCAGCATATTTTCATATTCTGTGATACCATAGTGTCAAATCATTTAGGTGTAAAACCTAGTTATGCCAGAGAAAGATGTAAGAACAACAAACAAATAGACCTGCTGTTTCAGAGTTGTCCCCTCCTTTACAGTGGAGGTCTGTCTATTTTGAGAAGAGCATTTCAGTTACGTAAAGTGTGCTTTGAAGTTTTCGGACATAATACTCATCAGTGGATCTAGATATATTATCCCTACATGCTATTTAAGTTAATGTATTATCTGTAAGTGGTTTGGCTGCATTGTATACACATATGCATCCGGAACACAGCTAGCCATACAATTGATTAGGCGTGTTCCATTCTATTGAAGTTCTCGGATACATTGTCTGCTTGCATACTCTCCCCCCCCCTAGCAAGGGAATAACTGAGAGCCACCCGGGAATGTGGATTTCAGTTATTTTAAAATCTAATGTGATTTATGTCAACATAGGCCAATACATTGTAAATTGCTTTTAGCACCTTGTTGAGTCCATTCACCAATATATTCAAGTTGTTCCAAGATCAAATGGAAAGGAAATTTGTATTGGGTAGATGTACTCAAAAAGAGTCCACTCAGTGTAAAAAAAAAAAAAGCCTGTAGTATAACGTAATGGGTTTGGTTTGTTCTATCCGCATTTGTAATGTCACCATACTTAGCATGATTAAAATGTCGACAAAACAGTCTGGGTAGTGCAGCGGCCTCACTTGCCAACTACGGCAGTGTGTTGCTGCTCAGCAGTCAGCTGGCATTGAGTCATCTGATGAAGCGGTTCCAGTGGTGCGTACTTTATCGCTAACCCTCACCCTAGTGCCTAGCCCACCACTCCCGCAGCCTAACCCTAATGTCGCCATTATGCAGAATGTCATCATGACTGTTGACATCTCTAATGTAATAAGTAGTTGATAAGGCTGGTTATCTATTGAACTGTACACTAGGCTTTCAAGAAAGGATAGTGCTGAATATAAACACCAATGTTTTGTTTTGAGAGTTTATTGGTGAATATTTCTTATTTTTGTAGAATCTTTAGTAGCATTTACATTAATATTTTGTCTGTATAAAAATATTATTGTGCTCCTTCTCCTGCTCACATATTGCCACTTACACCAAAATGCAAATAAAATGTAGGAGACAGAGCCCACTGCATTCTAACATTATAGCATCATTCCATGTACGAGAAAAAACAGATTTTTTCCTATTTTTAACATAAAGCTCGAAAAATCCTTCTGAAAGATTTGAGTGTAGATGTACATGGGAGTGATCTGTCCATTTAACACCTTCATCTCCTTGTTAATGACAGGGTTAAGGGAGGACAGAACGTATTTAGGTGCCATATCATTTTCCGAGGAACATTTTTGCGCTCTAAAATTACATTAAGCAACTTTGTCTCATTAATGCAGTACGGTCAGGTCCTAATTAGAACCTAATTTGATGTCAGTTTAAATTGAGGGCTTGCGTAAATTGGGCCTTTGTGACCTGGATAGTGCTAATCTCTAATCAGCAGACTGAATGGAACATGAAATCAAATTCCCTCAGTACCAGGGAAATGACAGAAACAACTGACATTTTAAATTAAAATTACAAAATTTGCAGAAATAGATGTGCATGACCCCTGCTAAGGCATGTGTCAGGAAATCAAATGCACTGGAAGGATAAGCTGACAAACCTGAATTAATGTGATGGTTTTTGGACAGAAAATGTGCAGTATTGTTCCCCTCTGTTCGAAGTAGGCTATATTTCATCTCTAAACTTTATGCACATTTCTAGATAATCCAGCATATTTTAACGTTGTCCTCCGAACCCCTCAACAGTAAATATTTCCTTGTCCCCTTGCAGAAAGATCTGTACCAATGACTAATTTGTATGTACTGGCATAACATTAGAAAATAGAGTATGTATAGAAGTGTTATGAAATAATGTCCTTTATCTGTGCGGAGCTTGCTTTGTATGCCAGATGGTAGCACTTTTTTTTTTTTCCTTTTTAAAGGTGATTTTATGGTTTTGGTAAATTTTGGCTTGTATCGGAGCACATGCTGTATTCATCTTTCAAAACTTGCGTACACATCAAAGTGCAGATGAAATGGGCTAGATTAGGACAATCCTCAACCAGATCATTCAAATTTTTACAAATATTCAGATTAGCAACTCGCTCATGCGTAATCAAATTATGAGGGTAGGGTGGTTGGTCTAAACATATAAATAAGCAAAACAGAGTGGTGATGTCATTCTTACGTGAAACAGACCTGAAATGTGCTGTCAAACACTCCTAGATAAAACCGTTTATACATTCAACCTGTTGGCTTTAGCTGTCTACATCTGCTTGGGGTCAGTGGGGTATCTGGATGGAAGATTTACAGTGTCTAGATACAGTAAATAAGTTTACAGGCAAATGGTTGACTGTTAAAAAGGTCGACATAAAAAAGGTTGCCAAATTGTTTTTCATTATTTTTAGGGTTAGGCTGCTTAAGGGGACGGTTAGGGTTAGGCACAAGGGGGGGAGGGTTATGGATAGGCGCTAAGGGAGTGTTCATTTGAGGATTAGGGTTAAAATAACAGAAAAAAAGTCTACCTTTTCTATGTCAACCATTTGTGTAGACCTTTTGACTGTCGACCATCTGGTATCGACCTATTGAATGTCTATTTAGACACTGTCAATATTTTCAATGGCCATGTCTGTGTTTATAATATATCAGTGATTATAATATGGCAGTTCAGTTTTGTTTCCTTTATCATCCATCTGGGGGATGCCATTACTTCTGGATTATGCGTATTGAGTTGTGGAGTCGGACACTAGCTTAATTGAAACTGGCCCCCACCCCCTATACAGGTTGAGTCTTCCATATCCAAAATGCGTGGGACCAGGGGTATTTTGGATATAAGACTATTTGCATACCATAATGAGAGTTCTTGGGAATGGGACCAAAATCTAAATACAGAATGCAATTATGTTTTATATACACCTTATACACACAGCTTGCAGGTTATGCAATATTTTCAATAATTTTGTGGCTCAAACTGTACATACATGAAATTCATTTAAGTTTCATATACACCTAATACACAAAGCCTGAAGGTAATTGTATACAATATTTTTAATAATTTTGTGCCTTAAACATAGTTTGTATACATTAAACTATCAAAAAGCAAATTTGTCACTATCTCAGTCATGCTAAAAAATTCCGTATACACTTGTATAAGATGTGAAAAGAGTTGCCAGAAGGTACAGACCCAGGGTCGCATTGGTCACAGGGTATTCATTACCGGGATGTTCGGCTGAACAGTCTGTGATGTCTGATTGGGCCAGGTCTATGACTGAGGTCATAGGTGAACTATGTCACTCTCAGGCAAATTATATGAAACCCTGTGCGTAAACAACTCCTTTATCTGATATCTCAGTGGAGCCCAGAATATGCGACGATGTCTCACTCAGATGGCAATGTCCCTGAATATAATGGCAGCAGGGGCTATAGCCACTAAGAGACGGGCAGGCCATTCCTCTGTGGGTTTTCCTGGTGAAGAGTTTGCAGCTACCTCTTCCCAGGAAGAAGGGAAATTGGATTCTGAAAAGTAAAAACTCCTAAGTTTCATTCCTTTTGGACTCTAGGCAGTGGAAACTTTCAGGCCTTCCGGGGTGCAACTAGGGGTTCCAGAAGAGGAACCTTTATGGGATGTAAAGTCACCGGCACCAGTCAACCTGCTGCTAAGCCAGCAGGTCAATCCACATGACTGTCACGGGTCTGTGACCCGTCCTCTGGTGGGAGGTCGCTTACTCAGATTCCGGGAAGATTGGATTCAATCCAATCCGGATTATTGGGTAAATCGAATAGTCACCAGGGGTTACATGCTGGATTTGGAAGGTCCGGTTCCAAGAAGTTTCTTTTCCACCCCTCTCCCTGTTGATAATTGCAGAAAGGCGGCTCTTATGAAAGCAATTTCTGCACTTCGCGATGCCAGTCATTATTTTGGTCCCGGTACTACAGCAAGGTCTGGGGGTCTACTCCAGTCTTTTCTTGGTAGACAAACCAGATGGGTCAGTTTGCCCCATTCTCAACCTCAGGGGGTTAAATGCTTATCTCCACTTGGAAATATTTAAGATTGAGTCAATATGGTCAGTCATTTGTTCAATGTAGGAATAAGAAGTTCTAGCCTCCATAGATATCAAGGATGTCTACCTCCATATCCCCATATGGAGGGGACATCAGCATATTTTGCCGTTTGCAGTAGGCAATCAGCATTTTCAGTTTCAGACTCTTGTACAAAGGTTATGGCACACTTGATCTCCCTACTCTATCCCTACTCCCTTGGTCTATCTGGATGATTGTTGCTAAAGGCACCTTCAATGGCCCTGAGGCAACAACATCTTCAGATTACCTTAGACATGCTCCAGAGATTCGGCTGGATCATCTATTTTCCCAAATCAAATTTAATTCCCTGTCAGAGGGCGGTATTTTGGGGCCTTTTTGACACTCTGTCACAGCGTGTCTTCCGCAGGCAAAGATTCAGAATCTGCAATCCAGAATAAGGACCATTTTATAGATATATCTCGGTTCTCAGGAGTATTCAGATACTGGAGAAAATGGTGGCTTCATTCGAAGCTGTTCATTTCGCCAGATTTCACGACTGATCTCTACAAAATAAATTGCTTCATCGATGGATAAAATCATACCCTTGATTAAATAGACAGATGTTCAGATTATATTTGCAGACTCGGCAGTCTCTCCGGTGATGGCTACAGGATGCAAATCTGAATATAGGTTGCCAATCCTCAGTGAAAGATTGGACCGTTGTCACCACAGATGCCAGCCTTATTAGCTGGGGGGCGGTGGTTCTAGACAGACACTTACAGGGTCTTTGGTCTGTTCAGAAAGCCGCTCTTTCCATCAATATATTGGAATTAAGGGCAATTCAATATGCATTGATTCAGGCTCAATGCTATCTATAGAATTTACCAGTGTGAATCCAATCGGACAATGTCACAGCAGTTGCTTACATAAACGAGTAGGGGGCACATGCAGCTGGCTAGCAATGAGGGAGGTTTCTCACATCCTTCATTGGGCATAACATTGGCTTCCAGCTATTTCAGCAATTTACTTTGCAGGGGTGGACAACTGGGAGGCGGACTTCTTAAGTCGCCACAGTGTGCATCCAGGGGAATGGGATTTACACCAGGAGGTGTTTGCAGAAATAGTTGCCAGATGGGGATCTCCAGACACAGATCTTATGGGATCTTGTCTAAACAAGAAACTTCCAAGGTATGGAACTCTGTCCCGGGATCCTCAGGCATCTCTGATGTATGCCATGACTGCACCTTGGGTGTTCCAGCTGGGATACATCTTTCCTCCTCTGTTAATGTTACCAAGGTTACTTCAGCAGATTCGAATAGTGGCACGGCCGGTCATTCTGGTAGCTCTAGACTGGCTGCGCCGTCCTTTGTACGCAGTTCTTCGGAACAGAAGAGGTATCATCTGCCCCTGCATCCAGATCTGTTACTTCAGGGTCCATGCCATCACGCAGATTTGCCTCTCTTGGCACAGTATTCATTTTAGAGTATTGGACATCTGAGTCCCATGGCATTATTGTATTGTGTTATTGTAACTGTGCAATGGTTGCTAAAATGCATGCTAAAATTTGTCTGAATGAAACACATAATGAAAGGTGGAATGTTGCAATTTAAAGAAGGCAGTCTTTAAAGTAATAGTACGCTGTAATTTGTTTTTACACTCTACGCCAGGGGAGGGGAAAATTTGTTACTGCCGAGGGACATTTTGATGTATGTAACATTATTTGCGGGCCCGGTGCAGGCCACGCCCCCTCCGCGTGATGTCACACAGGGCCACAATCGTCGGTGATTACAGTAATGCCAGGAGCATCCTGAGGATGTTCTGGGGAGCTGTAAGGGCAGCGGGGTGACCATCTGAAGCGTCCTAAGGATGCTCCAGGTGGCGCTGCTGCATAGATTCTAGGCACCCTGCTAGCCAGATGAGGCTAACAGAAAAAAGCTCAGAGGGACACACCAAATGATTCTCTGGGCCTTATACGGCCCCCAGGCCTGAGGTTCCCATCCCTGCTCTACGCCATGTACATTTACAGCTACTTGCAAAAATAGATGTACAGCATTTTTCCAAAAAGTTATATGTGGATGTGCACTTAATTATGCGTGAGGAGACTAAATTAATTTGTGAACCAGATTTTGTGCAATAAACTTGAGTTGTTATTCCGAACATGTATACATGTGTGATCAAGATTTCAGCTGACCTGTTTCTATTCAGTTTAAAGAGTCTATGCACTCGCACACCTACTCCTTACTTGTTTTCTGCAGCTTGGCATGCAGAAAAGACTGCTGTTATTTTGTTTTACTTTAACATAATGCAATAAATGAAATAAAATGAATGTAAGAACAGCGTTTTGCAGAGATGTGTTCAGTTTCTGTTCCGGCCCTAGCTGTTAAATATTTTGCATTATCATGCACTGAGTGGTGTTTTATGTAGATATAGGTGTAGACTGTTTTTACTACTTTGTAACATATTTTGCATGCAATGTAATGAAAATGTTTTGTATATGATACAATTTGTTTGCTTTGGGATTTAATCATCATGTATTTTTTTTATACAAGAGGACACAGGACAGCTTTGTGCAACAACACATTTTGATTAGATGGGTGCTGGATTAATAATATGCGCCAATATCCCCTTTCTAATTTCTTCTGAGAATTAAGTGTTCTTGTATACTTGAGCCACCACTTTGAACACACAAAGGGCTGTTCTTTTTGAGAAACCTGTAATCAGTTCATTGTTCAGTCTGCTGAGGACTTCTGAAAAATGGTTTAGGATTCTTAAGAATATTTTATAGGCTAGAGAGCCTTCTATTATAAGGTGGTAAAGATCTAATTTTCTTTATTGATATGTAACTGTGAATGTTATATTTTTTCAGTACTGTGACCTCTGCTGTGTTCACGGTGGGGGACAATGTTGTGTCAGGAAGTGATGACCGCACTGTGAAAGTTTGGGATTTAAAGAATATGAGATCACCCATCGCCACCATTCGTACAGACTCTGCTGTAAACAGGTATGTAGAAGATATTGTGTTTACTAAAATACATTGCAGTTGCAGGTGGCAAACATGGCTGCTTACAGTAAATAGGTGATTTCCTAATCCTGAATGAACATTGCTCCCTCTTAATAACGCTTACCCTTTATAATACCACTCTTTAGCACAAGTTTGCATTAAACATTCTCCTTTTATGGGTTATATTTGTTTCTATTGTTGTTCACTGAAAGTAAATTTGAGAGAAATGAAGCTGCAGACACTACAGGACCAGGTAGCGAGGGGGTCTCACTTTGCCAGGCCAGAACTCTCCCTTCGCCCTTCGAGTCCCCCCTACTCCTCTTGTGGTTATTTCTCTACCTCCAAGCAAGAAGGATTCAATGCAGCTGCTATTCTTTTCCTGTCTGTAGTAGGGTTAATAGCTTCTTAGTATACAGATGTGTCCTCATACACCTAGCCTCAATATGCCATGCGGAACGAGACTCTTGGGTGAGTGAGCCATCAGGTCCCATGCGACTGTGCTTATACTGAGCGTCTTTTTCAGTTGAACATTTGTCTTAGTAGCAAGACTGGTGCCTGTAAGGGAGGGGTTCATCTAGACTAGAAGTAAAACGGCAGAGAAATGCCCCTAGCACACTGCCAGTAGGCAGCATAAAGAGACATACATTCTACCTGATAATAGAAATGCAGAGATATCAGTTGCATACATTTTCAAATATATGGTAAGCTACCAAGTGAGTGGCGGTCACGCCCATCTGCGCTTTGAACCCCTACAACTACTTAATGCGCGTTTCGCTTAGCTTTTTCAATAGGAATATATGGACCATGTCACTCAGTGCGGTTATCGTCTTTTATCTGAGATTTCATTGAAAACAGATTTCATTTGTAAACCAGAATAAATTGCCGGTCTGAGGCTGGCATGCTTGTTTGTTTGACTACATTCTAGCACATAACATTAATATTGTCATTAAAATAAACCTTAAATTAAACAATAAATCTGGGACCTGACCAAATACAGCATATTTAAATGAGATTAGAATTGGTAACAAAATGTGCTGTGCCCTAGTCATACTCGCCTCCAACACACACACTAATTATTTTGAAAGCAGATTTATCACAATATTGTGGCTTTAAAGTTTGTTTGGATGACATTAGGAGTGATCCGCAATTAATAGTTTCTTTAACAAGTGATTGTGTATACTTTATTCCAGTAAGTACGCTACTGTACAAATACAAAGTGTCCTTATCCCATGGTGTAGGAATACATTATAATATTGTTCTGCAATCATCAATATGCACTTCACTGGTCACAGACAAACTGTAATCACCTTTCAGTGCTGCAAGAGGAAGCAACATTGATTTAGTCTGCGGCTTTATATAAATAAAATTTGAATAAACTTCATTCTCTTCCCAGCCAAGAATTCACAAGTGTGAAATAGGACAAGCGAATGAGCTGAGACATTAATGTAATGTGCTGCAGTTGTCGTTACTGTAGGTTTTCCATTTATCACTAGAGCTTGAGATAACTTGACTGCTCAGCGTTTGTTAGAAGTTTTTCATTTATTTGTTACACTTATGTGATGAAATTGTGTTCTAATTGTTACCTCTGTAAATAAGATCACAATAAAAGGAATGCTAAGTTGCAGTCACTAGAAGGTAATTCCCTTTCCCCAGCAGTGTACATCCAGTAGGTTGTATTCTATTCCTATTTATGTAAAGATACCTTGGTCCTCATTCTGATATAGTTCCATGAATTGCTACACAACGCTGCTGTAAGCTTGGCTAATTTGGGAGATCTATTGAATTTATGTACACAGGCTGTTACCTTTACTTGGTTATAATGTGGTAACGTTCCAGTAGGATGCATGGTGACACAGCATGGCTTCCCTGTGGATTTTCAAGGTTTTTTTTTTGTATACAAGTAAAAATGGCTGAAAATGTGCAAAACCATCCTGTTAAATCTTCTTCAAAGATTGCCATCTCTTCTTAAATTCTTTATGGTGTATAGAGAATTTCCATTTATGTAGACAAAACCAATTACATAAAACAATTGCAACATGATTTACGGAGGTAGCTAGATTTCAATTGAAGGATACGATATGTAAAACCTATGTAAAGGTGTCTTAAATTACTTTTTAAATCGCCCGTTCATGCAGCAAATCCGGCTGTCAATTTGTTTGTAAATTGGCCACAAATTGCTTCCTATGTATGCACAAAACAGCTGCCAAACCTGATCAACATCTTATCAGGATCATTTAGATCAATGTTTCCCAAACTCAGTCCTCAAAGCCCTCCTACAGTCCATGTTTTAGGGATATCCATGCTTAAGCACAGGTGGCTTAATTAGTACAATGATTTTGATGTAACCATCTGTGTTCAAGCATGGCTAATCTTAAAGTGGACTGTAAGGCGGCATTAACGACCACGTTTGGATAACACTGATTTAGATGATAATTGGGCTGAAAGTAAAAACCAGTTGGATAATGACCCTCATCTAAACATATATGCCATAACCATACTAATAGCACACATCGATCTGCCCCTCCATGGGCACACTTTAAATTGCTCCCAACAATATTAGTTTGCTTGTTTATGAACACCATCATGTTATTAGTGTATGCATGTATTTACAAAGTTAAAATGGGAGACTGTTATGGTACATGGATAACTCTAAGAAAAAAGGACTAAACCACTTAACATGGTTGATTGTCCTCTGTCCTCATTCTCTTCTACAGTTAGAATATGAAAGGAAATATTTGAGTCATTTCCAGTGACCTGTGCATCTCTTTTCATAAGTTGGTAAACATGTAATGCTGTAATTGATAAAATTGGTGTCCATCAATATGAAGCCTATTTAGTATTTCGGCATAACTTGCTTTCCATCCAGAATGGGTAAAATGTTACACTGTTGAATTGCTAACTCAAAGAGCTATACAATACTGTCAGTGACTTTCAGTGCAGTCTATATTAGTTCTATTTTTGTGTTTTTGATGGTTTAATATCTTTCTTAGGATTAGTGTGTCTGTCAGCCAAAGGATCATTGCCCTACCACATGACAACAGACAGGTTCGGTTATTCGATATGTCTGGAGTAAGATTAGCACGTCTCCCTCGCAGCAACAGACAGGTGAGTGGGTTGAAATTTGCAGCACTTCTAAGGAACCATGCCACTTAAATCTTTACATTGCTCATACAAAAGCTTTATTGGTGCATGTTTAAGAGTAA
The DNA here is from genome assembly GCA_031769625.1 of Taudactylus pleione. NCBI lineage: Eukaryota > Metazoa > Chordata > Amphibia > Anura > Myobatrachidae > Taudactylus > Taudactylus pleione. The sequence continues at coordinate 8,650,529 of JAUIMM010000052.1, read as the reverse complement.
TGTCTATGTTTAGCAAATGATCACAATACAGTTTATTTCCAAGTATTTCCTGTACCAGTATTGGTCCTCCAGAGTTGGAAGATAAAATAATTGTGTGCAGGTAACCAAATCTAATGTAGATGACCAAATCAATAACACATCTGCAAAATAAATTCACAAACTAAAATAGGAATATTAGTTTCACTCACCTTAAAGCTGTAGTGTCATTCAACAGATACAATTTATTAATTGCCTCCGTACCCTAGCTAGAGGTTAGATTGTTGCATGTATTTAGTCCTTATACAGCCATGGCCAAAAGTTTTGAGAATTACATGGTGATGGTTTTCACAAAGTTTGCGGCTTCAGTGTTTTTAGACCTTTTTGTCAGATGTTACTATGGTATACTGAAGTAAAATTACAAACATTTCATAAGTGTCAAAGGCTTTAATCGACAATTACATTAAGTTTATGCGAAGAGTCAATGGACCTCATTCAGAGTCTGTCGAAGCGGTCGTACGCCACCGATGTTCGCTATACTACGCATGCGTAAAGTTCGCAATGCGCGTGCGCAAACTAGCCGCTACGATCAGAAATTTCTCTCTCCTTGAATACAGCCAGGTCGGTAGTTTGAGTGACAGATTGAGGCGTTTGTGGGTGGTAACGGGAAGGTGCTTGAAAACAGGGGGGTGGAGATCCGAACGCAGGCGTGCCTCATTATGCGAACGGCGTTTTATGGGAGTGCATAATTAACAAAGTAGCGTCATGGCACATGGGAGGTTTTTACACTGACATGATCGTAGAGCTTAAGAGAGGGTGTGGTCAACCTTAAGCTCTACGACCAGTTCCGATGGTTCCCGATGGTCTCGATTAATCCTTATATGCCCGGAGATGACTTGTAATGCCTACGAGAACGGGGCATATTTTTTTGTCTTCTGGCCGCTTCCTCCCCTTGGTCGGTCAGCTACCGATCCGAACTTAGGGATGCAACTTGCGAGGGAATCATTTGCATATCCGACCCCTTTTCCCTTCGACTGACTCTGAATGAGGTCCATTATTTGCAGTGTTGACCCTTCTTTTAAAAGACCCCTGCAGTTCACCCTGGCATGCTGTCAATCAACTTCTGGGCCACATACTGACTGGCCGCTCATTCTTGCCTAATCAATGCTTGGAGTTTGGCTCGGGGAACAAAACATCAAATTCTGACACTTAGTTATCACTTTTGCCTTATGGCAAGGTGCTCCATCATGCTGGAAAAGGCATTGTTCATCACCAAACTGGTCTTGGATGGTTGGGAGAAGTTGCTCTTGGATGATGTTTTGGTACCATTCTTTATTCATGGCTGTGCTCTTAGGCAAAATTGTGAGTGAGCCCACTCCCTTGGCTGAGAAGCAACCCCGAACATGAATGGTCTCAGGATGCTTTACTGTTGGCATGACACAGGACTGATGGTAGCGCTCACCTTTCCTTCTCCGGACATGCATTTTTCCAGATGCCCCAAACAATCTGAAAGAGGATTCATCAGAGAAAATAACTGTACCCCAGTCCTCAGCAGTCCAATCCCTGTACCTTTTGCAGAATATCAGTCTGTCCCTGATGTTTTTCCTGGAGAGAAGTGGCTTATTTGGTGCCCTTCTTGACACCAGGCCATCCTCCAAAAGTCTTTGTCGTGTCTCATGCCAACAGTAAACCATCCTGAGACCATTCATGTGTGGGGTTGCTTCTCAGCCAAGGGAGTGGGAGCACTCACAATTTTGCCTAAGAACACAGCCATGAATAAAGAATGTTACCAAAACATCCTCCAAGAGCAACTTCTCCCAACCATCCAAGACCAGTTTGGTGATGAACAATGCCTTTTCCAGCATGATGGAGCACCTTGCCATAAGGCAAAAGTGACAACTAAGTGGCTCGGGGAACAAAACATCAAATTCTGACAAACTCCAAGCATTGATTAGGCAAGAATGGGCGGCCATCATTCAGTATGTGGCCCAGAAGTTGATTGACAGCATACCAGGGCGAATTGCAGAGGTCTTGAAAAAGAAGTGTCAAAACTGCAAACATTGACTCTTTGCATAAACTTAATGTAATTGTCAATAAAAGCCTTTGACACTTATGAAGTGCTTGTATACCATAAAAAATAAGAGAAGCAGCTGGTAAATCAGGTTGTGTAAACAATGTAACAGGTTCGATAGTTTTAAGCAATATTTATTATCAAATAATAAAAATGTATCAGAACATAAATTCTTATGCCTCTAATATTACATGTTTTATAAAATAGACATTAAAAACACAAATTGTTGCAGAGTTTAAATATGAAGTCTTATGACGCACATAGAGTCTTAGGTTATTTCTAGTGCATTAAGAACAAGTTCAAAGTGTATATAAGTATACTTGCCAGCCAATTGGAAAGTTGAAAAAATATACTTCTGATAAAAAAAGTTAATAGCATTGACAGCCAAAGTCCTTGTATGCGGAATAAAGGTGTAGATCACGGTGTCACTATAAGGGCTCAGACCTAATTAAAGGGAGCCTGGATCTCTGTTAATCTCCTGAACCAGCTAAAGTTGTCCTGGTCAGCAGGTGAATTCCCTGCCAAGATTTTCTGACTGTTGCAGAGATCTGACTTCTAAAGGACATACTGCCATATTCAGCTACTTTTAAGTATGGATGTTTCCAGGGAATTATTCACTGAATAAACCCACAGGCATTTATCCATCTGCCGTTTCATTGAAAAGCCGGTCAAACCACCTGCTGACCAGTCCATGCGATCTTTCTCCTGTTTCTGGATATCCCATACCAGCGCTCCACTCCTCCTGAGTACACCGGGATTTTCTGCTGGATGAGTTTCACCTTCAACCTCACAGAAACCCGCCACTCCTGCAGAAGCTACATGGAGATCCAGGCTCCCGTTACAAGGTTGAGCCCTGCTAGTGACACCGTGAACTCCGCTGCTCTAAACAGAGGACACTAACAAACAGCGGCACACACCCCCCCTGCTACCAACGGGGACAGCTGCCGGACGAGGAGCATAGTGTCCCCAATTAGGACAACATTAGCTTGTTCAGGAGATTAACTGAGATCCAGACTCCCTTTAATTAGGTCTGAGCCCTTATAGTGACATTGTGATCTACACCTCTATTCCGCATACAAGGACTTTGGCTGTCAATGCTATTCAACTTTTTTTCTCAGAAGTATATTTTTTTCAACTTTCCAATTGGCTGGCAAGTATACTTATATACACTTTGAACTTGTTCTTAATACACTAGAAACAACCTAAGACTCTATGTGAGTCATAAGACTTCATATTTAAACTATGCAACAATTTGTGTTTTTAATGTCTATTTTATAAAACATGTAATATTAGAGGCATAAGAATTTATGTTCTGATACATTTTTATTATTTGATAATAAATATTGCTTAAAACTATCGAACTTGTTACATTGTTTACACAGCCTGATTTTCCAGCTGCTTCTCCTATTTTTTATGTTCTTTGACTATTGGGATTGACTAACCCAATCAGCTGTGATTTATTAGGTTGTGATATCCACTCATTAAGCGCCTAGGTACTTCTTCTATTTTGCTTGTATACCATAGTTAACATCTGACAAAAAGGTCTAAAAACACTGAAGCCGGAAACTTTGTGAAAATCAATACTTGTGTCATTCTCAAAACTTTTGGCCAGGGCTGTACACCCCACTACCCTGAAGATTTCAGTGAAGCCTGCGAGGAACTTTGGAGGCATTCATAAGAGAAATGTAGCAGACCCTTGGGATCCTGCTCTATATATAGACTCGTACTTGGAGTTGTTCAGGCACTTGAACAAACAACCTAGTTGTAGATGTGTCCAACATTCCAAGAAGCTAACACAGGATTATGAACCAGAGTCACTAACCAGTCTTTCAATGTCATTGATATAGGGCTAGTAAAACTAGTTACAAACTCACAAGCAACAGCCTCACTTCCCTATGTTTGGTGAATTTTTATGCACTGTATTTGTTTTTCATTTCTATTGAACACAATTATTATTGTAGTAGTACAGTACTGACTCTATATTAGTTCCTACCTAAAATAATATAGCCGTTTGAGGATCAGAACTAGGTAACCTCACAGCAGTGATACAAATATGTCTGTTGCTGCTTTACCCATTGTATTATTGCAGCATAATGATTCTTTATTTGGATAATATTTTAGGGCCACCGTAGAATGGTCTGCTGCTCGGCTTGGAGTGAGGATCACCCTACATGCAACCTCTTCACTTGCGGTTTTGATCGCCAGGCCATAGGATGGAACATAAACATCCCTGCACTGCTGCAAGAAAAATAAACTGAAGATTATATATAATATTGGTTGAGTTCTGCGGTTTTAACATGAACATTTGTTTTCATGTTTGCAGACAATTCCTGGCCTGTCGTTATTGTGAGATCCCAGAAATGAGTGCTTTGTAAATGTGTTCTCATTCCCTCAATCTGCATGATGATTCTGAGGAACACTAGAAATAGGAGTCTTTTTCTTAGATAGTTTTATTGATGACCTATTTAATTTGGGATCCCATCAGAGAAAAGCAAAGTGACTTTTATCAGCCAGAGCATAAGTCGTGCTCTGCTTCTGTTGTTATCCAAGTAGATGAGCAGTAGGGCATTACATTTCTGTAAAATAAATGTGAATCTCATGTAATTGTTGTGAAGGATGTAATAGTCTGTTCCAATTATACTAATACAGATTTGCCTCCTGTGTAAAGAAAAAATATATATAAAACACAAAAAGTAAATTATAAACTGTTACAGAAATAAACTATGAAAGAGTGTGCACTCACTGCATAGTTCAGCATTAAGAATGCATAAGGCATTCGCTGACTCTGGTATTATTAGTTTTTGTTTTGACTTGAGCTTCAGCATTTTACCTTATGTTTTTTATTATTGTGTTTTGTATATTTTTATTCTCTGTGTATTTGAAAGAAATTGGTTGTTGAGCCAGAATTGTAGTTCTTTTTAGAGTAGTTTTGAACATAGTATTAAAATAACTGTTCTGCTGGTGTGGTTGGCAGGGCATATGTAGTGCCACAGGTTGCCCAATTCTAGTTTAGAGTAAAAAAAATAACTATTTTTGTTGTGGTAGATTTAGAGGTTGCCCAAGTTCAGTTTAGACTTAAAATGATATCTCATGTGCCTGTTCTTCTGAAAACTGTAATCGGGCACACAATGTGAGTTTCAATCACCAAAATATTAAAGCAGATTTAAAGCACTTTAGCTATGAGATGCCGTTATGAACAATTTGTAACACTCTCAAATAGCATTTTCAGTAACCGTGAGATGACCTTGTTAGACTTTGACAACACTTAAAGCAATTTCCAAAACAATAAAAAGGGCTTTGGTTATTTTTTCTTATTTTTTTCGTCTCTATTTTTTTTTTTTTTCATGATGACGTACACCCATTTTGTAAATTATTTTTCTATTTACATTTCAATGCAGGATTGTTATCTTGTATTCTATAAAATGGTATCATTGGCTTGGTGGTTCTCCTTGAAAGTGCATTCATTAACTAACAGCTAATAGATTCTCCTGACTTTCTATTAGAATTTTTTTTTTTTTAGTATCTACGCTTTTGTATTGTTTACACATGAATAAGTATATAATGACACTCCACGCATGTGATTCTACATGTGTCTGAGAGAGATAATTTATTCATTTACAGAGAAAACCATAGCAGAGCAGTATATACAACACACTGACGGCATATTTTGTTTTGGAATACGCGTCTTCATACACTATTGCTGCAGTCGCGTCAAACAGACCTTCTTGGTGCACGAGGTCTTGTTCATCTTTTTTGCCCGATAATGCGCCTTAGTCGCAATCGGATGTGACTGATTCACGAGACTGTTGATTAATTTGATATGTGACACTTGTGCGACAGAGTCTGAAGTGCTACATTGTAGCATCCGTGACTTTTTTTTATTCATGCCAAGTTCTGTTGCGCTTTGTATACAGACTCAAAAACACACACAGCTATATAAGTGTTGACTATCATGTTAATCAGTGCAATCTCTTGAAGTGGTTTGTCGCATCCAATTGTGACTAAGACACATTTCCTGGGCGAAACCGATGCTTGGTAAAAGCCAAGTCGCACTGGACCTGGCATACCGAGGCTAGGTGTATGAGCACACATCTTTATATATTAATGTTTCCAGTATGTTATGGGATACTTTCCTAAAATTTTACATGATGATGTTCAAAAATTACTTTTTAAACTTCTGAATAATCCCATATGCTGTCCTCCTGCAATTCACTTCACAAGCTGAATGGACGCCCAATGCAGCCAACATGCAAAAAGTTCTGAACCAAGGCAAATTTATTTCTCATCTAAAATGAGGAATGTACATCTCTTCCCCGCCCTCTGCATCCTTCCACAAGTAGCTGCTGCTGTATTTAAACATGAGAGAGAAAATCCTCTCTGCTATTTTTCATTAGTGTTTGTATAAAAAAAAAGCTTTGAAGCAATGCACTTCACTTGGTTGCTGCTATATAGTAATAAAAATGAGTCCCTAGAGAACATCCTATAAATACAGTATAAAAGGAATATATCGCTAAGCGCCACTGCAAAAGTAAGAGAACACCAGTATAAAAGGGTTACATATGTATGTGTCTGCCCAAATAATAAGTGACAAAAAGTTCACCCAACAGGGTGTGAAAAATCTTCTATTTCTATATGTAATCCTAGATGCATGAAAATCCAAAAAGTTCAACTTGTAGCAGAGTGAGGTATAGGTACATCGTATTCTCCCAAGATTACGTATCCATATGTGGGAATAAACAGGAAGGTCCAAAGATAGTGTGATACCGCAAATTTAATTCAACACAAAATCACAAAGTTTTCAAAAATACAGCATATATAGTATAACATGTGTATGGCACAAAACATAGAATCCATCAATAGTAAGTCAATCAAGGCGTACCAAAAGAAGTGGGTGCATTAAAAATACACCTATACTCACATGACTGGAGTTCACACTTTCCAGGATCAGAAATCTGCAACCAGATCAGCATGCAGTCAGGTAAATATTTAATCTGTCCCTAAAACGAATGGATAGCCGGGAATAAGTTTCACCAACACGTTTCAACTCACTGCTGGAGTCTTGATAAAGTGTGAACTCCAGTCATGTGAGTATAGGTGTTTTTTTTAATGCACCCACTTCTTTTTGTATGCCTTGATTGACTTACTATTGGTGGATTCAATGTGTTGTGGTATACATATGTTATACTATTTATGCTGTATTTTTTTAAACTTTGTGATTTTATGTTGAATCAAATTTGCGGTATCACACTATCTTTGGACCCTCCTTTTTTCATTTTTTTTCCATATATGGATACATAATATTGGGAGAATAAGAAGTACCCATACCACATCCGGCTACAAGTGGAACCTTTTGGATTTTTATGCATCTAGCATTACATACAGAAATAGAAGAATTTTGTATTTATTTGTGCAGACATACGTGACCCTTTTATATATTGGTGTTCTCCTTTGTGGTGGCGCTTAGTGATATATTCCTTTTATACTGGTGTTCATTAGTGACTGTAATGATGTATTAAAGAGGACTCTAGAAGAGGACCCATTGTGAACTCTTAGGAGGCAGTGGAAGTTGTGGACTCTAAATCCATCTTATTTTTTAATGCAGCCTATCCTTTCAGTAGGAACCCAATGGCATTTCTAGTTCCTGAGTTTGTAATAATGGTTGAGTTTACAACATGGCTCTTGGTGTGCAGCATGTAGGTTCACTTTACACACACTTCTTGCAAAGGTGACCATTGTTACTGGGTAATTGAGAGAAAGCAGTCCTGTAAATCCTGGTTGTGTTCTATAGTTATACCATAGTATAATTTTAGTGGTAACCTGTAAAACAAGTTACATCTACACCATAATTCCCTTACATGTTTTTTTTTTTTGTTTGTTTTTTCATTTTTCAAAGACAAATACAGAAATATATATGTGCATGTGTGTGCGTGATATATACACACACACAATGTGTGGTGGAGCATTCAGAATGATGAGAATAATAATACACAAGACCTCAAATTTAACCTTAGGGTCCTGTGTATTATCCTCATTGTCCTGAGAGCCGCCCCACATGTATGCTTGAATCAACCTCCCCACAGCAGCGGGTAAATGGAGGGCACCAGGCACAAGTATTTCACAGTCTGTAGCACAGTAGTGCCAGCTCAATTGCATTATGTGTGTGTATGTTATATAACTTGTCTTAAAGAGAAGTGATTAAACTCTGTAATTGGAAATATAAACGTGTTGCCTACAAGTGTCTCCATTGCATTTTCTGTCATGAAATGTTTCACTGGTGTTGGATTACAGCATATTTGTTCCTCTGCATATAAGAGGCAGCCATTTTGTGCTCTGAACCAAAGTTCTGACATGCAGCCTTTTTGCTAGGATCTAGCAACCACACTGCCTCTGATATAAATTTCTAGTGAGCTGACATGTTGCATGTTTATGTATTTTAATGTAGCCTGAACAATATTGAGGCCTCCATTTATATGTTACATGATCTTACAAAAGAGAGCATCCTAGAGAGGAGAATGAACATATAACTCCATATTCTTATTTAAATTGATTTTTAAATGTAAAGGAATCCATCGTTTAAAATTTATACAAGTTTATAATTTATTTATCCAGGGTAAATGTGGGCCGATATACACAACACATAAATGTGTTTTCTGGTAACTTCTGTTCCCAAATTAGATCTCTGCCATCCTGATATATTTAAAGTCATTGTAGAGTGATCAATAAATTATTTATATCATGTCCCATCTATTATTTCATGCATTTTTCACAGATGTAGTTTCTCAATTCTAAAACCTAAGATTAAATGCCATATATACCATTATATGCCGATGGTTTTCTTTAAGCTATTTAAAATAAAAAACATTGTAATTATACATATTGTTAGTGATCAACTTTTTCCTTGAGATAGGTGAAGGTTTATTGTAGCTAAGATAGTTACCATAGGATTACAGTATGTTGCTTACCTGTCTGACATTTAAAAGGAAATGTTTTGTCAATTTTCATAACTTTGAGGATTAAAACTGGTCCAGGAGTTCAAGTGTAAAATTGTTTTTTTCTCTACTTTATTTAAGTTAAGAAAAGTTTTTCAGGTTTAGATAGGCAAGTGGTTGGCTGGGTGACTAGGTAAAGCGTAACTATACGTTGAGATAAAGTGCTTTGTATTCGTGCTGGAATTTAATTTTTTTTATGTTTGATAGAACAGTATAATTCAGAGAGATTAGAATTTTTGGAGAAGCTGGAAAAATTTAATGGACCAAATAGTCCATATGTGCCTTTCAATGACAACCAAACACCGAAATTGAAATGTATAAAATATTAAGGTATATTGCACTGGTAATTTTTTTTTTTCTTTCCACTGCAGATATATTAAAATGAGATTAAACAATTATAACCCTCTATTACAGAAAGCGCTTAGGCTGGGTCCACATTAGATGATATATCGTTCGATATACCGATTCGAAGCAGATCGGAACAATATATCAGCACACCATCTGTTGTGTACCTGCGATTGTGCGCTCCCGCATGTCGTAAGCACAGCCAATAGCACAATATCGCATGCGGTGCAGTGCATATTAATGAAGGACGAAGCGAGTGATCATTCCGTCTTTTGTTAGATCTTCTAGTGTGTATCGGCAATCTTGCATGGTCCAGGGCGAAGGGTAATCGCCCTAACCCATCGGCAAGATTACCGGTCAGTTAATGTGTACCTGGCCTTACATCTTTAGGTTTTCTTGTTCTATTGATTCAAACTGAAGTTACAAATTGAGTATGCCGGTGGAGCTTGCTGTAATGTTGGCCTTGATCCTGTGTTGAAATCCACCAGTGTGTATTCTGTAGAGATACGTTCTGTGAGTTTGGAGAGTTGTTTGCTAACCTTGCAAAGTGACTTTCACTGAACCACAGTGATGCAAGATAGAGAAACACAGCGCTCCAAAGCAAAGTCTGCTTTTCTAAAGGATAAAACGTACAGCGTGCTGACCAGGTTTAGTGCATCATTACCACATTTATTTTTTTGTATACAATTTACTAATTAATAGGTAGGCTTTATTTAATGTAAAAATATAGCTTTATTAGCACTTTCTTTTTAATCTGCTTGAAATGACCAGTGACTGTACTACATATGGTAGCTTCACTGTAGCCACGTTTCATGATGTGTTATATGGCAAAACTGTGGATGTGTTTGGTTTATATTGAACTTGAAGTTCCAGGGGCCTGTAATATGAACTACAGTTCAGCTATCAGTGGGGCGGTATAAGTAATGTTATAGGTGAAATGTGTTTGTTTAAATATTCAGTACATAAATTCCTGCTTTGAAGTAGGTTTACAATATATTCACTTATACAAATTAAGTAACCAAGATTGTGTGCAGTGTAAGCAATTTGTGTTTCATGTGTTGATTCTTCAGTTTTTGAAATGTAAACTGGTTCGAGCTTTAGTTTTTGCACAACAGAATAGAAATGGTGAAAAGGTAAACTACATCCCCTTGTCAGCTCATAGCATATACCAGAATAGATGTTATTACCCATATGGGTGTGAAATTACGACTTCTACTGACAGTTTGACAAATATTTTATTCTTGTGATTATTAGTTCAAGCTCTTTACATTCTATCAATTAACCAGTTTCCAATCCAAACTGAATTGTTTTGTTTTTTTCAAAGCCGTACTTTGATTTGTGTCTATAGTGTATGCACATGTAAATGCTCACTACTAGAGAACTATCAAGGGGTAAGCCTATAACTGTAGCAATTATATTAATAGCGCCACTACTGCCTTTTGGTATGCAATCTGGACCAATCTCAAATAATCATTGGTATGTAACAATGCTATATGCAAAATGTTTCATACTTACTGCATTTTCTTGGTGTATGTAGCACACAACAGAATGGTATTGAACTTTAAAGAAGATATCCTGTTTATGCAGAATAAATTGTGGTATCCATTTTTCCATCCTTCCTCGGATAAAGTAAACCCTACTTTATAGATTCAATATATTTATTCTGTAACCTAGAAACTGTAACTTTTGCTGTATGTAAGAGATTTTTATTTTTTCTTCCGTCTTCATTTCTGTTTTTGTCAAAAGTAAAAAGTACTTTTTGCATTTGTCCACTGGCTTCTGTACAGTTACAGGACCTGTCTACCTGAGTGACACGGCTTATTTTGTACTTTCTAATGGATTGTATAATGGTCTGTGAAAACTATACACATGTAATGCTCAAGCAGTTGGTTTGTAACGCCCTTTAAAAAAAAAAAAAATTTCCATCAAATGTCCACCAGTGGTTAGAGTGTGAAGAGCCTGCCTATTTTACATGTGTTGGCGCACCACAATAGCCCTCTCCACTGACCAGCAGATGCAATTGATTTCCTTATCATTGGTTAGTTTCCATTACCTTTAGTGTGCTCAATAAGGGATTATTGCCCAGTTTTGCTGCAACATTATCAGTATAGCCAAGTCCAGAAAAGTTGCTTGTTTTTTATTTTATTTGATAAATGTAGTTCTACAGACCATGGTCAGTGAAGACCGTAGGAATGTAGCTATTTGCTCTCTGTAATGTATACAAACATTGCTAATATACAGTAAATGGCATATATTTTTGTTTCTTTAAGAAAATATGTAAATGGCACATTTATTTGTATGCACTGTCCCATTTTAATTCACTGTGCTGTGCTTCATTTTGATGTGATAACATTTTGGTTACATTTGTAAAATAAATAGATACATCTGTGGAACTCCATGAGTGTTGGCGAATGTTTTGTTCTTGCGTAAACCGATCATGGTCGCTGCTCTTACAATATCAGTCAATCACAGCAAAGTATAACAGTATGCAAAAACAACAAGGTAATGAAGTTCTAAAGCTTATGTTACAATCATTCCCATTATCTGATCCCAAAACACAGGATTGTGCAAACTGTATGTTGTGTCAATGTATATTCTGTATGGAAAATATCCTATTTTCGAAAGGTATGTAGATTGCAAGTATGTAATTATTAGTCCCAGTCATTGAACTAAGCCAGGCCTGGCCAACCTGTGGCTCTTCAGCTGTTGCGAAACTACACATCCCAGCTTGCCCTGCCAGAGTTTTAGCATTGCCTATTAGCCAAACTGTGGCAGGGCATGCTGGGACTTGTAGTTTCACAACAGCTGGAGCCACAGGTTGGCCAGGCCTGAACTAAGGTGCAAGATTTGGCCTTTACACCTCAGGGCTGTAATCAGAATGTGTGTACTCTTCACAACAGGGGGTGTGTGTAAACCAGGAAGAGATCTCACCTATTGCTTTGTCCACAGATTATGAGTTTGCAAGGGTGATGAACGTTGTGTAGTCAACAACTGGTGTACATTCCTCAGAACAATTATATAACTTTGCAGACCACTGAATCTTAAATGTTTCCGACCATATGGAATTCAGTCACATATCATTGAGAAGGACCCTGTTAGTTTGGCTTGGTAACTTTATTGGAAGACCCAAGGGGTCCTCTATTGATCTTAGGCCCTGCTAGCCTAACAGGGATAATTTGCTTAAGTAGAAACAAAGAGTTGGATGGCCATAAGAAGAAATGCCACCCAGCAATCAATGTCCATTCATTGGGGAGCAGCCAAAGTGCTGTGGATGCACCAAGATCTCTTATTTGTGAAAACCCCCCACAACCAAAGTCCTAAGGCCTCTGTCGTTTATTTCTGAAATTGTTTGCATGTTAATCTGTATGTCAGTGTATTAATCATTTTTGTAACTAAGCCTTGGAAACATTTTTCAGATTAAACACCTGTAATCTAGCATATTCTCTGTGCTTCTTATTGAACCTGTAAGGACATACCTATGTGTAATTGAGTGCGAAATCTTAATTGTTTGGAGACACAGACTCTGAAGCATCTTTCGTGGTGACAGTGAAATTGTGTATTTGTTGGTAAGTGACTGAGGTGTGCACCGTCACGACCCATCTGATCCAGGTTGCTGTACCTGAGAGTCCGTTTGATTCATGACCGCTTATTCGTTCATTTTATTAACATAACATACACCTGTCCTCAAATCCCACCAAATAGTCGTGTTTGATGCGCAACGGATTTTGCGATTTAGCTGCGCCATACAACTTAATATGCTTTACTAATCCGGCAGTCACAGTAGTCCATAAATATTTATTCACATAAATTCTTAAACATAATGTGTACAATACACAATAGTGCTGGTTAGCAATACAAGTTTACACGTAAATTTGCTTGTTTATAAAAAAAAAAAAAAAAAGAAAGTGCTCCACAAAGTAAAATTTTAGATTCTCAAAAAGGAGATTGCTTATGGAGCAACACACAGGTTAAACCAGTCTTGTTCCAGAATACAGCCTAGTTTTCTGAATGTAGTTTATACAAAGTAGCCCCAAAAAATTATCATTGTAAAAGTGTAGCAACACCAGTATCAATAGTAATGAGCTGATTAGAAGTATCAAAATAAAGGTCTCCCAGAGAGCAGTTTTAGAATGACAACCCTACAGGTGACGTAGATAGGTGATCGGTATGAAATACCGCCGGGCGCGGATTCAAATCCCGATGCCGGAAGACCGTCAAAAGAAGATCCAGAGAGGTGAGTTTAAGTATTACTAACCCTATTCTCTCCCCTAACCCACCCTTAGGGGTGCCTAACCCCCCCCTGTAAGTACCTAAACCTAACCCCTCCTTCCCTGCAGCCTACACCTAAGTTTCCCGGGGGGGTGCCTAACCCTAACCTCCCCCCAGGGGTGCCTAGCCCCCCGTTCCCATAGCCTAACTCTCCCGCGGGGGTGGCCTAACCCTAAGTCCCCCCCAGGAGCCCTTAACCTAACCCCCCGCGGCCCTCTGCGCCCGGCGTACCTTCGTTCGGTATGCCGGGCGTCGGGCTCCCGGCGTAGTTATGACAGCCATTGGGATTTCTACGCCTGTCATTAGTCTCTTGTCTCGATTGCACAGTCTGGAAGCCGGCGGTCGTCGTTTCGACCATCTGCTTCCTGACTGCATCCCGTAGATAGCTGCTGCATATTGTGTGCCAATAGGCAGTGAACAAGATGTGAGAATACCGCCTCTACACTGTGGTGGGAATAAGTAGAGGGGTTATCTGCTGTTGACCGTATACCGAAGCGAATGCAGGGTGTCACATATGGTAGGTAATCCTGTCAATGAGAGTACCCTTAAATAGGAGCAAAGATGCATATTATAGGAATAAAATAACAAGTTACACTGTATATTACCAGAGAGATATTCTGCTGTCTACCATGTACTATAAGCATTCTATAGAAGGTGAGCAGAGCATCACTTTATGCAGTGATGAAAATAGTAAAGAGATGCAAAAAAGCACTGCAGGATTACATTTCTGATCACGACCAATAAACGTACAACAGAGTGGGAAGTACCTGTGAGTGTAGTTTGTGGAGAGTCCAGTCTGGATGGCGATTCTATTTGCTACGCTGCTGTGGAGTCCCGCTCATGCACTGCGGGAGCTCCCCTCTTCCAAGGTGCATGTTTTCGTCTGGTGTTTCCTTTATTGGACCTCTGTCTTATGCCTTTTTTTTTTACACCTAGATTTACCATACTTTTTCTTGAATTTTCCATCTTTATTTGCTAATAGTGTACGAAGTATTGAATTTAGTATCAGTATTTTTTGTTGCAAAGGAATTGGTCTAAAGTAAGAAATTTAAAGTAGCAGATTAAGCATAACGATGTGTGGCGCGAGTCACTTATATACAGTGCGTATCACTCATGTCACACACAGTTATTAGTCTGTGTACAGATGTGCCCAGCTAGTTTGTTGCGCCATACAGCCATGTAGCGCACCATGCATCTCGCGCCACACAGTTGTCTTGAGTATAGCCGCACAGAACGTTTCTTAAAGCGTAGCACTACATGTAATACAACTTTTTGTCCACCAGGTGTCACTTTTCCTAAACTACACAGCACATGTGTCAGATTTCCAATGCATTTTCTGTATCACCACCCAATGATTGACAGAAGGTGTGATTCGGTACACTATAGTACAGCATTTTTGTGATGGAATCAGGGCTGTAGAAGAATGTAATAATGTATTACATAATAACAGTACAGTATGTGTGTGAGTCCTGTACTGTTAAAAAAAAAAAAAAAAAAAAATCTCTCTATATATATATATATATATATATTTGTCTCATGGGCTCAGACAGGTGTCACAGGCATGCACAGCTTTCACTGAGACATGATGAATGTGTTTACATGTGCTGTACTAATAAGGCATGACTCGGTAGCACGAGCAGGGGCGTAGCTATCCATTGGCCAGGATGGCACTCGCCAGGAGCGCCAGCCGAGGGGGGGCGGCATCCGGCAGTACCACCCATGGTCAGGGGGTAGAATAAAGACAGGACTGCCGGGGAGTCCCAGGTACGTCAT
Source organism: Taudactylus pleione (assembly GCA_031769625.1). NCBI lineage: Eukaryota > Metazoa > Chordata > Amphibia > Anura > Myobatrachidae > Taudactylus > Taudactylus pleione. Next base: position 8,635,106 of record JAUIMM010000052.1, on the reverse strand, counting down.
ACTGTAGTATATTTATCCTGCTACTGTCCGTCCAGGGCCTGGCAGCCGCTGGGGAGTAAGGGAGTCACCCACCCCCTACTTCCAGGCACCTCCTCACCTGCCCCAG